>JAUIMM010000518.1:0-557500 GCA_031769625.1 Taudactylus pleione
ATATTTTATGGTTAAAGGTTTTCTGTAAGCACAGCTGTCGTTTTACAAAACAAAGGTCACCAAGAACAGATGCCAGCTCAACTGTTTTACTGGTGCTCCTGAACATAACACACATCTGTTATCAAGTTATATTCAATATACTATATATTATGTATTGTTCATCTACCTGATACAATTTCATGCAGCTATGAACAAATTAACTATGGTAGGTGTTACCGGAGATGTTATTTGTGTATGGCAGTATTTAGTGACGGTGGGAAGTATTTTTAGGGTTTATTGTTACTCTTAAATAAGAATTCTTACATAGCATTCTATGCAGGGCCGGATTAAGGGTAGGGAGACAGGGCGGTCGTCCAGGGGCCCCCACACACTGTCCCTGGACCCCGGGCACATCCAGATTAACCGGTTTTTTTTGTTTTTTCTTAACAGGAGCCATCTGCCGAGGCACGTGGTTAAGCCCCGCCCCTCCTGGCATTTGGCTCTGCCCCCTTTTTAAAACGATCCACCAATCGCGATTCACGCTGGTCCATCTCTGCTGCCTGTAACCAGGGGAGGTAAGCAGGTGTCTGTCTGTGTGTGTGTCTAGTCTGCGTGTCTGTGTGTGCTGGCGTGTCGGTGTGTGTGTGTCTGTCTGTCTGTGTGTGCATGTAGAATGTTGATAACAATAGCAGCATTTTTACTTACCATGTAACATGGACCCACAAGTGTCACTGCCCCAGTACTTTGGTCAGCCCCAGGTAGGGAGAGAGCTGCAGCCAGATTCTCAGTGCCAACAGTAGTAGCAATGTTTTATTGATAGGGGCCCCTACACTTTTGTTGCCCAGGGCCCCCACAGACCTTAATCCGCCCTGATTCTATGTATAAATGTGGGCACTCTTGGTGAAATTGCATGCACAGTATGGCAAGGGTTATGGCAAGCGATAGAAGAACTAGCATTGTGGGGGTGATACTAAGTAGGCTTCCCCATGAAAAGGTTTCTTGGGAATATAGCCAACAACACTTGTATGTAACAAATTGCAGCCTCCAAACATTCCTTGTAGCCAGAGAACAGTCTTTCTTTCTATTCTCGCTTTGGTACTTGTTTCTCCAAAGTTTTGCATAGTTTGGGTATGATAAGTCGACATGTATAATGTCGGCAAGAAAATGTCAACATGATAATGTTCATGTTGACCAAAATGGTCAAAAAATTGGTTTATTATATTGAAACTGCAAGAATAGAATTAAAGGAAAAGTATATTTTTTCTAGCCATCACCAAGAAATGTTTTGTGGTTCTTTGGCCTAAATCCACCTTTCCACAACAGTGAACCCCTAGCCATTGGTACCCTAGACACTTATGCCAGCCCTGACTGTTTATATTAAAACAGCTATGACCTGTTGAGGAATGGACTACACAAGACCTCTGAAGGTGTCCTGTGGTATCTGGTACCAAGGGCCTGATTCAGAGATGGGTGGAAATGCAGCCGTGTTCGCAGCTGCTCTCGCAATGGCGGTTGCTGGTATATGCAAATGATCATCTCAGCCTTCCCTTTGTGCTTGATGATGCGATGGAGTGACACTCTACTAAAGCCCCGGAAATGGCCCTTTTTTGTGATCACTTCAGGTCACCTCCCAGTCTTCACCCTGAACCGACCACGGATTTGAAACCCATTCTCAAGTGTTGGTGAAAAGCAAAGGACACTTGGTTTTGCTCGTGTGCAGTAAGGGATTTATGGACTTTTTGCCCATGCGTAATAGCAAAACTTTTCTCAACTGCGTAAACACCGGCGCTGCATCCATCTTTGAATCATCCCCCAAGATGCTAGCAGCAGATCCTTTAAGTCCTGTAAGTTGCGAGGTGGGGCATCCATGGCTGAGACTTGATTTTCCAGCACATCCCACAGATGCTCAATCAGATTGAGATCTGGGAAATTTGGAGGCCAAGTCAACACCTTGATCCCTTTGTCATTATCCTCACACCATTCCTGAACAATTTTTGCAGTGTGGCAGGGCACATTATCCTGCTTAAAGAGGTCACTACTATCATGGAATACAGTTGCCTTAAAGGGATGTACTTTGTCTGCAACAATATGTAGGTAGGTGGTACATGTCAAAGTAATTCACATGAATACTAGGACACAAGGTTTCCCATCAGAACATTGCCCAGAGAATCACACTGCCTCCGCCGGCATCTCTTCTTCTGATAGTGCATCTTGGTGCCATCTCTTCCCCAGGTAAACAAGACACATACTCCAGGCCATCCACATCATGTAAAAGAAAATGTGATTCATCAGACCAGGCCACCTGCTTCCATGGAATTGGTATAAAATACCGATAGTCGGGATCCTGGCAGTCAGAATCCCGATGTAGGGATCCCGACAGGGTTAACATACTGACCTCTTTGGTGCCTGAACCTAACCTACCCCTCCCTGCACCCTAAACCTAACCTTCCCCCTAGTGCCCAACCCTCCCCCCCCAACCCCATTACTTACCTTCGCCATCCCAGCGGTTGGGATGCCGGCGCCGGGATTCTGACCGGCGTCGGTATTAATGTAAGCGCCGGCATCCAGACCGAAGGGATGCCGAACGCATACCACTTCCATCGCTCCATGGTCCAGTTCTGACACGTGCTCATTGTAGGTGCTTTCGGCAGTGGTCAGGATTCAGTATGGGCACTCTGAAAAGTCTGCCCCATATGAAGCAAGCTGCTATGGACTTTGTGTTCTGACACCTTTCTATCATGGCCAGCATTAACTTTTTCAACAATTTTTGCTACAGTAGCATTTTTGTGGGATCAGACCAAGTGGACTAATCTTCGCTTCCCACATGCATCAATGAGCCTTCAACGCCCATGACCCTGTCGCTGGTTCACCGGTTGTTCTTCCTTGGACCACTTTTGGTAGATACTAACCACTGCATACCGGGAACACCCCAGAAGACCTGCCATTATGGAGATGCAGGTCTTGTCCTACCATATGGCAATACACCTAGTTCCACAATACAGTAACATCACCACTCCCAACCCTGCATTACACAACACAACCACCTCCAAACCTGCAGAACAGCAACACCACTGCTTCTAACCCCACACTACAGCAACACCCCCACTTCTAACTCTGTACTACAACACCACTGCTTCTAACACTACTGCAGCAACACCACCATCTCAAACACTTTACTGTAGAAAAGCTACCACTTCTAACTGTACTGCAGCAACACCACCACTTCTAACACTGTACTGCAGCAACACCACCACCTCTGACACTGTACTACAGCAACACCATCAGTTCTAACACTGTACTACAGCAAAGCTACCACTTCTAACACTATACTGCAGCAATACCACTGCTTCTAACACTGTACTGCAGCAACACCACCACTTCTAACACTACTGCAGCAACACCACCACTTCTAACACTGTACTGCAGCAACACACCACCTCTAACACTGTACTGCAGCAACACTACCACTACTGCAGAAACACCACCACTTCTAACACTGTACTGCAGCAACACCACCACTTCTAACACTGTACTGCAGCAACACCATGACTTCTAACACTGTACTGCAGCAAAGTTACCGCTTCTAACACTGTACTGCAGCAACACCACCACCTCTATCACTGTACAGCAGAAAAGCTACCACTTCTAACTGTACTGCAGCAACACCACCACCTCTAATACTATACTGCAGCAACACCACCACCTCTAATACTATACTGCAGCAACACCACCACCTCTAACACTGTACTGCAGCAACACCACCACCTCTAACACTGTACTGCAGCAACACCACCACTTCTAACACTGCACTACAGCAGCACCACCACTTCTAACACTGTCCTACAGCAACACCGCCACTACTGCAGCAACACCACTGCTTCTAACACTGAACTGCAGCAACACCACCACTTCTAACACTGTACTGCAGCAACACCACCACTTCTAACACTGTACTGCAGTAACACCACCACTTCTAACACTGTACTGCAGCAACACCACCACTTCTAACACTGTACTGCAGCAAAGCTACCGCTTCTAACACTGTACTGCAGCAACACCACCACCTCTATCACTGTACAGCAGAAAAGCTACCACTTCTAACTGTACTGCAGCAACACCACCACTACCAACCCCACACTACAGCAACACCACCACTTCTAACCCTGTATTACAGCAACAGCACCACTTCTAACCCCGCACTACAGCAACACCACCACTTCTAACCCCGCACTACAGCAACACCACCACTTCTAATACTGTCCTGCAGCAACACCACCGCTTCTAACACCGCACTACAGCAATACCACCACCTCTAACACTGTACTGCAGCAACACCACCACTTCTAACACTGGGCCTGATTCAGAGACGGACGCTCTGACGAGAGCGCTCGCTCTGAATCAGGGCTGGGCTGCCTAAAATTGGAGCGGCCCCTTGGACTCTCGCATAGCTGTGGGTTACCACCCACAGCTTATGCGAGCGTCCATGATTATGGTCGCGATGGTCAAGACCATCGCGACCATCGGGCTTGCGATGAGACCCTGCGGTAGGGTCTCGTTGCCGCAAGCCCTGGAGTGATTTTGGCTCTATCAGAGCCAAAATCACTCCCACTGACATCACTAGTGATGTCAGTGGGGCCGGACCCAGACGGTAGGCATTCCCATGGGGAACGCCTCCGTCTGGCAGCCACGCCCCCAGCACGCCCACCAAAGGGGGCATGCTGTCACTCACCATCGACAGCATGCCCCCTTTGGTGCGAGACCCCGAGCGACGGCTTCCTCGCCGCTCGCCGGGTCTCGCGCATGCGCACGATGGAGCAGCCTCCGTCATGCGCATTTGGGTACCATCGACCCGCTTGCGAGCGGGTCTGAATGAGACCCACTGTTCTGCAGCAACACCACCATTTCTAACACTACTGCAGCAACACCACCACTTCTAACACTGTACTGCAACACCATCACCTCTAACATTGTACTGCAGCAACACCACCACCTCTAACACTGTACTGCATCAAAGCTACCACTTCTAACATTGTACTGCAGCAACACCACCACTTATGGCCCCACACTATTGCAATACCACCACTTCTAACATTGTACTGCAGCAACACCACTGTTCTGCAGCAACACCACCACTTCTAACACTACTGCAGCAACACCACCACTTCTAACACTGTACTGCAACACCATCACCTCTAACATTGTACTGCAGCAACACCACCACCTCTAACACTGTACTGCATCAAAGCTACCACTTCTAACATTGTACTGCAGCAATACCACCACTTATGGCCCCACACTATTGCAACACCACTGCTTCTAACCCCACACTACAGCAACACCACTGCTTCTAACCCCACACTACAGCAACACTGTCCTACAGCAACACCACCACTTCTAACCCTGCACTACAGCAACACCACCACTTCTAACGCTGTACTGCAGCAACACCATCACTTCTAACCCCGCACTACAGCAATACCACTGCTTCTAACCCCACACTACAGCAACACCACCTCTTCTAACCCCACACTACAGCAACACCACCACTAACCCCGCACTACAGCAACATCACCACTTCTAACCCCACACTACAGCAACAACACCACTTCTAACCTCACACTACAGCAACACGACCACTTCTAGCCAGGGGCGCCGAGAGGGGGGGAGCAGTTACAAATGACCTGGGCTTCCTGAGGGGCCCGGTGGGGGCCCGGGTCTGACGCCGCCACCCCCCCTCATTCACAGCAGCACAGCACACAGCGTGTGCTGAGTTGCAATGGGAGACTGAAGTCTCCTATGCCTTTGGGGGGGAGCGATCACACTGATCGTGCCCCCCCTGGCTTTGCATTGGGCTGAGGGGGCTCATAGCACCCCCCCTCACCAGCGCTGAAAATATATATTATTATTTTTTTGCGGCTCTTGGCGGGCCTGCTTCTAACCCTGCACTAAAGCAACACCACCACTTCTAACCCCGCACTACAGCAACACCACGACTTCTAACACTGTACTGCAGCAACACCACAACTTCTAACACTGTACTGCAGCAACACCACAAATTCTAACACTGTACTGCAGTAACACCACAACTTCTAACCCCGCACTACAGCAACACCACCACTTCTAACACTGTACTGCAGCAAAGCTACCGCTTTTTTCACTGGACTGCAGCAACACTACCACCTCTAAAGGAATTGGTATGTATTACCGCTGGACTTTTGCCCGGCGGATGAAATACTGATGCACGAAGGCCGGCAGATAAAGATCCCGACAGGGGAGGTAAGTAGGCTATCCCTAACCCTCTTTCCCCGCCCCTAACCCTCCCTTAGGGGTGCCTATCCTCCCCCAGGGGTGTCTAAACCTAACCTCCCCTCCCTGCACTTTAAATCTAACCCTCCCAGGGGGGTGCCTAACCCTACCCCTAAGTCCCCCTGGGAGACCCTAAAACTAACCCCCCCGGCAGTCCGCTCCCAACGCCTGGCTTACCTATAATTGGTATGCCGGGTGTGGGGATTTCGGCGTGGGGCTAATGATAGGTGTCTGTATATAGATGCCTATCATTAGTCCCATGCCGGGATTTCACTGTCGGGAAGCCGGCGGTCAGCATTTCGACCGCCGGCTTCATGACTACATACCCCTCTAACACTGTACTGCAGCAACACCACTTCTAACACTGTACTGCAGCAACACCACTTCTAACACTGTACTGCAGCAACACCACCACCTCTGACACTGTACTGCAGCAAAGCTACCACTTCTAACACTACTGCAGCAACACCAGCACTTCTAACCCCACACTACAGCAACACCACCGCTTCTAACACTGTACTGCAGCAACACCAACACCGCTAACACTGTACTGCAGCAACGCTACCACCATACTGCAGCAACGCCACCACCTTTAACACAGTACTGTAGCAATACCACCACTTCTAACACTGTACTGCAGCAATGCTACCGCTTCTAGCACTGTACTAGAGCAACAACACCACTTCTAACACTGTAGTGCAGCAACACCTTCACTTCTAACTAGAGATGAGCAGTTCGATTTTGGCTCAGATCTTCCTGCCAAATTCAAATCATAGAACAGGGCAAAAAAATCATCTTTTCATGGACACACATGACATTTTGTTTGTGTAAGATGATGTTTTGTTTTGTTCTGAAATCCAAATTTGCCGGGAAGACCGGAGCCAGAACCGAAACACTTCTAACACCACCCGGCAGCAATACCACCTTGCATGCTTTACATGCACCAGTGCGGCGTGTGTGTATGTGTGTGTATATATATATATATATATATATATATATAAACACATAGTGACACAGTCGGGATAGGGTTCCCTCTCCTGGGGTAGATGGACTCCCTCTTTACAAACACAGCAGCTGGAGAAACAGGACACAGGACCTCATTCAGAGTCGGTCGTTGCGGCCGCACGGTCGTACGCCACCGATGTTCACTAAACTGCGCATGCGTAAAATTCGCAATGCGTGTGCGCAAACTAGCTATTACGATCAGAAATTGCTCTCTCCTTCAACTTGGTCAGGTCGTTAGTTTGAGTGACAGGATGAGGCGTTTGTGGGTGGTAACAGGGGAAGGTGCTTGTGAACGGGGGAGTGGAGATCCGAACGCAGGCGTGCCTGACTATGCAAACGGCGTTTTATGGGAGTGCATAATTAACTAAGTAGTGTCATGGCACATGTGACATGGGAGGTTTTTACACTGACTTGATCGTAGTGCTTAAGAGAGGGTATGGTCAACCTTAAGCTCTACGACCAGCTCCGATGGTTCCCGATGGTCTCGATTAATCCTTATATGCCTGGAGATTACGTGTAATGGGAACGAGAAGGGGGCGTATTTTTAGTCTTACGGCCGCATCCTCCCCTCGCTCGTCCAGATAACGATCCTATCTTAACAACGCAACTTGCGAGCGCTTCATTTGCATATCTGGCCCCTTTTACCTTATGACCGTGTGGCCGCAACGACCAACTCTGAATGAGGTCCACAGTTCTGGGGTTCTCGTGGAAGCTGGTCGGAGCCAGTCTTTATTGTACCAGACACATAAATAAAATAAAACATAAACAAAAATCTTGCCCATCTGGGCTCTAACTAAAGAGTAGGTTCCCTCACTATCAGAACACTAAACAAGTTCATGTCCACAGTACTTACAAGTTTGTATCAAACAGTGTCTCAGAGCAAGCTAGCTTGCAGGCCTGCTATCCCAGGTGTGAGACACTCAGCCACAATTAAACCCAGCTTATATCAGCCATTTCCAGGTGCAAGCCCTAATGAACCTGCTACCAGGCTGAAATGCCCAACACCTGGAGTGGCCTGTGGATGGAGCCCTCCCTCTCCTCACATCCACACCCCCAGGACCCATTCTGGCTTTTCACCAAAGCCGACATTTCTTAGTCTGTTTTTTCAAACAGACTTCTGGGGGTTTCAAAAACACATAGGACAGGAATCTGGGACACACATAGAAGCCATTCCAAACTTCTCCAGTGCTTCTATCACATATCTCCCCCCCCCTTTGTTTTGACCTGTGGGGCAGAACAACTGCAGCCCCCAAACAATGAACGCGTGACAAAGCATCTGCATTGGCCAGCTGGCTTCCTGGCCTGTGTTCTACCGAAAATTTTAAGTTTTGCAATGCCAAGAACCACCTTGTTATTCTCCCATTGCTCTCTTTGTTCTCTGACATCCACTTCAACAGGTCATGGTCAGTGATCAGCCTGAATTTCCTTCCCACCAGGTAGTACCTGACAGTTTCCAATGCCCATTATATGGCCAACGCTTCCTTCTCGACTGTAGCATGGTTTCTCTCATGTACATTTAATTTCCTGCTTAGGTAAAAAATAGGGTGTTCCTCACCTTCCTTGCTCTGGGACAGGACCACGCCTATACCTACTTCTGATGCATCAGTTTGCACAACGAACTCCCTGTCAAAATCAGGAGTCATCAGAACTGATTGGGAACACAACACTATTTTCAACTCCTGAAAAGCCTTCTCTGCTTCAGGACTCCATTCCATCATGACTTTCTGGTCTGTCAGTGGGACCGCAATTTTGGCATAATTTAGTATAATACCCAGTAATCCCTAAGAAGGCTCTCACCTGCTTCTTATTCAAGGGTCGTGGCCAGTTTTGTATTGCCTCAATTTTATTAAGCTGTGGCTTCATCAAACCTCTGCCAATGGTGTATCCTAGATACTTTACTTCTTCCATCCCTAGACAACACTTTTTTGGGTTGGCTGTCAAACCTGCCTTATAGATGGAGTTCAACACTGCTTGTACTCTGGGCAAGTGAGACTGTCAATCAGGACTATGAATGACCACATCATCCAGATAAACAACAGCATACTGTCTATGGGGCCTTAGAATCCTATCCATCATTCTTTGAAGGGTAGCAGGTGCCCCATGTAGCCCAAAGGGCAACATCTTGTTTTGAAACAACCACTCCGGTGCAGAAAAAGCTGTCTTTTCTTTGGCATTTTCAGTTAATGGCACCTGCCAATACCCTTTGGTTAAGTCAAGAGTAGTTAATTATCTGGCTGTCCCTAGCCTTTCAATTAGTTCATCCATCCTATACATTGGGTAGGCATCGAACTTTGACACACTGTTCAATTTCCGGAAGTCATTGCAGAAACGCACATTCCCGTTGGGCTTTGGAATGAGCACAATGGGACTTGACCACTCACTATGCGATTCTTCAATTACATCCAACTCTAAAAATTTTTTCATTTCTTTCGATACTGATTCTCTTTGGGATTCTGGTAATCTATAGGGCTATAGGTTAACCTTAACCCCTGGGTCAGTGATTATGTCATGTTTAATGACCGTGGTTTTTCCTGGTATGTCAGAAAACAGCACCCTATTTCTGATAAGAAATTCCTTAACTCCCTGCTGTTGAACTGCTGACAGGGTTTTTGCCACTGTCACTTCGGAAACCAAGTGCCCTGGGTTTACTGGAGGGGCTCGGACGGCTGACAGAACTGCTCTATCCTTCCAGGGTTTAATAAGGTTTACATGGTATACCTGTTCTGGCTTTCTTTTCCCCGGCTGGTAAACTTTATAATTAACCTGCCCCACTTTTTCTAAAATTTCAATGGGTCCTTGCCATTTAGTCAAGAGTTTACTTTCTACTATGGGAACCAACACTCTGTCCCCAGGAGCAAAGACGCGTAACCGAGCATTGCGGTTGTATACCCTCTGCTGTGCCTGTTGGGCCTGTTCCAAGTGCTCTCTCACTATCGGCACCACAGCAGCAATTCTTTCTTGCATTTGGGAAACATGCTAAATAACGGTTTATACGGACTGGACTGCCCCTCCCATGTCTCTTTGGCAATGTCTAGTAACCTCTCTTATGGCCAACAACAAATAAGGTAACAAGTAATCCCAATCTCCACCATCTTTGTCGACTACTTTTCTTAGCATATGTTTTAACGTCTTGTTAAACCTCTCCACCAACCCATCGGTTTGGGGGTGATAGACCGAAGTTCTTAACTATTTAATTTTGAACAGGCGGCATAACTCTTTCATGACTTTTGACATAAATGGGGTTCCATGGTCAGTCAGTATTTCCTTAGGTATTCCCAACCTGCTAAAGACATGGACTAACTCTCTAGCAATGGACTTGGTTGACGTATTGCGCAATGGTATCGCTTCCGGGTACCTGGTAATCCATTATCACCAAAATATATTGATGGCCCCAGGCAGACTTCATTAAGGGTCCAACCAAATCCATAGCTATTAATTCAAATGGCACCTCAATAATGGGTAATGGGACAAGTGGACTTTTAGAATGTGGTCTTGGAGCATGATATTGACATTCAGGGCAGGAGGCACAAAAGTCAGATACCTCTGCAAAATTCGCTCAGTGATTTTCTCTACCCCCAGGTGGCCTGCCGTTATATGACCATGAGCCAGATCTAACACTTTTCTTCTGTATGCTTTGGGAACTATTAATTATTCCACAATATCTTCCCCTTTCTTAGTCACCTGATAAAAAAAATCCCGACATACTGCCATGTGAGGATATGACAAAGGAATATCGGGGTCTATGGGTTTACCATCGATCACTTTGACATTCTCCCTGGCTTTTACCAGAGTAGGGTCATTTGACTGCTCCACGTCAAAGACTTCTGACTTCTAAATCAGGCAGACGATCAACTGGCTCATTAACACTTCTCACCTCAGTGGGAGGCACATCACTTGGTGAGCCACCATTATGCTCCGCATTCTCTAGTTCGCCAATCATACTAGAAAAAGGGAGCATCTCCGACCCCAAAGAAACTTCCTCTGCCACTACATCAGTAACCTTCTCAAATGGGTCAGGGTGATTTACCTCTGTAAAAAATCAGCTTTCCCACAACTTCCAGAAGTGAGCAAAGTCTCTCCCCAATATTGCATCATACATTAAGCCATGTACCAAACCCACAAAGACTATTGCGGAACCACATGGTGTTTCTATGTTCACTTCCGCAGTAACATAGTAGCGTGTGTTCACCAGTTCAACTTTTATAAGTGTAACTAGGCTACCAGAATCTAACAGAACCTCAACTCGGTTGCCTTCTACAGTGAGTACACACATGTGCTTATCTGTCTCAGCCTGCCGGTCAGCAGTACAGGCTGGCTGTGCAAAGAAAGACCCCCTGCGGTTGACATGAGCAGTATCACATTGCATAGGTTCAGAGGTAAGTGAACAATTAGCCGCAATATGGCTGAAACCACCACATCGGAAACACTGAATCACATTATTATCTAGTCTTTTATGGGGTAGGAACCTTCCTCGCCTGGCTGGCCTATCTCCAGGTTCCACACCCTCAGTCTTAAGCACATTCCATCGCCAGCACCCTTCTCCCCTGGAACAGTCTTATTAGTGTCGATGGGAGTTCGCCAATGTGCCATCGGGGCTCGGTGGGGCAGACTCAAACAGCTCCTCAGCTGCCACGTACCTCTCCACCAGTTCAACTAACTGATCTGCGGACTTAGGGTCTGCGCGGCTCACCCACTTGCGCAGAGTTGCAGGTAGCGATCGCAAATACCGGTCCATCACGACTCCACAATCTGTGGTCCTGTCAGCATCTCGGGCTGTAGCCATTTTGTGGTTAGATGGACGAGGTCATGCATCTGTGAGTGAGGAGGCTTTTCCATTTGGAACTCCCAGCGGTGGACTCATTGGGCACGAACAAATTTGGTGACTCCCAAGCGAGTTAGGATCTCCCGTTTTAGCTTTACATAGTCCTTTGCATCAGCCAGGCACAAATCATAGTAGGCCTTTTGTGGTTCTCCAGACAGGAAGGGTGCCACAAGACTTGCCCACTGTTTCTTGGGCCAACTCTGCCTTTCTGTGATTTTCTCAAATGCTGTGAGATATGCCTCCACATCATCACTTGGAGTCATCTTCTGTAAAAAATGACTGGCGCGTATGGAGCGAGTCAGTGGAAGCATCTCCAGACCGGGCTACTAGGTGTTGTACCACCTCTTTTAGGGCCTGGCTGTTTTCCGCTATGGCCTGACGGGTTTCCTCGATGGTGACTTGTTGTTGCCTCTGGGCTGCCTCCAAGGCCAATAGTTGCACCTGGGTGGATTCCTGCTGAGCCCTGGTAGCCTGAAGCAAGGCTTTTACAATGTCCTCCATGTTGTCTTTAGTGGTAGGCTGAAAGCAGAACCTGGCCTCTCTGAGCATCTGCTGACGCCGCCTTCATGGATTCCACAATCTTGTGTCTGTCCCTTTAGATTTTAAAGGAAAATTTTTCCTTGCTGCAATTTCAGTGTGCGATTGCCCGCATTCTCCACCAATTGTGACACAGTCAGAATAGGGATCCCTCTCCTGGGGTAGATGGACTCCCTCTTTACACACACAGCAGCCAGAGAAACAGGACACAGTTCTGGGGCTCTCGTGCAAGCTGGTCGGAGCCAGTCTTTATTGTACCAGACACATAAATAAAATAAAATATAAACAAAATCCTAGCCTGTCTGGGCTCTAACTAAAGAGTAGGTTCCCTCACTATCAGAACACTAAACAAGTTCACGTCCACAGTACTTACAGGTTTGTATCAAACAGTGTCTCATAGCAAGCTAGTCTGCGTGCCTGCTCTCCCATGTGTGAGACACTCAGCCACAACTAAACCCAGCTTATATCAGCCATTTCCAGGTGCAAGCCCTAATGAGCCTGCAACCAGGCTGAAAGGCCCAACATCTGGAGTGGCCTGTGGATGGAGCCCTCCCTCTCCTCACATCCACACCCCCAGGACCCATTCCGGCTTTTCATCAAAGCCGACATTTCTTAGTCTGTTTTTTCAAACAGACTTTTCCTGGGGGTTCCAAAACACAGGACAGAAATCTGGGACACAGATAGAAGCCATTCCAAACTTCTCCAGTGCTTCTATCGCAATATATATGTATGTAAGTATGTGTGTGTATATATATATATATATATATATATATATTTTTTTATCAATTTAGAGTGAATATTACTGTAAGCTTCTTGTGTGGCAAAAACGCTTAACCCGTTAATGTTATACCTGCATAATGTGGGCTCCCCTGAGCATCTGCCTGTCTATGTAGGGAACCGTCTGGGATCTGCCATGTCTCTTATCCCTGCCTCCCACAGGACGGATCATGAAAGCTGGTGCGCAACTCAGTGGTTGTTCCTTACAGGCATGGCACTGAAAGAAGGGTGGAGGAGCAGGTGCACACTATAAGCACTAAGAAATATAATGATCAAATAATCTATAATAACCTGCAATAATTAACATGGTTTTAAATGTAAGGTTTCTTAGTACATGTTTGGCCAACGATGTTTTCCCACCTGCCACGTCAGAGTGAACCTTATATAGGTGGGTCCCTAACATCTGTAATACTGATACACTAATTAATCTAGGACTTGCCTATCATAGGGCCCATTAGATGTGTGTACTGCAATGCAAGGACCCATACCAATTAAAATCACCTGGGGCAGGTAGGAGGAGTGCTAGCCCAAGAGAAGGGGTCTCACCTTCAAATGTACCTTAAATACACACACAGGAAAAAGGAGGGGCTGGGCTGCACATCCTAATATTACAGTAAAAAAGTTGGGGGGAAGAGCAGGTGCACACGATAAGCACTAAGAATTCTAATGATCAAAAAATCTATAATAAACTGCAATAATTAACATGGTTTTAATTAGCCCCTTCTTTTTTGCTCGGGCACCTGCGCAAGGGACTAGTGTAAATTAGTTCCCCCTCTGAGCACTGTTTGGATGGGGGGACCTGTCCTATGCTCCGAGGCACTCTGCAGGATGGGGGAAAGGTAACTGCCCCAGGGGGTGATATTTGGAGCTGAAGGTGTAGATCATGGTAGTTGGGGTGGAAATACTGCCCAATAAGAATTAGTGGCCCTGGAAGGGAGGGGAGGGGGGAATCAAACATATATATTTAGAATGGCACACATTTACCGGACACTGTTGGCTGGGGACTAATGTCATTGGGTAGCTCTTAGAACTTGTAATACCACTAAGGGGTTCTAATGCTACAGAGGGGTTAGGAGGTAATATTACAATGGGGGCCAAAGGAAAAAAAAATTACAATTTCTGAGAGTTTCCCAAATTCCGCCATTACAGTCCAGGTTTTAAGGATATTCAGCTATACATGATTTCTCTTATTACTTTTATGTACATTTTTGTTTTGCTTTCTCTTTCTGTACTTGTTCCCTAATTTATTTTTATTCTTCCTGTTTCACTTAAATTTCCATTTAATCGTTTTACTAATTTTCAGGCGGGTCTCATATTTATCACTTCCTTTCTCTACCTTAGATGACCTACCAGTATTAATGTGCAGTAGCCTAAAATGTAGTTATTTCACAGTTCTGATTAATATATGTGAAAAAAATATTCCCTCTAGTTCTATGTAAGGGAAAACAAAAAGGGAACTAAACAATAATAACTAAATTAAGGCTAAAATGTTCCCATTGTATAGATAGGCTGAATTCTTGAATTCAGCCTATCAATTCAGTGTCACATAAGCAACAGTAGTTTTGTTTTTTTATATGTTGTAATATTTATTAAGATGTTCACTTGAATACTGTACTCCGCAAGCTCCTCAACCAAGCTCAATTTATCTCTTGGTTAAGTTATATATGCACTGTAAACATTGGGACTATAATTGCCCTCAAAACTTGGCTACTGCAACTAATATCTTTGTTATAATCTACCACAGTGTATGTTTTAGATGGGATTATTTCTCAATTCCTACTAGTTAGTAGCCCGTCAAAATGACGGGACATTGTCGTGCCCGCGAAAAGTCCCATTAGAGAGCTGAAAGGGGTCACTCTTCGGTCATTTCTGCTCAGCAGCACTGGGGGCTGCAAGTAGAAATGTCAGCACCGGTGGCTGTGCGCGGCCACACAGAGCAACAATTGAATTGCTCTGCCGGGTGCCATCTAGTGGCTGCTGGCGCGCAACACACTTTAATTTCTCCCATACCTTTTTTGATTTTGGGGCTCACCTGCTGTAATGTTGGTGGATGTTTGCTATATGGTTTATGTACCGCTGGACTTCTTTATAAATAGAATTCACCCGAGCAACAGGCATGCTTATGCTAAGTAAAGCACTTACTTTAAAGTTTAAACTCATAAGCTTGATTTATCTGTTGTCTACACAGGTGCTCCAGATGTCCCAACCTTGGCTTGTCTTACCGATTATGATCCTGTGCCCAGGATCAGTGAAAGAATATTGACACCCTTGTTGGTGACATTTCCTGCTCCATTCTTGGAGTGTGTCTCTGGACAGCCCATAAGGGACATTGAGGAGCAGCAGCGGACATCAGAAGCTATCCGTTGCTTCTCCTCCACGTCAGTGCCAGAGCTCCATGTTGGGGTATAATGGGCACTTTAAAAGCACTGAATGAGTCAGTTTTGAAGTGCCCCCTGACCACTGCAGCTTACATTTGCCTAGTGGTAAGGCCAGCCTATATCCCTTTTCCCTAACCATTCCCAACCCTGACCTTGCTCTAGTGTCTGCTTTCTTAGCTGTCTCCTAGAGGGTACTCTGATAAAAGCCCAAGCACCCTTATGGGCGGACCCTGCTGGCTAGTACAATCCTGCATTTAAGACTCCAGTGGCAAAGTGGGTTCACTCTGCCTTAGCCGATGCGCTAAGGGCCATGTTTATTAAGGTGAACACAAATATTTCAAATGCAGATATAGTTGTGTTGCATGCTGGGAGCGCAACAGGTGTGTAAGTAGCGGTTACAGGAGGCAACTTCACCAGGTCTTAGGTTTATTAACCAGGTATATTAACAGGTGGCTTGAACACAGGGTTAGACAGGTACAAGACAGTTTCTATGCAGCGTGCACCATGGAGCAATAAGAGTATGCTGGGTGTTGTAGTGCGCCAGGTGATGACAGCGCCTATGCTTTTAGCGGCACAGCAGTATGCTACTAGTGCTATGTGCTGGTGGCACAGAGGATTGGGGGCACACTTTGGGGGCTTTAATGTCACTAATGTCGCAGAGTATATGAGGAACGTCCATGCGCTATGGATGCTGAGGAGAAAAGACGTGCAGTAAGGGCTTGCATGCCGGAGGTCAAACCAGAGCACACTTCATCCAAAAGAGCCCCATATGGACTCTGTTCATCAAGCTCTAAAAACTGTAAGCTTTCAGAGAGTGTTAGTGTGTTTGTGGGCTGTCTTCAGATGAAGTATACCTCCCGCAGCTCTGCTCCTTCCTATTCCGATCCCTCCGCCTCCTCCATTCCTCTCTGACCTAAATCATAACTTAAGGCCCTGATTCAGAGTTGTACGCAAACGCGATTGGTTACATACAACTCCCATGGTTGCCGATCAGCGCATGCTGAGGATCCGTAATGCGCATCTGCTGACCTGTGCTGCAGCAGTTTGGTGGCAGGGAAGGGGCGAGCATCCCAAAATATAATGTAATGCGTCTTCTGACACAGCTTCACTGGCCCTGAAAGTGTGAATTTCATGGCCATGCTGAGTAACCTGAGAGTTACTCCAATGGACGATGTTCACGCAAGTGATCTGATGACGCAGCAGCCGATCATAGAAGCTGTCAGGAGGCGTCTATTTGCACAAGACACCTTCTGCTTAATTAGCATATTATTACACAGCTGCTGTGTACAAGTTCACGCATAAGCAGTTAGGAATCTGTATGTAATGCCGGCTTTCGGGGTGCCTCCTGTCAAAATGCCGACAGCGGCATCCCGATGGTATCCTGACAGGGGTCGGGTAAGTATACTTACCCCCCCCCCTCTCACCCTAACCCTCCCTTCTTGTAGCCTAACCCTCCCCACCCCGCACCCTAACCCTCCCGTTAGTGCCTAAACCCAAGTCTCCCCCTTTCGTGCCTAAACCTAACCAAAAAAAACTAACGCTAAACCCGCTATGCTACGTAATTCTAACCCATATCCCTGTGGCTAACACTAAGGGCGCCCCGGCCTTACCTCGTTCGGGCTGCCGTCCGTCTGGATTCCGGCGACGGGATTAAGATATGCATCATTATTTCGATGCCTATCTTAAGTCCCGTATCAGACTTTCAGCTTCGAGATGCTGGTCTCATAACTACATCCAAGAAGTTACACTGCCCAACAGTATAAGCGTTCACTGCTACAAATTAGCTGTGAAAGTGTCAGTGTTAGGGGTCTCAGGTCGGCTGCTTTTTGGAGCATCTGTTCCAGAACAATACATGAAGTGCCCCGGGACATTTGTTTCTGCCTCCACAACTCACAGCAAGTTAGATACCCTGATTAAAGGGGGCCAGTGTGACGTAATAATGAATAGGCCTTATTAAAGCTTTGATCCTTTTTAGTGTGTAGAAGTTTCACTTCATGTAACAGAATTTTTCTTAAATACATAACTTTGACACGATAAGTGCTCTTAAAATTAGCCAGATGAGTGTATTGTTGATGTTATGTATATCATTTCAATCATCAGTGGAGGCTGTAACATGAATTTGGCTTGCAGGACTTCCTGAGGTAACACCTTCATATTACTGATGTGAGAGTAAAAGTTCTTATTCCCTCACAAATTGTCAGACCACATTTCTGCAGGAGATTATTCTCGTCACCAGCACCCCTCCTGCCTCTCATCACCTTGCTGGTGGTGTGTGTGTAACAGGAAGCGGATATGTACATATGACACATCTGCCAGATTCCTTCCTCCCTCTCCCCTCTCAGCACAGCAGCCCCTCGCACACCTTCCAAGCAGACCGATGCCACCACCACTGTAGCTTCCAGTGTCAGTCGCTGCGATGGTCTTCTAGCACTCGCTTCTCACTGTTGAGTTATGTCTGACTACACCTAAGGACTCGCACTTCCTCCTTTGTAAAGCGTATTCCCTTCAGCATCTGGTAAACAGTTTTTACTATTTTATATCTCACTGCAGGTTTCATACTTTGAGAAAAACCTTCCATATATATAGCCATTTTATTTGTTACTTAATTAAAGGTGGCTTGGCCTGAAGGCCTCACTAGGTTATTCAGATAATGGCTGCGTGCATTTTCTTTTGTTGTGTGTTACAATGATCATTTCTGGGTTCCATGTATGTGCCTTGTTTGGTTAACCACCGTGGTAATAGGAGGAACATGAGATATTAACCGTGCAGAGAGCTGCCTGTCTGCTGAAGGGAGATGGATAATATTTTAGCACTAGATCTAATTACAGGAGATGTCCAGCTGATTCATCTAGCCGACACGTACCTTATTACATTCTTACTGCTAGTTTATTTCCCAACGGCTTGTTTATTCCAATTGTATTAGGAGGCGGCACTTTGGGCCCATCCCATAGAATAGTATAGTATTTTGATATGTCGTGTCTAGTACAATAATTTAATGTATGTTACTAGTTGCATGTGTCAGCGCTTAGTCCATAACTAGAAAATATTCACAACTGAAAGAAGCAATTAAATTCTTTCTAAACTTCCATATGAAGATAGGACTAATCCTAACACCGAGCTTATGACATGAGTGAATTAAATGGATGATCTAGCCATAAAAGAGGTTACTGAGTTATGTGATCATATATACATAAAAAAAGCATAGTGTTGTTCTGGTCTGAAGATGGGCAATTAGCTAGTTGGAGAACCAGTGTAACTACAACATCCAAATTTCACCTGCATTGCTGTTAGTAATCTGTTGGCATTAAAAGGAGCAAATTAACAATACATGAATTATATATATATGCAACTTGTGCCGTATCTGAGGTACTTACCCCACAGCAGTCACTGCTTGATTTATCCGATGAACAGTGAAATACTGTACAGATCACTGATCGAGGAGCTTTGAGTAAGGTAATATACAGAGCAGTAGCCATCAGGTGAGGTGTTGGGGGGGGAAGAGGCGTATCTACAGGATAGATAATAAAATACCAAGGAAGTGACATCATAAGGTTGATATCTCCAGACTGTTGGGAATACCAGGGCAGTTACCATCGGGGGTGGGCCTCCCCAGACTGGCGGGGATATCAGGGAAGTTACCATATCAGAGAGTGGGCATCTCCAGATGGGTGGGGGATACCAGAGCAGTTACTATCAGAGGATGGGTCACTCCAGACTTTTTGGGGATACCAGGGTAGTTACCATCAGGGGATGGGTAGCTCCACAATGGTGGGGAAATCAGGACAGTTACCATCTTATGGTGGGTAGATCCAGGATGGCATGGATAGATCAAGACCATGAGTAGCTCTAGAATGGCGGGGATATGAGGGCAGTGAACACCAGTAACTCCAGAATTGCCGGGATACCAGGACTGGTGAAAAGGAGACTTGGTTTATAAAATGAAAGGAGTGTTTATCCTATAAAGTGCAGTTTAAACTAATAAAAATAATTGTTTTATTAAGTGACTAGAAGGCTTTAGTGACTTCAGTTACCTCCTCAGGAAGCCGTATAGCTAGGCCCAGCCCTGATGTTATATGGTGTCATATCAAAATGGCGTGATGTGAAGTGATATTTTTATTTATATATATATACATGTTCCTGAGACATGAATGTATTAAGATATAAAGGTGGGCTAACTATAACTGTGCTACTACTTCCTGACAGATAGAGGTGTATGATTTATTAGGTACTATACTAAGTGAATGATGCTATAAAAAAAAATAGAGAAACAAATTATGTATCTCTATTTTGTCCAGTTAACCACTTCCCACGCTGCCACAATGGCGCAGAATTTTACACAGGAAATTTATCATTACACATTTTGGTGACAGTCTAATATGTTTATTTCCAATCATCAAAACTAATTTTTTAAGTAGTCCAACATTTTTTCATTTTTTTTTCATTTTTTTAGTATGTTATAGTGTTAATAAACATACATATTTTTGATTGTTATTGTTTAACTCGGAGTTTACTATAGTTTTGTAACATACAAACGCTTACTTTACAAATGACAATCATTTGATTGTTTCATATAGGAACTTAAATTTGTATTGCTCCTAAAGAAGAATTTTGCCATTTAATAAATTTGTAAAAAAAAATATTACATTTGGTATGGGTACAAATGATTTATACTGAATTATTTTTCATTGTGAGTTTTAATCAAGTATAGAGACACTGTCACAAAACACATAAAAAAGCACAATGGAACGTCACTGGCAATATTCATTTATACTGATATTTACTGATATATACTGATATTAAGCAAGAATTTGAGAGAAATCTTTAGTGTTTCTTGTATGACAAATTAAAAAGTGTCAATATAGATTATTATATTTAGATGTATATAATTACAGCTCTGAAATAGCATCTAACATATTATTAAATGGTAATTTTACTGCTGTGAAAAAATAAACCAGTGAAATTAAAATTCCTATTAGATGTATACACTATATATACATGCATACTATATGATGCATATAATTGAATATTGATTACAAAATAAAGGGATATTGAATAGATAACACATCATATTAATCAGCACAGCCCCTGTCTTCTATGTATCAAATGCCCTGAAACTTGAACCTTTCACAGAAATATGTTTTATTGTTTGTTTTTTTTCAAGTAAATTTTATTGATTTTAGATTGACAGATACATAGAAAATACAATACACCCTTTCATGACAGAAATATGTATTTTTACTATTACATATTATTAATTTTAGTAGCAATAGGAACATTTATGCACCTTTTAGCTGCACCTCAAAAATATGAGTTAGGTTAAAACTACTATTAATATTGCTTTTTGCTTTTATAGGCCTATAATAAGAATATATCCATACATTAAACTTTATGTTCACTCTGTTTTGAGCAGCATTTGTTTATCTATTGCAGAGCGCATTTCTTTCTATGTAATCGTATTGCTAGTCAACAAATTATGGAACAGTTTTTATATATGCTAATTCCAGAATCTGATTGTGTTTATTTAATATTCTGCAACCCCATTTATTAAACTTTAATTATTATACAACCTTAATTATCACATACACAATACCTAGTTCTAACTGGATTTACTCTTCGTATAGTTACCGTTAATGTCCGATAAGTGACGTATATGTATGCATGTTTGGACTAGTATTGTCCAGTATGTGACAAGGTTATAAGGAACTATAACAGATTGTCATTTTAGACAATATTTTACTGATTTATTTTAGGGAATTTTATTCGAACTGGTGATGGATTAACTTACTGCTCTGCGCTAACAGCAATATTGTGTATGTTGGGACAAGTAGATGAAACGATATTTATTATTGACTTATAATCATATTACACAGCGCTGTACAGAAATTATACAGCAGAAAGCATATGGAGTTAGCTTTCACAAGTATTAAGAGCTTATTACATTTTAGATTTAAGCCGAGAAAGAAACCCTCTCAAACACGTTTTACTTTGGTGCTAATGGAATAAGGACATATGGTAATTTACAGATAAAGATTGCCTATTAGTTCTAACTTATTCAGGTTGAATGTTCAGTGCTGCTTTTGCTTCCAACCTTGGTACACTAATTTCTAGTTACAGCCCTGCTATATATGACCTGCTGTATACACTTGTTGCAGGCTGATGTAACTAAATACAAACAACGCTACAAGTTTTTATACATGTGTGCAATACATATGGCAGGGGTTACTTGTATGTAATGGTCAGTTCTATAAATCATTGAAATTAAGGAACTATCCTGAGGAAATGCTACAAGCTATGTTAGACTTTGCTGTTACTCTGATATGTGATGCTGGTCTCTGTTTTGGTTTGTTCCGGTAAACAGAAGTGCAATATAATTACATTTCTCATAGTATTTCTGCATTTAATATGGGCTATTTCACATTTGAAAATATCACATAGTGACGCTGCTGAATAGCTGGGTCATATTTATACGGATCATCGCTCCAAACCGTTGTTTAACCACGCAATCAATATCATTGTGGTCATCTGAGATTTAATGATCAGAATGGTGTCATGGTAATAGTACCCTCAGCACAATAGTGGAACAGCTGCACTTTGCTAAGTAAAGTCTTACTTCATTGCAACAACTATTAAAAATTATTTATAAAGCGCCAACATATTGCACAGTAGTATAAATTGGTGCAAACAAAGCAACATGTTATGTGTATTGTTTGCATGATATATATCACTGTATATGTCAGTGTATGTACCTATTACTAGACTGCTGGAACTATAGCAGATATTATATTTGGGCTCAGAGGTACAAAGCTGGCATTTATTTATTTTATATATTTTTGCTTCTGTCGTTTTAATTTGTGTTTTGTTTAGTTTTTTTTTCACCAATGATCGATGTAATATGAATAAATGACCAACCATTTATAGTCACAGTGTATGCAGATCTAGCATACACGGCTCGCTAGTTTGTGTGTAAGTAGAAGTACACCTTAATGGCACCGGAATGCCTAATTCTGTCCCAGTGATTGTTGTCGGCATACTTTTCACCATCAGAAAATCCGGTGCTGCCATATTGTTAGTATCGGTAGTGACTACAATAGATGGGATGTAGTTAGCATCCCGACAGGATGCCATAATGTTGTTTCTACGAAAATGTTAATATGTCTGGTTATTCTTCTCTACATATGCTCTGTTTCATCATTGTAATATGTTTTTTTTTATGTTGATTCTGTACTAATTACATACTTATTTTTTACTTTATTAATGAAATCCTTGTATAGATTACAAACAAAGGCCTGGCCTAGTATATGCATATACATGACTTGGTGTGGCAAATCTGTCAGTATAAAACAAATGTTATACTGATGCCCACATAAAGGTCAAATTAGCCACATCGTTCTACTGGAGCTATGGTGAGATCTGGATGTATGGTCATATTTAATCATGCATGTACGTAGACAGGTGGGGCCAAATGCAACATATCCTATCATGCAGCGTTCATACAGATCATACAGGGCACAGTAAGTGCAGTCAGAGGATGACCTCAGACATGGTCAGATGGGGTCATTATCTGTCCAGAGTTACCCTCCATCCCAGGTGACATCTGAATAATCCCATTCTGCTTCTGTTAAGGATGGGTAATCTCTCTTTCACCGTGTATACTGCTGTTAGAGGAGAGTCCGGTCTCCAACAAATAATTGTCTGACATAACTGCAACTATTATGGCGCCTTTGTAGCAATGGAGACTACTGTTGTCAAGGTAATTATTCAAAGTCAAGTGATTATTTTTATACCTTTGCCATGTGGTTATGACATATAGCCTACCTATGAACATACGTAATGCAGATCAGTTTGGGACTAAGCAAAATACTTTTTTCTTTGTTTTATTTACTTTTTGCTTGTTCTTTTCTGTTACGGTATTTCAGTCTTTATGAACCACATCATGTACAAATAATGAATGCACGGGGTATTGTATTAGCATGTTGGGTGAGTGACAGCTGTGTGACTGCTTGTTAACAGTTACTACAATGTCTGAACTTGTTGCGCCATGTTAATAAGTCAACATGCTTTGTTTTGTAACATGATTTGGTACCGTGCACATCCAGCTAAGAAAGGATTACACCAACAAAATACTATATATAACTTGTGATCTGTACAATATATCGCATGAGCAGTGCAGCACGGCCGATGCGATATATCTGTGAAAGACGTCCTTCACAGATATATTGTGTGTACACATGTGCAGACAGGTGGTACCATATATCGTTCATCAGATATATAAACGATGTATCGCCTACTGTGTACCCATCATTAAATTGTATCATTATTTTATTTATCTGTTTTGTTTAAATTCGGGATAGTATGCAGTCTACCCGAAACATAATCCACCTACTGTATTTAGCAGCGTAATATGATGGTATTTATACATAAAGGGTAACAATTATATGTGTATTTAAAACAAAGCAAGAATGATTTCAAATAAAAGTACAGAAAATCTATGCCTGTATTGTGATAGCCCAGGAGAGGAGAAAACAGGTGTGAGCGTCTCATTTCCCCTGTAAAACAGGCTGTTTATTTGTCTTAACAAAAGCATACACTCTGCTTTATTATGTATTACTTCCACCATCTAATATTATGTATTACTTCCACCATCTAATATTATG
The DNA here is from genome assembly GCA_031769625.1 of Taudactylus pleione. Taxonomy (NCBI): domain Eukaryota; kingdom Metazoa; phylum Chordata; class Amphibia; order Anura; family Myobatrachidae; genus Taudactylus; species Taudactylus pleione. Next base: position 24,459 of record JAUIMM010000518.1, read on the forward strand.
TATTACTTCCACCATCTAATATTATGTATTACTTCCACCATCTAAATAATGTCCGGAACAGAACAATAATAAGCGATCACATTGGTATTAAAATAGTAAACTACACTTAAGGCACCACAGAACTGTTATACTGAGGTGTTAAAGGAAACTACTCTCCAGTCTATCTCTCACATACAATACAGCATTCCCCAGTTGCAGTGAATTTACACATTTGAAAATGCAAGGACGCAGGTTTAATGCAAATACAGAGAACATTATTGCGGCTATTTATTATATGGAGTAAGATCTGTTTTGGGCTCTGAATAAGGCTAGTAATACGGCTTTGCTCCATATATTGAGATAAAAAGTAGAACACACATAAAAGAAATAATGTGATTGGCAGCATTTTAACAGTGTCTGCTATACAACTTCAAGCATGTGGGGAGATGTATCAAGCTATGGAGAGAGAGAAAGTACCAACCTATCAGATCTTGTCACTTTTACAGATGTGTTTTAAAATGTCAGTTAGGAGCTGACTGGTAGGTACTTTATCCATACTTGCCAACTCTCCCTGATTGTCAGGAAGACTCTCCCTGAAATAGCAGCAATATCCCTGTCTCCCTGAAGAGTCTAGTAATCTCCCTGATTGCACCTTACCCCCATTATGAAGCTGTTATATAAAAGAAAAAACAGAGATATGTACATTCAAATTGGATCATTATCAATTCCCTTTATTGGTTATAAGGCACAATGATATCCCTACATGCATTTTATGAAAGGTATCAGTGTGTTTTCATCAACACGTAGATCTTACTAACTGCTTTGGGGCTCATTTACATTTGGATGTAAATTTATGGCTGGTTTCTCAGATGTAGCAGTACACGTCCACCTTACCGCCACACTCATAGGTGCTGCTTTCACAATCTCCGTGAAATGCTTTTTCTAAACTAGGCAAGTATGGCTCTATCTCTTCCCACTTTCTCTCTCTCCAAGGCTTAGCACATCTTCCCCATGGTGCTTTTACTATCATGTTTGAAGCTATAAGTGGACACTGTTCAAATACTGTCAATCACATTATTAACATGTGAGCATTTACGTTCGACCTCACACTGTCTCCGTTTTGAGTGTCGATATTGTAACTGTCACACTCCCATACCAAACTCAAAAGTGATATGTGTAAAATATAAGAATATACACGACAGCTGTACAATCTCAGAGCCGTCACTATCTTCACACTCAAAGTGGGCTGTGCTGCAGGGGTGTATCTTCCTATTGGCCAGGATGGCGCTCGCCAGGGGCGCTGGCCGAAGGGTGGGGAGCCGGCGCTGCACAGCAGTGTCACCTGCAGCCAGTTTTATCTATCAAAGTCTACGATGCTGCCAGGGGCAGATAGGGCCAGTGGGAACTCAGGAGAGTTCCCGCTGAGCCGGATCCTTGCGGCTGCCCCTGGGATGTCTCAAAGTGATTCGGGGCTGGCTGCCGCGAGCATTCGCTATTTGAGCTCTGCAGAGCCCTGCAAAACTGTCCGCTGCGGCCGGTGCAATAAAGTTTTTTTTTTTTGTACCATGGCACAGTGCGCGTGACGTCACACACGCCGCACCACCAAGAAGTAATGAGGAGAGAAGCCCAGACCGCTGTCACAGCCAGAGGGGAAGCATCCGAAAGATGCTAAGTAAGGTAAGTAAATGGCCTGGAACCGGAGGGAGGTTAGGAGCCGGAATTGGAGAGACACAGAATATTTCATTTGATGTCACTGTCTTACGGCCTGTCAGACCCCGTTTTCTGTAATCAGTCCCTGCCAGAATCAGTGCTTATCAGTAGCAGTGCATGAGTTCCTTCATGGGGGGTGTGCATGGGCGCCAGTTCCGTACTTTGCCAGGGGCGCTCCGACCCCTAGATACACCCCTGCTGTGCTGTTCTATCTATTTATAGATATACATGATATTGGGCAAACATTTGGAGAACACCTTTATGCTTAGTGCCATGAATAACTTGTAAATTATTTTCTAAATAAACAATTGTTTTTATATACAAGTAAAGTTAAGACTGAAATACTTCCTATTGCATATATGCTTCCTATTTCAAGAACAAGATTGATAATATCTGAAATGAAATGGTACGCACTTCCTCAGCCAGGGTCTTGTTCAATTCCCTACCGGAACCCACTGGCACATTCTCATCATTTGACCCCACTAATGAAGATGAAGTAGCTACACTCTTCTCATCCTCATACTCTACTTCCTCTCCTCTTGATCCTATACCCTCACAAATCAGTAAAGCTCTGTCTCCTGTGCTCATTCCACACTTAACTAAAATCTGTAATCTCTCTTTGGTATCTTTCCATCACTGTTCAAGCATGCAGTGATACTCCCATTTTGAAAAAAAAAAAATTCTGACCCTAACTCTCTCTCAAATTACCATCCTATCTCCCAGCTACCTTGCCCCTCCAAGATACTGGAGAGACTTGCCTACACTCGCCTCACACACTTTCTTAACACCCACAACTAATTGGATCCACTTCAGTCAGGCTTTCGTTCCCAACACTCCACTGAGACAGCACTGACTAAGGTGGTAAATGATCTGGTCACTGCCAAGGCTAAAGGCCATTATTCACTTCTAATTCTTCTAGATCTCTCTGCTGCCTTTGACACTGTGGACCACTCTCTTCTCATACAAACACTACAATCCCTAGGTCTTCAAGACACAGCCCTTTCTTGGTTCTCATCCTACCTATCTAATCGCTCTTTCACTGTTCGCTTTTCTGATTCTACCTCCACTTCGTTAGCTCTATCAGTTGGAGTACCACAAGGTTCAGTATTAGGTCCTCTGCTTTTCTCAATATATACCACCTCTCTTGGCCAACGAATCAGCTCTTTTGGTTTTCAGTATCATCTGTATGCAGATGATACTCAAATCTACCTATCCTCCCCAGATTTGTCACCATCTGTGTTGATCCGTGTCACTGAATGTCTCTCTGCCATTTCATCTTGGATGTCATCTCACCACCTCAAACTTAATATTTCTAAAACAGTATTAATTATACTTCCAACTGGCCAATAGTAGTTACCAACCTGATATCTCTATTACTGTTGACAACTCGACAATCAACCCCACCTCACAAGCTCGCTGCCTAGGTGTTATCCTTGACTCTGAACTGTCTTTTGATCCCCACAATCAATCTGTCTCTAAATACTGTTACATACATCTAAAAAACATAGCCAAAATTCTACCATATCTTACGCAAGACACTGCAAAACCTCTAATACACGCACTCATAATTTCCAGCATTGACTATTGCAATAGTCTCCTTATTGGTCTTCCCAAAAACAGGCTCTCCCCACTACAATCCATTTTGAATGCAGCTGCGAGGTTGATCTTTCTCACCAAACGTTCAGTGTCTGCTGATCCACTCTGTCAGTCCCTCAATTGGCTGCCGGTCTTCTACCGTATTCAATTTAAAATACTTACACTCACACATAAAGCTATTAACCAAACCACACCAACATACATCTCTTCACTTATTTCAAAATATCTTCCAACCCGACATCTCCGCTCTACGCAAGATCTGTGTCTCTCATCCCCACGCATTACTCGTTCCCATGCACGGTTACAGGACTTTTTCGGACTGCATCCACCCTGTGGAATGCCCTCCCACGCACAATAAGACTTTCCACTAGTTTCCAAACATTCAAGCGTTCTCTGAAAAATCACCTCTTCAGACAAGCTTATCAGATTCCAAGACCGCCCACATAACCTTTTATAGCTCCCTATCTAACTCTCTTCTTATAGTAAACACCTATCACATCTTCTCTTCAATTTAACATCCTCCTAACCCTAGGCCAACTTTCCAGTGTGATTGGATTATACAGCCCACCAAGAACATCTGCAATCGGGCTGGACCAATTTGCAATATATAGCACCTATCCTTGTGTATCAACACCTATTTCCCTATAGATTGTAAGCTTGCGAGCAGGGCCCTCTAACCCTTATGTATGTCTTTTATGTATGTATGTATGTATGTCTTTTACAACCCAGTATACTGTTAATGTTGATTCAAATTGTAAAGCGCGACGGAATTTGCTGTACTATATAAGAAACTGATAATAAATAAAATAAATAAATACGTTGGAATCCACTCTTCTATGGAAGTTTAAACATTGTGCACTTGATGTACAGTTGAACACAAGTCGGCCATATGTGCTCCTGCATTGCAAAGTAAATCCCTGTACAGTACACAGAAATGTGGTGTGCCGTCCCCTCCTCGTACGCTTGGTTTGCTACCCATTATCATCAGCATTGCTGACTAGCACCAGCCTATACTTGGTGCAAATGAAATGCCTGGAAACAGGCATGTTTATGCTTTATTCAACTCTACGTAGCTGGCAGTCCCAACGACACATTGCCACTGAGCCGTGCCTACGTGATAACGTCCCATTACAGCCCAATTACTCCTCCTAAGTCACAAGAGGAGATGTTATTGAATGCATAGAGCTCTGCATGCTTATGTATGCTTATCTCCATGGTGACATCACCTCCACACACACCTCTACATTACTTTTACACTGTTACTCTGGTGCTCATCAGTTTGATAAGTACTTTGAGTAGACACAGAGCAGTCACTTGTACACTTAGCACATATTTATTTTATTTATATATGTAATTCACACAATCATACCTAAAAATCTACTAGAAATATAAGCAATTAAAACCAATGTATGAGCTAAAGTGCAGACACAGACAGCCTCCGGGCATACTCGAGTCACTGATCCACTCTGCAAAGCTTGTTACTTTGGGGGATGGTTAGTCACTAAGGAGGGAGGGTTAGGGTGCGGGGAGGGGGAGGTTAGTTTCATACACCAGGGAGGATTAGGGTTAGGGTAGGGAGAAGGTGAGGGTTAGGATACCGACCAACAGGTGTCAGTATACTACTAACCCAATCGGGATGCCGGCATTGGGATTCTGACCGCCGGCATCCCGATCACTGGCATCCCATACCCAACCTGTGTGAAATATCCCATGCAAATTTGCATGGTTCTGCCACTTACACATGATAAACGGGACAGGGGCATCCTAAAGTAGGCCAAATACGGTAGGGGTGTGTTCTTGCAATTTTTGAACACATGCAGATTTGGACAAAACATCTAGAAAACTGTATTCTTTACAGGTGGTCAGGGGCAGACTGATATAAGAGAGGATGATGACGGTCCCAGCACTAGCCAAACTGCTTGTACCTGGTTGTTTGCAAATATTCTGCTGAAGCTGATTGGTCACGTCTTTGTCACGTCTGTTATCTGTGGTACGATTGGTGACAATGCTGCATCGGCCCCAGTGAGTCTTTCATTATAAGATATATTACCACCTACATCCTGCACTGTCCTAGTACTGTATCTTTCTTTTTGGACTTTCTCTAATTCAATAAAATCCTTCTGGAGTCATGGTAGTCAAATCGGAACATAATACTCCTTGCAATATGTGGAGTCTTTGTAATGTGAAATAATTACCTCTGTCCTCCATTGATTACTGATACACCTATGTAACAAAATATTCACCTAGCCTTTCTGTTGTCTGTAAAACGTGTATAGTCCTTTATGACACCCCCCCCCCCATCATAGGTAAGCAGCACTGGAGAAATGACAAGTGCCTGGAAATTCCCTTCCAGATCAAATACAAATTGTGTGTGTGTGTGTGTGTGTGTGTGTGTGTACAGCACAGACAGTGTTATGGTTAGCATCACTGCCTCTCCCTGTGCTTGCGTGGGTTTCCTCCCACACTACAAAAATATACTGGTAGGTTAATTGTCTCCCAACAAAAATTAACCGTAGTGTGCATGTCTCCCCCCACCTGCAGAATCCTGCTTCCCAGGTCCTAATTAGGGCCGTATTCAATTAGCAGTGATAATTTCACCGCTGTCGGCAGAATCTACTTTCCACCTACATTGCGTGTTTTGGACGCGGAAACTTATTGGGCGCACCCCTGCTATTCGCCCTATTCAATTCCAAAGGACGCGAAAACGGGACCCGGCGATACGCAAACAGGCGAAAAGTGCTGCCAGATTTGGGGAAAATAGCCTGACACCCCCCAAAAGATGCACTAACATTGAGGATCAATGTAGTTTCCCCCGAATAGCCTACTGAAGCTATTTGGGATACTTAAATGCTCTCATTAGCTGCTAATTAGCATCTTTGCACAAGTGGTGAAGAAGAGCATTTAGCAGGTTTTTTTGGAGAAAATAACAAGTCCCAGCAAATTTGGGGTACATGAAAATGGGTGCAAGCATGGTTAAAAATCGCAAAAGTTACATTTTTGATTGCAGCAATCAAAAAAACACCTCCCCCATACTTGCAGACCCCCCAAAAGCATATTTCACTAGTTTTTAAGTTTATACCCTAACTTTGTACTTTTTTGCCCCCTTTTTCAAAGTAAGTCTTTGGGGTGTTCATTTTTTTTTTTTTCCCGCAGTTATGATTTGGGGGCTGTCCCAGTGGTGCTGAGTGGTTTCCGGACGTTTGCACCCCGAAACCGCAGTTCTGCACTTTTTTTCACCACCTATTCATAGGCAAATCTTTTTTGCCTATTACATTGCATTGTGTTTTCATGTACGCGAAAACAATTTGGAATTGAATACGGTGATACTTTTCCGCTTGGCGAAATGACGTCACCCACAATACTTTTTTGTGGAAAACCGCTTTTCGCGTCTAATTGAATATGGCCCTTAGTCCCCCTACAAAATTTGATGACATTCTGATTGTTAGATCAAACTACAGACAGCTCTGATTAGGGGAAGTCTAATTACAGCCACCCTGTGTTATACAGTGCTTCATTTCAATTACGGCACCTTTTTTCTTCCCATTATGACATCATTCCGAAATTAATTAAATAATGGTACCACACAATGTTATACAATGATCCGTTAGGAGGATTTGCAAGCTACACTGCATAAGGTTTGGTTGCTAATGTGATCAATGCTGAACTGGTTTACTGACTAGAAAGAGGATTATGCTGGGTACACACTGGCAGATATATTGGGCGATTAATTGGTCGTCCAATATATTGTGTGTGCATCGGACAGTGTGTACCAGCGATATGTCTGTGAACTCAAAGAGATATCTTGTTGGCTGTGCTACACAGCCGATGCCCAGTATATCTGCAGATATTGGGGCATCGTGCTGTTTGTACGGGCAGTCCACCGACAGCCCGTACACTTGTGACACACCCCCTGGCCAACGGAACCCACAGCGAGATGACAGATGGTTGTTCAGTGTGTATTAACAACCATCATTTGCAGATATATCTGTTAGGTGTGTTCCCATCTTTAGAGATCGAAGTAGTGCTGTGTGTGTATATATATATATATATATATAATACTCTCACAGGCTGCCGGCACTCCTACAATATAGTCAGCATGCTTCGGTGCACCTTCAAAAAATCAATAATCTCCATGCAAGTGAAAGGCACAGAGTCGACAAATCAAAATCAATCCATGTGTATTTAAAGGTCAAACGTTTTCAGGGTCTCAGCCCCGTCATCAGGACAACTCATATACAGTACTGTATATGTGTTGTCCTGATGACTGGGCTGAGGCCATGAAAACGTTGACCTTTTTATATATATATATATATATATATATATATATATATATATATATATTCTCACACAAATGCTTTCACTGTGAAGTGTGCTGAGTATGTATAATTTAGAGGCAGTGATGTGGAATGCCCCTTTGTCCTGAGATGTTGCTGGAAGTTATATTTATCTGCTTTTATAACTTCTCTTTATTTTCTTGCACACATTTCACTACAAGTGAGTGGAATTTTCGCTATATAATGTGCAGAATGCTTCACTTAATTGCCCATATTTTCTGACCACTATCTAAGTGCAGGAAACTTACAGAGAATTCCAAAATAAATGGAATATTGTTCATTTTGGGGGCGAAATACATCAATGGGGAAAAAGGGGTCAAACCCCGGAAATGCGGGTTTGACCGCATTTTTCATATGCACTCCGCATTTCTCATAAGTGATGCACTCCGGGAGTTGCGGTGGGTAACGCCATCTTTTTGATGGCGTTACCCCTAGAAACCTATCAGCTTCTTTTCGTAGAGTGCTGATAGAGGGATCGAAGAGAATTTGGAAATGGCAATATTCACAGGAAACGGTTCCTTCTTTTCTGCTACAATAAATACATCGCGTGGTACATAGCCAGAATGTCACTGTTCAGAAAGTCAACATTTCCAGTAAGGTACCTTTAGGGCAGGGCTTACAGTGGTAATATTAGGCAGAGCTACCCTGAGATGGTGCCTTGTTGTTGCCAGATACGCAGTTAGGGTTTATGGTGCACAGAGGAAATAAAAGTGGTGCCACTAGTTACCTATTCTGTAATATTCTGTCTGAATACTAATATTGTTGCTGAAATACACATTGGAAACACAAAGAAGGGGGAAGTGAGAGAACAGGGTAAAACCACATTTGCCTACTCTCCCGAGAGGCTCACGATTTTTCGGGTGACCCCACACACCCCTGAATTAGTAGGCAAATCTCCCGCATTCCGCCCACTTCCTAATGAAGTGGGCAGGATGGGGAAATTTTCAGAGAAATTTGCGAGTCCGTAGGGAGGGGGCGGAGCTAAATGGTGCGATTCGCATCATTTCTCCCCACCCCCTTCTCACGGTGCCGCGAATCCCAGGTTTTTCCTGTAAAGGGGTGGAGCCTAATGACGGCTATAGTCTAGCCCCAGCCCCCGAAGATGAGAGCAATAGGTCCTTTAGAGGCTATGATGGTGTAAAATACATTTTAGATGGATTTTTAACACTCCTGCCACTACAATGTTAGATCACTTAAAAATAAATAATTGTTCTTTGCCATCAGTGTCACACTCATTATTTTTCTGCCACCCCTCTGAATTTTTTTTATGGGGTCTCCAGTCTTTGTCACATGGTTGCCCCATTTTTTTTGCAACCCCTGAGTCTTTTCTTGCATATATGGTGTTTTCTCTGCAATGTGGGACCTCTTAAATAATTAAGCATCCTTCGGCAGACAGTTTCTTGATTTGCACTATGTAATATTCATGCAACAGAGGTTCAACCAGATTAATACATAGTAAGTTTTAGGGTAGGGCAAAATGTGAATTCCCTGATCAAACATCCTGGACAGAACCATTCTCCTATCTCTTCCCATTGCCATCCCCCCTGCATCTCTACAGTGTCCATCCCTCTTGTGTCGCACCATCATCCCTGAGGAAACCCATGCAAGGTCCATGGTGGGAATTGAACCTGAGACATCAGTGTTGTTAGGCAGTATTGCTAACCATTACGCCAACCATGCTGCCCTAATATGACTATACAATTAATGTGACTATACGTTTAATACTAACACGGTCAAGCCAAATATGTAAATTATGGTTAGGCATAATTATACCTGCAATGAATCCAACTCTAAGAGAGACCCTATAACTTTTCTGCAATTAGTTTAGCCCCAATTACATGTCCATAAATTAAATCCACTAGAGTATTGTATAGCGAAACTAAGTACAGTACCTATCATAGGAGCTGATTCAGACCCGGACGATGCGTTCGATCGTAGCTGCCGATGGTTCACATTGTGCGTATGCATCGCAGAGCGCATGCGTAAGCCACTGCGAAAGATCGGGAAGCATTCGCTTGCCCAGCATAGGCAGCCCAGCTGAATGAGTGACAGGTCAAGTCGTTTGTGGGTGGTAATAGGGGCAGGTCACTAGAAACAGGGGAGTGGAGGTGCGAACGCAGATGTGTCTGATCGTCTTAACGCCGTTTCAGAGGCGTGTATAATTAACAGGCGGCATCATGGTACATGTCACTTAGCTGTTTTTTACACTGAAGTGCTCGCAGTAGGGTATAGTCAACCTCAAGTGCTGCGTTCGCTTCCGATGGTCCTCGATGTACTGATGGTTAAATACACTTCCTGGAGATGACGTGCGCAAGTGGGCGTCTTAAGACCGGCTGGTGAGCGTCTGCATACACAAAGTGATCGCACGTTAAGACATAGTGGGTATGTTTATGCCTTGCCGTGCGATCGCCTGCCTTGCTGGGTGTGTGCCGGATTTGCACACGCTGGGTGCGAGCGAACGCATCTAGCCAGTGAGTCTGAATGAGCTCCATAGATCTTTATGGGTGATCGCGTGTGAAGCAAGTAATCAGTTTATTGTCTCTTTATATTATTACCTTTAACTGGTGGAAACTATAATTAGCTGCATGGCTCTTCTATTTTACCAGCTTTCAAAATGTTAGTGTAAACTGGATGTACAGTATTTGTGCTTAAACCATTAGGTCAAGTTTTCATGAGTATAATATGACTGTCACGTGTCAGAGAGCTGATGCAGGTCACAGGATTTCCTCTTCTAATACAGAGGTGCTCAGTGGTTTGCCATTTGAAGCATGCAGTGTTCAGGCTGAGTGCTCTATTCTGTCACTATGGTGCAAACTACCAAATAAATTGGCTCCTGGCACATTTCTAAGTCCCAAGACTGTCACTAGTGGTGTTCGCACTCTTTGAAATAGCGTAGACACCATCTTATGTCATTGCTTTCTGTAGTATGTGTAAGCATGATTTGGAGCACCAGTGCAAAGTTTCATAAAGTAAGTCAGGTGTGTTCTTATATACTTATATAGGGGCAAGTTCAATTACCCGCGGTTTAACACCCGGAGCTATTCAATTTCTCAGCATTTTTTTAATGTGGGAAAAAGAGGCATGACCATGGTAGATCAGGACATAGTAATGTAGCCTGCTTTTTAGTTGGCATCTATGTTGGGAGATGTATAAAACCTTGGCAAGAGATAAAGTACCAACGAATTAGCTCCTAACTGTAATTTTTCAAACATAGCCTGTAAAATGACAGAAGCTGTTTGGTTGGTACTTAATCCATTTTATCTCTCTCCAAGCTTTGATAAATGCCCCCCATAGTGAGGTATGGAGGCACAAAAATTCTTATCTTTTCCATATACAAGCAGCCACAATCTAGTTGTAAGCTTGAAACAATATCCAGTATTGCTAGAATTTACCTAAAGCTGGGTACACCCTATACGCTGATCGGAACAATATATTGTACACATCTTATAGTGTGTACGCCCGATTCCATCTGCTGTTCTGCATGGCAGCTGAGACGATGCAATGAACCATGTGGTGCTGTTACATGTAGCATGTAACAACGCATCATGCCATCGTACAGTGTGTACGCAGGGCCGCCATCATGGGGGGACTGCCGGGACTGGAGTCCCGGGCCTGGACTGAGAGGGGGCCCGACTTTGCTGTTGGGACACCAGTGCCTGTCCTGAAGGAGGCACCTCTCCTCCTTTGTCCTGGCTTCCATTGACCTCAGGCCCGGCCCTTAAGCACCCGAAGCCGGCCCCCAGCTATCCTTCACTGCATGAGAGTGTCCATACGTCAGCCTGGTGGGTGGGACATATGGAGTGAGTGGAGATGTGCTGCAGTGCCGATAGACACCACGGTGATTGGTGCCTGCAAGTGGGTGCGTGCTATGGGAGGAGCGGTTGCCATGAGTGCGGACTGGGAGTGCAGGCAGGTGCAGCAGTAATGAATAACCCTGCCCGCCCCTCATTCTTCTCTCCAAACCAACAATCAGGACGGTGGGACAGGCTGAGCTCAGTACTGAAGGGGAGCACCAACGGAGGCCTCCCCATTCTGCACTAACAAATGGCTGCATTCTACAGGCAGAGGACACTGGTCTCTGTCTCTATAGGGGGCACAACTCTTCCTGTGAACATGCTGCGCCCCCTGTGCTGAGTTCCTTCTCTGCCAGGCTTCCTTCAATGTGTGAATATTTTCCCTCAAACTCAGTGTGTGAATATCTCTGTGCTTCATAGGCCCCAGTGTGTGTGTCACTATGTCCCCCACCCCAAGTCCTAGTATATGTGTAGCCATGTTACCCCCCCCTCCCCTGTTTCCAATGTGTTTCACCATGTCACAGACCAAGCCTGCAGTATGAATGTCACCATGTCTCCCCAGGCCCCAGTATGAATGTCACCATGTTACCCCCCCTCAGGCACCAATGTGTGTCACCATGCCCCACCCCAGGCCTCAGTGTGTATGTTTCCATGTCCCCTCTAGTCTCCAATGCATATGTATCCATGTCCCCCCACTCCCCAGTGTGTGTGTCTCCATGTCCAGGCCCCAATGTGTCTCTTATCATCCCTATGTGTGTCTGACCTTACCGTTTCCTCTTTTGCCTGTGTTAGCCATTACTATTCCTTTTATATCTCCCCCACACCCACACCCACACACACATTTCTACCATTTAGCTACAACCACCCACCCTGTGTCTTCACAAACTGCTATTCCTCTTGTCCTGACCTTCTTCCACCTCCCTCTTTCTTCATCCACTTCTGCCCATTTTACCCCCTTACCTTCCTCCTCCGCCTCTTCTGCGGCTGAAGGTGATTGAGATGGCGTTCTGCTGGCAGGCGGTAAGCAGCAACATGGAGACACCAGAGGATGGAAGGTACCAAAATCTTCTTGCAGTGATTCTTACAGTGTTAATAAGTGATAGCAGTTGAAATTCAATCCTGTTGTGAGGGAGGGGGGGCACCAACATCTACCTTGCCTCCGGGTGACTGAGATGAAGTTAAGCTATTGGGAAGGACACTGGCCACTGGGAGAAAACAAGCCTTCCCTGCGCATTGGCTCTCTGTGAATCATTCCTATAGGTCTGCTGCGCTCTACCTATATGTGATGACACAAAGTGTGATGTCACATAGGGGTAGAGCAGTGCAGCGGAATAATGCATCCTAGAGTTCCAAGTGAACGAAGATTGCGTTGCAGAGGAGAGAACAGAAAGAGAAACCACAGAAGAAGGTAAGTAATAAAAATGTTTAAGTAGATCACAATCAGAAAGATAAATAGGAGGTCGGTTCTTGAAGGGATAAGGTAGCGGCGTGAAAGGGGGGCCCTACTTAGTTTGTCAGTCCCGGGCCCCACAATTTCTGATGACAGCTCTGTGTGTACGGCACGGGCAATGTATCGTTACATCGCACCGTCACTGGGTCACACATCGTATAGAGTGTTCCTAGCTTTACTCGTCAAAACATTCCTCTCTGGACTACATTGATAGCCTTTGTGAACTTAATCAGTACATAGGCCTTCCACTTATGCTGCCCAAGTTGGCATTTACTACAGTATATTGTCCTCCCAAATAATCTTTCCTTCCTCTCCCCTGGGTCATCACTCTCATTGATTGCAGGATGGAGTGCACTTAGTGATTGCAGTATGGAGTGCGCTTAGTGATTGCAGTATGGAGTGCGCTTAGTGATTGTAAGATGGAGTGCGCTTAGTGATTGTCAGATGGAGTGCGCTTAGTGATTGTCGGATGGAGTGCGCTTAGTGATTGTCGGATGGAGCGCGCTTAGTGATTGTCGGATGGAGTGCGCTTAGTGATTGCAGGATGGAGTGCGCTTAGTGATTGTAGGATGGAGTGCGCTTAGTGATTGCAGGATGGAGTGCGCTTAGCGATTGCAGGATGGAGTGCGCTTAGTGATTGTAGGATGGAGTGCGCTTAGGGATTGCAGGATGGAGTGCGCTTAGGGATTGCAGGATGGAGCTGAGTGTCACTATTCACATGCACTCAGTTCTGCAGTGTCTAACAGCATGAGTAGAAGTGTGTGCTGGTAAAGCAAGTGTCCACTCTCCTGTACCTCATCTACTCCTGCTGCCTCTCATCGCTGTGCTTATCCAATAACTGCAGGAGGAAGAGCAGGTGATTGGTGTCACATTGGGCTTCATCTTGCAGTCATTGTTGGAGAAGCAGTGACTGGAGGATAGGTGGGGAATGGGGAGTAGATCAGGGCCCAGAGATAATGGGGCCGCCTTTGATAAGATTCGCACATTGCCTCATATTAGGAATGTCTCTAGCTTTACAGAGTTTACAGAAGCTATTGATAAATTCCATCATTCCAAGACACACAGTATTTGCAATCTGTCATATACTACATAAGTGAGGTTATTACAATAGGAATGTTAGGTACTATTAACCCAACAACTTTAAGGGGGCTGATTCTGAGTCGCACGCAACGACGATATTTGTTGAAATGGTCAATGTTTTTCAACTACGCATGTGTCTAAGTCACTAAAAAGTGGCATAGTGCATGCTGCCCACAGTGTGTGTGTACAGAGCCGCAGTAGTGATTGAGAAGCGTGGTCTCAGAAATGTATTGGAAATGTAACGGGTGTTCCTGGGTGGTGACTATTCAGATGCACGGAGATGCGCCACCTTATGGGCATGTGATGGGAGAGTCACGGGTGTATCACATAATTGGTTGCAAACTTAGTCGCTTAGGGATAGATGTACTAAGCCTTGGGGCGGGATGAAACAAGCTTCTCATTTTGCATGCTATGCACCCCGCCACTCATCGCATGCATGCCGCCATTAATAACGCCGGTATGCATGAAGATTTGCGAGTTATATTGCAAAGGACAGTTCTCCCGATAAGAGCTGTCCTTTGTGATAGAAGCACTTCCAGGTTTATGACCCAGAGTCCCTCTGCACATGCGTCGTAGGGGGTGCTGGGAGCAACCCCACGACAAATGGGCGGGTTTTACGCAACGAGTTTTAAAACTCATTGCATATGATAAAACTCGTTGATAAATGGGCCCCATAGGGGTGTATGTACTAAGCCTTGGAGAGAGATAAAGTGGATGGGGATAAAGTACCAGCCAAACAGCGCCTATCTGTCACTTTACAGGCTGTTTGAAAAATGACAGGAGCTGATTGGTTGGTACTTGATCTCCGTCAACTTTCTCTCTCTCTCCAGTGATCGCAAATACGAGCTATAGCGCGTATTTTACCCGCAAATGACGACCGGGACTCACTTTTACAGAATAGATGAGTCCCCTGGGATGTGCTCTGTGCGGCCAATCCCCTGGCTCCTGATTACATGATTGATGTCTTCCCTGGCCCGGCTACAGGGAGGACTATAAAAAGGAGGTGGAGCCAGCCCTTTGGCACCTTTCCTTAATACAGCGGCACCAGGTGAAGACTGTCCCAGCCCCCGTATGAACGCTGCCCCGGCCCCACAGCAAGACTGCCCCAGTCCCCGTGTGAATCTGGCCCCCGCATCAAGGCTGCCCCGGCTCCCTGCATCAAGACTGCCCCGGCCCCCACGTGAACCCAGTCCCTGCATGAAGGCTGTCCTGGCCCCCACGTGAACCCAGTCCCTGCATCAAGACTGCCCCGGCCCCCACGTGAACCCAGTCCCTGCATGAAGGCTGTCCTGGCCCCCACGTGAACCTAGTCCCTGCATGAAGGCTGTCCTGGCCCCCGCATCAAGACTTATGCGGGTTGGTTTGGTGTGATTATTAATGCGGTGGCGGTGCTGATAATAATACAAACATGATGGGATCAAGGGGTGCCGCAGAGGCTAACGATCTGTATCAATCAATGTGGCTGGCAGGCAGAGGAGGGGGGTTCCTGAGGGTAGTCCACAGGACTGTCATTTTAGTGTTATCCATCAGCAGCTTACCCACTCCCTTACCCCAGCACTGACTGCCCGTAACCCTCTCCTTGTCCCCCTTACTACCCCAACTGCCACAATCCCTTACCCCCCTTTACCCCCTCCCTGCCCAAATGCTCCCTGCTTAAACCCCCCAATTGCTGCCTGCCCTTAACCCCCTCTATCCCAACTGTTACCCTCCCCCAGCACTGTCCCATCTGCTGCCTGCACTTAATCCCCTCTACCCCAACTACCTGCCCCCAGCACTTGCCAAACTGCCACCTGACCCTAGCACTGTTCCAACTGCTGCCTGCCCTCACCCCTTTCTCTGCCCCCCAGCACTGCACCTGTTGGCTATGTGAGATCAAGGCAGATCATGTCATTATAAGCATTATCTGTACTGTAATATGAGTTTGACTTCCCATCGTGTATGTGTAGGGCATGTGGGGTGGTCTCATGCTTTGTGGGGAGCTCAAAAGCATAATATGTGATGGGACCCAGAATCAGTGGAGGAGGACCCCAATTTTTTATAGTCGGGGTCTCTGGGACCCACAATTTTTTTCACTGAGCACGATCACTGCTCTCCAAGGCTTAGTACATAGACACCTCTATCTCTTTCCACTTCATTTCTCTCCAAGGCTTAGTACATCTACGCATACTTGCCTACTTTTGAAAAAGCGTTTCAGGGAGATTGTGAAAGCAACACCTATGATTGCGGTGGTAAAGTGGGCGAGTACTGCTACATCTGAGAGGCGTGTCATAAAATTGATTTACATCCACATGTAAATGAGCCACAAAGCCGTTAGTAAGATCTACTTGTTGATGAAAACACACTGATACTTCTCAGAAAATACATGTAGCCATAGGTGTCATTGTGCCTTATAACCAATGCAGGGAAATTGTACTAATAATCCCATTTGAATGTATATAGCTCTGTTTTTTCTTTTATATAACAGTGTCATAATGGGGGTAAGGTGAAATGAGGGAGATTGGTAGACTCTTCAGGGAGACAGGGAGATTGCTGCTATTTCAGGGAGTCTCCCTGATAATGAGGGAGAGTTGGCAAGTATGCATCTACGTCTTAATCGCTTACAATGAAAGCCATACTCTGATGGAGATTCTGCACCTAGCATAGGGGCTGGTGCAAGTTTCAATGGTGCGTCTGATGGTAGCACTTAAAGACGCACCAAGCGGGATTTTGCATCTAAAGAGACACAAAGTGGGTGTCCCAGTCCTTGCACAATCAGACACACACTTGTAAACAAAAAACGCTAAAGCAATGCAGCTACATGTGAATCTGAATCAGATCCTATGTATCCCTGTCTTTTTACCATAGTGAAGGCTGGAAACGTTTTAAGCTGAGTACACACTTACCAATCATCTGCTCGATGTGCCAGGCTAGACAGCTCATCTGGGCAGGCACTTAAATGTGACAGCCCAGTTGAGCTGTCAATCACCGCCGGGTCCCGCAGCATGTGTACGAGTGATCGGTGGGTCGCCCGTATACACCAGCAGATGACAGACATATCTTTCTGATATATTAGGCCATCTGCTGTACAGCACAGCAGATCAGACATTGTTCACAGACATATCCACTGTATACACCCGGCGATGCACTATAAATATGGCTATATCGCCTGCTCAATGGAAAGGGCGATATATCCATCAGTGTGTACCAAACTTTACACATTTGTCTTTGTAATCTATACTAAGGGTTTGTTTTACAAACTTAATTCTACAGAATTTGAGTTATTGAAGTTATAGTGGCAGCAGGCGTTAGCTTATTTCAAATGCTCAATGTTTGTCCAACTCCTAATATGTATACAATGCCAGGGGCAAAAGAGATAGAGAAGAAAGGTAAGTGGACAATGGTAGATGTTTCGTGTGTGTGATTTTTTTAGTCTCTTTACCCAAGTCAGACAGTTTTTATAATATATACACCTGGTGTAAGCCTGATTTGTACACACAATAACTACACCTATAACAGTAAACTAGATTTAATGACCTTGATATAATCTGTAGCTTATTTATGTGTCGTTTTGCATCTTTGTGTAGTTTATTTGTGTGTAGTTTCTTTGTGTTGCTTTGTATCTTTGTTTGCGAAAGTTAGCACACAAAACCATTAACAAAACTGTGCCAACATACATCTCCCTTGTATCAAATATCTCTTTCCATTATCAAAAAGAAAAATATATTGCAGTACAATTAATATTGTTTGTTTTGTTTTTTATTCTTGAACTGTTATTGGTAACTTGTGGGTGTAAGAAGTGAATGGACACTATCATTTTATTCTTTTAATGCAGAAATAAATTGAACATTGTTTGCCTGATACAGAGTCAGATGCAGCGTAAGTGTCAGATGCAGTACATCGATGTTTTTTTTTGTGTCTGGGTTGCACTGCGCATGCGTCCCATTGGTGTTCGTACTAATATATAGTACAGATTTGGATTCATGGTCTCTGAAATATTCTGGGTGTTCCTGGGTGGTGACTGGGAGGTAACAGCGGGGTGGCTAATCAGTCGCACGCAGGTATTGCATCTAATGGGAGTGTCACTGATTGTGGTTGCATTCAGAGACACAGAATCGTCACATAGGGGGCCATGTTCAGACGGATAATCTGCACCAGATATAGAGGTGGTGCAACCGATGGTGCACCTAAAGACGCCCCAAGCGGGATTTCTGCCTCGGCGGGCTCTCAGTTCTCACACATGAGTACGCTTGGATGTACACCAGGGAAGGGCTTTGCAGCAGCCTTATGCTGGCATGCTGGCCATACACCTGCACGATTTCGGGCCAAGTGCCGATTTTGGACGGGTCATACGATGGATCTTGTGAAAATCGTGTATATTTTTAGTAAGATCTGATCCGATGCGTGCTCCCGCAGCTCCTATAATCGGATCTTATGATCAGATGTGCAGCACATCTTGTCCATCGTATCGTGTGCAGATCGTGGCGTTTATTTTGTTCATACGATCCATCGTGCGGCAATTCAAGTCATTTCATACGACAGATCCTGTGCTAAGAAAAACATCAAATATGCTGCCGGGACTGCCAGGGAGCTCTGGGGAGTCGGATGGTGAATCGTGTGTAAATGCTTGTCGTGCAGGTGTATGGCCAGCATTAGCATAAAATTGCAGACACGACTGCGGCAGAAGACACAAAGATGGCCTCGGCTGCAAACGCCGGTATGCATGATTACTTACCTGCCGACACAGGTCTTCTGATGCAAAGCTGTCTTGGCAAAGTACTGACTTTCAGGTCTACGATCTGGGAGCCCTATTGCACATGCAATGCCCTCGCCCAGCGCATGGTCAATATGCACTTGGGGTGGGATAAAGAGGAGAAGCCCATAGACTTCTCTAGGCAACGCCAACAATAGATGGCATTGCATATCAACCACAAGCTCTGCAAAGTTATGCTTTCTGGAGCTTGATGAATAAAAGCATATTGCAGCCCCATAGAATTCTATGGAGAAACATATATACTGTACTGCGGTAAAACTCCAAAAACTGCATTTCTCTGAGCTTTTACTGTATATTTTTCATTGATACATCTCATTGTGTTTAGTTAGTCCCCCCTGTGGTCTCGTGATTTCAATTGGTTCATTGCATTGGACATTCCCACCCCTTTTTTTTCCTTTCTCTCCTATACCCCCCACACTTCTGCCCTGTTCATTAATTGAAAATTTGCTACATGGTCAGGATGAATTAGCCAGTGAATAAACAGTTTCAGATTTAATAACCGTAATCTTAAATTTAGTGCATACAATCTATTGGCTATGTTTTATTGATGTCAGTCATATTATTAATTTACTGGACTTGTCTGTTCATTTGGAAGCATTGTACATTCATTCACTGGTAATTCCTACACCTTGCCTGGTTATTGGTTGTAAAATTTTAACTATTCCTTCAGTCTTTAAACAGAAAATTTATATACATAGTAATAATGCAGGCACATGTCTCACAGTTCTTATGTTGTATCTTCTACATACACCATCCCCTTACATATGAGAATTCCCTTAGCCGTTCATGCACTGGACCATTCACCCTACCTACTCGTTTCTCACTTGCTGAGCAGTTTCCTATTGCAGTGTTTTATTGGGACCATGGGCCTGACGCAGAGGTGGACACTAAATGCCACTATTTCTGCCAAATTGTCCGCAGCGGCAGTGCGAAAATATGCAAATATGGCAGCTGCTGGGATATCTATGGAGACGCCCAACAGTGACTTTGCAAATCCAAACAATTGCTTACAAAGAAGCAACGTCGGTAGCAGATGAGTCAATTATTGAAGTTCTGAGTAACTATGGTTACTGAGAATGCCCGCCAGAACTGAGACACTGGAGCATTTGCAACTGTGTACAGGATCGCAGTCGCAGACACACCTGTGTTTAGGGTTGGGTGAGGGATCCCAGCGGTCTGGATGCCAGCGGTCAGAATAGTGACAGCGGCATCCCATCATATATATATATATATATATATATACTGTATATTATATATATTAACACCACATGTATACTGATTGTCAGTTAGTGTAATGGGGTTAGGGGGAAGGTGTAGGCTGAAGCTCTGCCTCGGGTGCCAGGAAACCTTGTACCAGCCCTGTCTGCTATCACCTCCTGGACAAAGACTACTCATCACCCAGGGGAAGATGTATCAAGCCTTCAAGAGAGATAAAGTGGAGCGAGATAAAGTACCAACCAATCAGCTTCTGTCATTTTTCTAGCGCAGCCTGTAACATGACCGTTATAAACTGATTTGTTGGTACTTTATCTCTCTCCAAGGCATGATACATCACCCCCCCTAATTAGTGTGGTCTTCTCTAGTTGAGTAGAGCAGTTTTACATCTGCAATCTTGGATCAAAACTAAACTACTACTTCCCTGGGAGCCATCTGAGATGCGGGGAGAAGATGCTTAAGGCAGAGTTTGAGGCTGTCTAAGACTTGCGCATGCCATAGACAGAGATGTGGCGTGATGTCTGGGCTCCTTTAAGGGAAAGATCCGGCAGCTCTTTATGGGGGCTAGATACATTGCGTCATTAGGACCGGCCCCATCACGGCAAAATAATACTGTGATTCACGTGTTTATGGGAGGGGCAGAGCTAAAGTGACACAATGAGAATCTTATCATATTGGCCCCACCAATCTCCACACACCTGCGAATCACAGCAACATGCCACGAAGGGCTGGGGCTTCCATTGTGATTTGTCAGAGGGGTTTCTGAGTGCACCACTGTCCTCCTCGGCCTGCACAACATTTAGTGTTGGCAACTGGAGCACAAGCTCCACACGGTTGGCCCATTCTACGCCACTGGCCGTAGGTATACACAGCACCCAGAGTCATTCACAAACTCCTCAGATCAGCTCCTGACATCAGGGATTATATTTTCTAAAGGTCGATTTTAATAAATGAAAATCGATCAACATCGATGCTGTATTTCTGGGGCTAAATCACACAGCTGCTAATACGTAAAAAAAAAAAAAATCAAAACTTGTCTGTTAGTGAATGTGTGATTTAGCCCCACAAAAACAACATTGATGTTGATCAATTTTCATCGATTTTAAATCGATCAATATTGATTAAAATCAACCTTTAATAAATATACCACCAGGAGTGCTGCACAACGTTTGTTGGCCCAATGTTGTGCAGCAAATGCAGTGTGCACTTGATCAGTCTGACAAAGTGTATTTAGAAACATCACTTCAATGACGTCTATCGTATAGATAGGAACCGTAATTGTGTAGTGTGTATACAGAAAATCACATGTCCATAGGATTGTTTCAATTGCAAAGTGCAACGGCTGGCACTATTTAAGTAACCGTTAATAATAAAAATCTGTCAGAAAAAAAGATGTGTGCTTTGTTCCTCTTATCTGTCTGGTGTGTATCGAGCTTTAGTCCATATAGGTTCTTTTTTTCTACTTCAGAATATCTACTGTTAACATGTATTCAATGTTATCTACAATAAATATAATTATCATAGTCTGCATGCTATGTGTATTCCAGTTGGTGAAAACAATGCAGTAATCATAGCACGGCTCCAATGTGTCCCTTTAGAGTTTTACCTGCCTTCTCTAATGTCAATAGACGGTTGTCTAAAGGTGGGTACATACCTGACTGATATATCTGCAGATGAAGTGATCTGCAGATATATCTGTAGATGATAGTGGTTCATACACACTGAACGACCATCATCTATCCGATAGCCACGGGTTCTGCTGGCTGCCGCTGCATGTGTACGGGCGGTCTGCAGAGCGCCCGTACACACTTGCCGATGGACAGATATATCTGCAGACCTATCTGTCCATTGGCTGTGCACTACGTCATTCACAGACATATCGTCTGTATAGTGTATACACTGGCTGACGGGCAGCAGATATATTGGCCGATCAATTGATCGACCAATATATCTGTCAGTGTGTACCCAGCATAACTCTAATTCATTTACAGAGATTGAGAGCACGCAGTATAGCGTGACAGGGCTGTAACTAGGGTAGCGTGGCCAGTGCCCTGGCACAGGGCACCGCAGGGCAGGGGGCGCTGTGTGGACCTGTCAATTTTCCTGTTTATTATCATTCTCACTTGTAGCTTCCTCTTCTCTAATCCCCAGCATCTCCTGGCCGCCCCTATCTCTTCCCTGGCTCTTCCCCATAAGGCCATGACCCTATTTCAGGTGCACTATTTTATGTCCCTATTTAACAAATGGGGGGGCGCCAATGCTCTCTCTGGAACAGGGCTCCAAAAAGTCTAATTACGGCTCTGTAGCGTGAGTATATACAGTACAGTAGTTGAACCAAACATTACTTGAGGGAAGACAACAGTTAAATGAAAGATATATTTATATCCACGTGAATTAAAAATAAAATAAAAACACATTAAAGTTTTTTTTCCCTAATGAAACCAATTGGTGAATCAGCTTGCTCTATGATAATCCTAATTAAATTCATATTAGCCTATTAGCGTGTATATCTTTCTAGTACAGATATAAAAAATGTTTTAATGACCCTAAAAATATAACTATATGTTCACAACATCCACAGTTGAAATCAATCAATCCCATAATCTCAAAAATAAATCTGAATTTAAGAAACTTTAATTTCCATTTACCAAAAGATGTTTAGATTGTTTAGATGTCTACATTAAATCATACTGATCTCTATAATAATAATAATAATAATAATTAATAAGTAAGGTCAACTGCAGTTTTTTTTGTAAATAAATTCTTTATTTCAAGTTTTTATAAGTACAGCCACAACACAAAACAAACATGAGCAGTAAAAGCAACAGCAAGTGTAAACCGTAGTCAATCATAACACGACTCTGTACTTTTGAACAAAGATAAAAATATGGAAAAAAAATAGGAAAATCGGAGGAAAGAGAAGGTGGGCAAACTATTTTGTTGTTCCTATAACACAGGACTTTTGTGTTTTGATATTAACATGTCTCATAAACAGCAGAGGATTTATTTTGTTCTGCATTTTGTGTTGTGTACAAACATAATATTGCATAGTATACAGTATGTGGAGATTGTGTTTCTGATAATGCTCTTTTATGCTGTATATGATCACAGCAGACAAAGGAGAACAATTTCCATCTCAGAGGGTTGTCGCTATTGCCGAGGTAATACAGTGGAATGATTGTTTTTCTAATATCGGTCATGCAGAGCTGTTTTCTGTGAAAAATAAATAGTTAAACAATGTTTTGTATCTCTCTGGTTTCAGATACTGTTTCTATATGAGTAAGCCGTGTTAGAGGAGAAACACTGCATGTTTTGTTTTTCTGATGTACTATCTGGCAGTCACAGCGTGTAAGATTCTATGGGGTCAATCCTATTCTATGCGAAGGGTGTGAGTTATCGCTGCAATGGTGTTAAAATGTCGGCAACGTACTGGCACCTCGCACCCTTCGCGACCTGCTCTGAGCCCGAATTCGCTTAATTTTGCTCGGAGCCCTAAGCAAATATGGGCTGCCGTCAAGCGTGGCCATTGTCGCGATGACTTGCACCAATGAGAACATCACATGGAATAGGATTGAACCCTATGTTATTTGTGGCTCTCACAGCCACTGTACTACATCTCCCAGCTGTTCTCTCTTAGCCACCAGTTAAGCCATGCTGCCAGAATGGTGGCTATTGGGTCAGATGAAAACCTCAAACAGTATTTTCGTACCCTCTGTAAACATATGTGTAGTGGATATTTATGCAGGGGCGTATTTATAATGGGTGCAGGGTATATGGTGCACATGGGCTCCTGGGTTCAGGGGGACCCGCACCACACACTTTGCACCCATATTATACTTACCTCTCCAGAGTCCCAAGTCAGCCCCAGTGTCAGCGCTGTAAGACACCTGGAAAATGGCCGCCTCGTCCATTTTCCGGCGCATGCACAGTACAGGGAAAATGGCCGCCGTGGCCATTTTCCCAGTGACCTGCACATGCGCTATAGACTCTGGGCTCGCTCCAGTGACCTGAGTCTATCAGTGCGGCACAGCACTCAGTGCGCTGCCGGCCACTGGACTGAGAGGAGGGGGTGTTGGACGGAGACTGCACACAGGCCCCCTCCTCTCTTGAAATCCCCCTCTATTTATGTATATCCTTGACACATCTTTTAAATGTTTGTTGTTATAGGGTTCTCCCACAGTAGCATTGCAATCAGTCAGATGCTTGTGATTCAGTTGGATAACAGCTGCAATTTAGCAGTGAGCATTTTAGGATTTCCCTAAAAGTTGTAGGGGTCTAGTTACTAAGCAGTGTTAGGAGACAGAGTGAAAAGTGATAAGGTGCCAGCCAATCAGCTCCTAACTGCCATCTCACAGGCTGTGTTTGAAAATTGACAGTTGGGAGCTGTTTGGTTGGCACCTTATCACTTTCTTATCACTTTTCACTCTGTCTCCTAACACTGCTTAGTAAATAGACCCCTTAGTTTTAAAGGCTGGTTGTATTATAGTGAAAAACAGGCAATGCATTTTACCGCACTAGCAAAAAACTGATAGATTGTAAGATATATATATAATATGTTATAGCATGGATTGCAATATGTTCTAAATATTGACCACAAAAACCACAAGTGTGCTGCTGGCCTGGCTCAGTATGTATACACTTGTATGATCAAACCTCTCGGGATACATGTATAAAATATACATACAAGTGTACCAATGCCAGCATGCATGCGATAAGGTTTCATAAAGTAGTTAGGATTTTATATATGCCTTTCCCCTTCTGATTGAAAGCAAAAAAGCCAGAAGATTCATGTCCATAATGATAGGAAGGAGATAAACAGTAGGCTAGTGCTACCTACCAATATCACTATCTTATTGCTAGCGATTCCAGAAAGCAATGAGGATAGCCATTCTTAACTTCTAATGTTTCCATATATCAACTGAAACATGTAGATTTGTGTATCTGCTGAGGGCATTGCATGCATTTTACTTACCCTTCACTATAGGCTATAGATCTATTGCTCACTGCAATAAAAGTTTTTAAACTTGCCTCTACTTTACCTCTGTCTGCTTTTATATGCTGTTCTGTTTTGTTTTGTCAGCACTGGTTTTGCTTATTACATTGACCACCAGCCCACGTCATCCCTGCAATTGCCTTGCAGCAGCCCAGGGTGCCACAACACTTAGTTTGAGAGCCGATGGCATATGAGAACATTTACCATTTCAAAGAAGAATTTCTGTCATGTTTCAAAACATCAAAAAACTTTTTGTGTCTATGTAACAGAAATTTACAACAAACATTATGAAATTCTTCATAGTGCAAGATCCCTGACTGATTTGCATTTCTCCCAGCAAGAAAGTTGACATTTCCGCGTCTGATATTACTGCTCCTCTTCCTAGAATGTTTGCTGATGGTGGCTCATTTCCATGAGCCTGATTTTCAGTTTGGAATAAAGAAAGAAATAGTAAGTTAAGGCCCCCATACAAGGTGCGATTTATATAAGATCCGATCTCACATACAATTTCCCTTGAAAATTCTTCCCTTGACATTTTGTACGATTTGTGTAAAGAAAAGGAACGATTGTACAAACGACCATATGATTAGATGTATCTTAAACGATAGCAAATCATTTAAGATATATCATATGCAGTAAATAACCACACGATGCATCCCCTCCTCCAATGGAAAAGGGCAGTGGCCAGGGACATCGTACATCAGAAAAAGTGTGAATGATGTGTGTCACATCGTACACCATCGGTCGAAATCTTTCTGTAAAACCATTTGATCTACGATGACGATACATGACGCCGGGGACGCGCATCGTAATCATAGATGAAAACACCACTTTTTATACGATTGGTCATTACAATCCATCGAAAACGGCCATATCGTATAAAAACCGTGCCGTGTATGCAGTGGCGTATCTATAATGGGTGCAGTTTGTGCGGGGCAGGGGGGGCCCCACACCGCACACACTGCACCCATATGATTTTAGACTTACCTATCCGTGGTCCCACTTCGGGTGTCTGCGCTGCTCATAACACTGGAAAATGGCTGCCACGGACATTTTTCTGGTTTTCTGCGCATGCGCAGTAGACTCCGGGCACTAGAGTGTGCCCAGAGTCTACTGCGCATGCGCAGAACGCCAGTCTACTAAGGCTCCGGTGGCTGGCTAGCCACGTCAGTCGGCTGCCGGCCACCGGGGAGAGAGGAGGGGGCCCGCACACGGAGTGCACACGGTCCCCTCCTCTCTTAAGACGCCCCTGCATGTATGGGGGCCTTAACTGTGCACCTGGTAAAACCATGCTGCACTGCAGGTGAGAGATTTAGATTTGGGAGGATTGTGTCCAAAATGATATTACTAAATTGCAGTGTAAAAATAAAGCTGTCCAGTATTTGTGGGTTACATGCAAAAGCAGCCAGTATTTAGCCTGCATGCAAAAATAACATTTGTATTTGCACCCCTTGCATTGCAGCTTGCTTTGTCCATGTACACAGTTACCTGCTCTTTTTTGCTTTATTCCCAACTCAGAATTAGGACCATATTCTTTACTAGAACTGTGACCACTTAACACCTGGAACTAATTCTGATTGGATTTTATTTATTTATTATTTTCTAGTGTATATGAAATCAATGTCAGTTGGTAACCCTGTTTATATTAAAGATCCCAGTTCTAGAATCCTGAGTGTCATTATTTTATGTTTATTGGATAGACAGAAAAAAAGTAAAGTTATATGAATAATTAATTTATCTGAATATGTATATTGTTATCTATCAGGATTTTTTTAGTGCATTATTATGTTTTTAGGCAAAGAACATTCATTATATTAACTGACTGCAGATTTACTAATCCATGAGGGTTTATAGTTTGCCAAATATGAACATATGTCTAAGAAGTCTATTAATTAAAAACGCGCAATATAAACATCTATGGGCCTGATTCAGAGCCGTTCGCTATTTGCGGTCGTTCGTTCAAAAACAAGGGGTGGCTATTCAAATGATCCGTTCGCAAATTGCAGTCTGTTCACACCTCTAAGTCTGAACGAGCGAGCAAAACATACGCTCGTTTATTTGTTAAAAACGCCCCCTGGCCGCTCGCACCATACGTCATGTCCGCTATTTATTAGATTAATTGAGTACATCGACCAGCGTATGAACTGCTCGCTATTCTTGTGGTTGGTTTTTGCTACCACAATCTTGCGAGCAGTTCTGGCTATAAAATAACCCAGTGACGTGGTCAATGACGCTGCTGTATTAATTATGCACACCCATAAAACGCCCGTTTTGACCTTTAAGCACGCCTGCGTTCGGATCTCCACTCCCCGTTTTCAAGCACCTTCCCCTGTTACCACCCACATACGCCTCATTCTGTCACTCAAAATAGCAGGCATTCGCTAGATTGCGAGCACATGAATTTCGGCCGCACTGACTGGTTCGCGCATGCGTATAACGATCCGTACGCATGTGCAGATGTGCGAACATCGCTCGGAACGAGCGTACTGCCGCTAGCGAGTGGCTCTGATTGAGGGCCTATATCACAAATGATTACAGCAATAGCTATGTCAGTTGCACTGCAATTCACCAATCCAGGTCTCCTTTCAGAGCCCCAGTGAAATCCTGGCTTTTATAATTAATGCTCCTGATGAGGTGCTCATGCAGTATACACATGCACATTGACCCAGCAGGGTTCTTGTGAAGCCTATCCAATTTTCCAATTTTGCAAGACCCCAATTGACTGGTATAGGGTAAAGCCATCTCACAATGGCAGTAGCTAATGACGAAAAGCATAGTTTTTGTTGCTTTTATGGGCTATGGGGACTGCAGTAACAGATAAAATTAGAGCGACCACTGGAGAAATCTGTAAATTATTTGCGATAGCTCTTGTTAAATAGCAAGAACCAGCGATAACCCCTTTTTCTGCTGAAGAAAGGGGTTATCACTGCTTCATAGTGTTCTCTTAGTACTGGTATTCCATGTCCATGTCTACAAGGGGCTATACAGTTTTTGGGTTTAGAAGGTCAATAACCTTAATACAGATAGGGATGGCCATCAACAATCATTGGTTATCTGCCATCGATGGTGGAGATCCGATAGTTCACCGTCATTGATGGCTGTCTTCAGCAATGTCCTTTTGTTTTTTTCATGATGCAGGGGACACATAACTTAGCATCGCTCCAACATTGCTAAGCCGCACCTCCGCATTGTACCCAGAACCTGATTGGCTATCGGCCCGCCCTGCCTGCTAGAAGGAATGGCCATTGATGGTTAACCCACTGCTGGTCATTCCTAAATATAGAGCAAAGCTTTATTACCAGTAAATATTTCTTCAAAAGAATAACTAGAAGGCATAACTTTATATATATATATATATATTTATATATATATATATATAATATATATATATATATATATATATATATATATGTTATGCCTTCTAGTTCTACTGTGTGTGTGTGTGTGTATGTATATATATATATATATATATATATATATATATATATATATACAGTGTGTATATAGATATACAGTGTATATATATATATATATATATATATATATATATATAGAAATCACAGGGGCTCTGCACTAACCATAATAACTAATAATGGTAATAAATATAATAAACAGTGGGGTTTTGGTTCATGAATTGATCAATGCATTTAAGCTTGCAGCCCATCGTCACGGGACCCGACTTTACTGCAAGTCCCTACTTTATTGCTCAGAATCATAACATGGACATAGCTATCACATTAGTGTTAAACTCAGGGTATGCTATCAAGGTTTAAAGCTCACAGCAACTTTGCTTTTAAATGTGAGACAGTTACCAAGCACACCTGTTGCAAAGCACCTAGGAAAACATCTGACACAAGTTAGATAACTAGTTAAAAGGGGTGCATGAGAAAATGTGATCACAAAAATGATTAATTATAAAAATTAATCATAATAAACAAAAAGCACTAATCCACGGCACTCACCATTCCTAGTTTTGGGGTGCAACATGGTATGTGACCACATTGTTTAAATAGAAATCACAGGGGCTCTGCACTCACCATAATAACTAATAATAATAATTAATATAATAAACAGTGGGGTTTTGGTTCATGAATTGCCGTGGATTAGCTTTAAACCTTGATAGCATACCCTGAGTTTAACACTAATGTGATGGCTATGTCCATGTTATAATTCTGAGCAATAGAGTAGGGACTTGCAGTAAAGTGGGGTCCCGTGACGATGGGCTGCAAGCTTAAATGCATTGATCAATTCATGAACCAAAACTCCACTGTTTATTATATTTATTATTATTATTAGTTATTATGGTGAGTGCAGAGCCCCTGTGATTTTTATTTAAACAATGTGGTCACATACCATGTTGCACCCCAAAACTAGGAATGGTGAGTGCCGTGGATTAGTGCTCTAAGAAGGGGCCAAGTGTTTTTAGGATTGCAGGTGCTTGTATGACGGGGGAATTTCACTTTTCTAAAACTACACTTTAGAGACATTAAAATATGGTAGTACCCATTTACAAGCACCCCAAATTTGATGGAACTACTTATGTGTTCCAAAAAACACTGCTTTATGCCATTCTTCACCAGTTTTACCAAGACGCTAATAGCAAACAATTACCACCACTTAAGTACCCTAAGTAGTTCAATTAGGGGTAATACTAAACTACCATAATGATTTCCGAAGTCAGTCCATCTTTCCCAGGGGTACAGAGTGATTCCCCCGATTCATCCTGCACTTTTCGCCGGGTCCCATTTTCGCTTGTTTGGCAATTGAATACGGAGTAAATCAGGAGCGCGCACGAAAAGTTTTCGCGTCCAACGCATGAAGGCGTCAAAGTTAGGCAGGCGAAACTTTCTCGCCGATGAGATTGAATACGGCCCATAGAGTGGTAAGAAAAATGTGAACCCTTTGGACTTAACTAGAATTCTGCATAAATTAGTCATAGCATGTGATCTCTAAGTAACAAGAACAGATAATATCCAAACAACTACGTAAATGGTTCAGGATCTGTTTTACTTGATTAATCAGCAAAAGGGTTTCATTACCAATGATATATTAAGCGATCCCTATGTGTATATACCTCCCATCATTTCATCCAAGGTGACCCAAAAAAAAGGTGTGCGCAGACAAAATGGGAACAATCCCATGATGCTCCACATTGGGGACATGATAAGCCATATTGGGGATGCGTCATACTGCTGGGAGGCCCAAAGCCTCTCTCTGGTGTGTTTAGATGCTGCATCATACTATGCACAGAGTGGGATGGTAGGAAGGTGCCCGAAAAGCCGGTCTGTCCCGCCCAAATTCGGGTTTGTGTATTCTGTTCAGAAGCATGTACTACTGAACTCACAATAGTAGTAGTTATGGCCCTGCCTCCATTCTCTCTCTCTAAACACAGGGTGTCGTCAGGGTATTTGAGACACTGGATATGCCCCTCTCATATTATTATTGGGGACCATGACTGCAGCATCACAAGGGATAAGGTTCCACCTCCTCTGCACTCCCGGGGCCCTTATTGGGTAATCTGCACCCTTCCCCCCTCTCTGCACCCCAAAAGTTGTAGTGAAGTGCAAAATGCATCCCAGTCACCATAGAAACAGACGCATGAAAATTGTGCATGTATAGTAGAAATACACGCCAACATAAAACAGCAACTCTACATGAGTCCCATCATGTGGCGTATTACCGCATTTCCTACATTAGATGTGATGCAGTGTGAATCTTACTGGGTGCCAGTGTTCTAGATAGACTATCTTTGTAGTTGTGGTGCATTTAGGAAGTGAATACAGATGTTCTGTGTGACCATATTGCATTCAAGATGGGGAAATACACATGCAGACAATAGTAAAAAAAGGTAAACGCTGCCTCCTAGGACTTTTAGACCACACCTAATTAATTTTACCATTATGTTTCTACAAGAGTACATGGGAGCCTCATTTGTATCTTCAATCAGTCACAACAATATGGTAAATTTTACTACTTAAAGATCATTTGCATATCTCCATCCTCAACATGACACCTTTCTGCAGCTCAGAGATTTGTGAGATGCAATACTATGGCTAAAGGCAGGCAATACCTGATGCAGCCAACTCATCCCATCAAGCCGTACACATTTATATCATAGGGCTGGTTGCGGAGCCCTAGGCACTCCCCCCATGGGCATAGCCTGCTTCTTACCTAGTGTGAAGCAGGTGCAAGGTGGAATCTTTTATTCTTGGGAGCGTGGCCCTTTGTTATGACATCATAGCTAATATGGAGGAACACTCAGGAATGTCACAGGTAAGAAAAAAATATTTGGAATGAGATAGAACCCCTTCCGTTTCTGTACGATGATGCCATCAGCCAGTGTCCAACATCATTCCCTACCATCCAAGGGGGCATAGAGGAGGAATATAATCATGTGGCGAGCGAAGAATCTGCCAGCTGTTGCCCTTCATGTTAGCAGTTGGGTGCCGAGGCACTGAAAGAGTGACATCATGTCTCATACACTGTTTTTTAGTTTACCTAAAACAGTGTATGGGTTCCTACCTAGGTGCAGTGCTGGCCCTCCATCGTTACCATCTTGGTTTGTAAATCCATTAAAATTTATATACAATGATGGGTAAAAGCACAGAAATAGGTATACAATGTCACAACAGGGGAATACATTGTGTTGCACTGTCCACATCTTTGCAGCTTTTTAAATGACCTTAACTGAATAGTTAAAAGCTAGGCAATGGAGGAGTCCGGAATTCATACACTGTTGTTGGAACTTTCAATAATATATATAGAAACACTTCTTTACTTATCTCAGCAAAGGTTCCCGGAGGAAACAACAGCCAAAGAGCACTGTGTACCACTTCAGAATGAAATGAATTAATGTAGATAAACGTACAGGCTTTGAACTCTAATAAAGCAGAACGTCAACTAAAATATTACTGCTAAACTTTCTTAAAAATATATAAAAGTAATTCAGGGCGCTGTCAGAAAATAAATGTAATCGTAAAATACATAGAATAAGAAATACAATAACAAGCAATTACAATACTATATAGTACATATAACACCATATCCCCAATAAAAATCTCTGGATCCAGATTCAAAAATTGTGTTTGTCACAGTCAATGAAAAAAACTCTGTATTCCAACTGTGATAATTAGTATCTAAAAGAATGGTGCAGTTATTATTTTGTATCCACATGCACAGAATTGTATCCAATGTGGAATCAGTTACTTTGCAATAGCATACTTTGTATGCGTGTGTGTGTATATACATATATATCTCAGTAGATTTAAAAAAAATGTAGAATATTTGCCTTTAAAGATTGAAAAGGAATAAAGGAATGTTTTTTTAAATGAGAAAAGCCTAATGATTTACACCAGAAAACTGTACTTACCTGGCATCCGGAGGTTCAGTTACTTTATATGGTGTGGAATACAGCACGGACATGGCAAAGGGGCAGAGACAAACATGGGGAGAGGCACACCTTGGTAAAAAGGGACAGAGGGGCATATAGGGAGAGGTACCCTTAGGTAAAGGACACAAAGACACAGATAGGAAGGAAGCAGAGTAAAAAATGGGAAGCGGGCAGAGCATGGCACAGATATGGAAACACATATGGGGAGAGTACAGAAATAGAGATTTGAGGAAGGGGGGACAGAAGCAGAATTCAGGCATAGTACAGTGGACAGTGGGGCATATTGTATAGGAGGGGGCAAAGGCAGGATTCAAGCATAGTACAGGGGACACAGGGGCGTATCTATAATGGGTGCAGAGTGTGTGGGGAACATGGGCCCCTGGGTCCAGGGGGCCCCGCATCGCACACCCTGCACCCATAGAATTACTTACCTCTCCGCAGTCCCACGTCAGCGCAGGGGTCCGGCGCTGCAAAAATGATTGGAAAATGGCTGCCGTGGCCATTTTCCCGTTGTTTGCACATGCGCAGTACAGGGAAAATGGCCACCGTGCCCATTTTCCCTGTGACCAGTGCATCCCTCTATAGACTCTGGGCGCACTCTAGTGCCCAGAGTCTATAACTCCGGCACTGGCCACCAGACAGAAAGGAGGGGACCCATATCGGAGACTGCCCATGGGCCCCCTCCTCTCTAGAAATGCCCCTGAGGGGACAGTGGGGCATATTGTATAGGAGGGGGGCAGAGGCAGGATTCAGGCATAGTACAGGGGACAGTGGGGCAGATAGTATAGGAGGGGGAAGGGGGGACAGAAGCAGAATTCAGGAATAGCACAGGAGACAGTGGGGCAGATAGTATAGGAGGGGGGAGGGGGACAGAGGCAGGATGCAGGAATAGCACAGGGGACAGTGGGGCAGATAGTATAGGAGGGGGGAGAGGCACAGTTGTTCTCCCACATTTCCTTCCTCAGTGGCAGTGCCATGCAGGGCCGTAGCTAGGGTGGTGTGGCCGGTGCCATCGCACAGGGCACCACAGGGCAGAGGGAGCTGTTTGGGCCTGTCAAATTTCTGTTTATTATCATTCTTGCTTGTAGCTTCCTTTTATTTCATCCCCAGCATCTCCTGGCCTCTCCTATCTCTTCCCAGGCCCTTTCCCATGAAGCCATGGCCCTTTTTTGGGTGCATTATGTCCCCTTGAGGGGGGTACCAATGCTCTTTCTGGCACAGGGCACCAAAAAGTCTAGTTACGGCTCTGGTGGAGAGAAGGAGAGCTGAGGGTGGGGCAACTATGGAGGCAGATGGGGTTCTGTCAGTGAGAGGGGGCCCAGTGCTCCTAGCTTTATTACATAAGCTGGTCCTCCTGCAGCTGCTCCTGATTCCTGGTGCTGGGTATGTGTGTGAAGATCATGCAGTGCTGCCCAGAAAGTTCATTAATGAATGAGTCATCACACACTGCTGAGCTGTATGTTATGACTCATTCATAGAACTCTCCAGTCCAGCCAGCACTTTGCAGCCTTAGCTGTCCTGTATGAGGGTGATACATTAGCAATTAACTCTGCATGCCGGCAGCCGGGCCCCTCAACTGTCCGGGCCTGGTACAGGAGTGCTGGCTGTCCCCCCCCCTAATGGCAGCCCAGCTCCCAGCACCGCACAGCCTTCTGCGCAGACTCCAGAGGGATTTCTGGGTCATAGACCAAGAGAGCTGTCCATCGAGATTTTCTTCATGCCTACCGGCGTAATTAACGTCAGCATGCATGCAAGGGGTGGCGGGATGCATCGCATCTGGAATGTGATGCATCATGTATCTCGCCCCATATGTGTCCGTTCAAATCAGCCCGTATGTGTGGACCCCAGGAAGCAGCGCCACCAACCTCAACGGTGGATCTTGGCAACCTTGATAAGGATAAGTCATTATTTACATGAAGTTGCGGCCTCCATCATTATTTTATTGTGCATTTAATTTCCTTAAAATCTGATATTATTCCCTATAGATGTGCAGGATACTCTGTACAATGATTAATAATATTGGTCAATTGCTCAGTACTTATTTGCATGTTTTGGTTGCTCAATGCGATACTCAGCATGTGTTCTTATCTTGTATATTAGATTCAGATGTTTTAATTATTTAAAAAACATATGATCATGTCCAGAGGTCACATCACAGTGTGTAGGTGTAGTGTCTTATATCAGTGCAGTCCATTACCACTGGAGCAGAGAACTTTGTACCTGGTGGAAGGGGTCATGTTGGATGTTTGGTCCAGTGGTTAAGTGTGTTATGTATGTATAGAGTACAGTATAATTCTTTTATCATCATGTCAAAATGACAGGTCATATTGGGTAAGTGTAGGGTCATAGGTCTGTACAGTGTGTAATATAATTGTATTATAATCATGAGTGGTGGTCAGGTCCTGTTGGATAAGTGCACAGCAGGGCTATAGGCTTGTAAGTACAATGTGTAATATAATTGTTTATTAGAATCATGTGCGGTGATCAAGTAGGTGTTGTTTTACCTGCTAAAGCAAGAAGTATAATATACAATAGACAAGCAAAGTGCTGTACAGTGGAGATGAGTGGTTCAGTTTTGGCTCGGATCATCCCGCTAAGTTCAGATCTCACCACTCACCTGTACTGTACAGTACAAATGAACAATTACAATGTGGATCAGAAAGAAGGCAGAAGATGCATGTAACATTTACACATACTTCCCTACTCTCCCAGGAGGCTCCCGATTTTTCGGGAAACCCCTTGCACCCCCGAAAGAGTAAGCAGATCTTTGTTCAGATCTACTGGGACACCCTCCTTAATGCTTAGTTAGGAAAAAACATTCTGTAATTAGCTTCATTTGGCCAATAATGACATGTCATTTTTGGGGTGAAAATGTGCAGTGTGCAGGAAAATGGGTTAATTGATGTGGGACAGGTATATGGGGGTGCTGTATGATGGTGCCAGGTGTTTTCAAGATTGCAGGTTAGAGGTGTTTTTTTAAAGGATTTTTAAAAGTGACGTAAAATGATACAAAAATATAGTTATAGGCATTTTTATACATCCCCGTTTTCAGTAGAACATGTATTTTGCAAAAAATAAAAAAAAACTCTTGCTTTCTATCATTTTTTCAGTTTAAAAAAAAATAAAAAAAATGCTTTTAACAGCCATTTGACACAATTTAAGAACCCCAAATACTTTTATTATGGCCACTAATAGACTTCTATACTGTTATCCTGCTGTATATAAGTTTGCCTTTTTGGGAAGTACAGACAGATTTCCCCATTTTCACTTATACTTATCACCTGTAAAGCCTGCAAGAATTTTCCCTCGAATGGTGGAAGACAACTCTTCAAATTGAGAAAAACGGGAGCTCGAATACAGACGAAAACTGAAATTAACGGGCGATAAGTTTGATAAGGTAACGCATGAGAGGTTTACATTTTATGGCAGCTAATTGAATTCCCCCCTAAGTCTGAAGTGCAGGAAACCACGCAAGAAATTAAATTTTGGGATACTGGACTGTCCATACAGTACAGCATGTCCGTCATGGATCAGGGTTTTTTTTCCCCTGAAGATGGGATTCTACTGGACAAGGGGACCAACCACTGACACAGAGTAGTGTGAGTGTGTGATAAAGGTTTACCACAATTTCTTTGTCAGGGGTCCCTTACTGTCCAGGTAAGTGGAAATTTGTGGCTCTCCAAGTACTGGGATGCCTCTAGTCCCACTGTAAAGAACAACATTATTTGTATATTTTACACCGTTACTCCTGCACCCACTGCCTCCAGTGGTGCAAGGAAGAACCATGGGCTTAAAGCCCAGGGCTAGTAGATCCTCAGGAGGGGGGCCCATTTTATTTTTGCGGTCCCCACTTTCCAAGGATTTGCAGCCCTGAGCTGACTAGTTTGGGGCTGGATAATGCTTTGGCAGGGGGACCACTCGCTGTCCCACTGCTATGGCATTACTACACCAGCGAACTCAGCCTGGTTCTGGTTAATGGAAATAACGGAGAACCCTATGACATTTTCATATTTTCCATGACCAGACCAAGCTGAAAGGTCCAGGGCTGGTTATGGTTTTGGAGGGAGGGGGGGGTGGGCGCCAGTTTTTTTTTTTTTTTAAATTAACCCTTTAATTACACACTTAACACAAAACCCTGCACAGCTCATATGGATCTTTGCAGTGCTTCAGTCAAAAACGCTGCTATTTATTTCATGCATTGTGAAATGATTTTGGTGTGATCGCTTTTGACAACACAATTCTTATTACATCTTTGACTTTGAGTCCGTGTTAATGATAAAATGTTACGGCCAATGGTGTATTGTGCCAAATTGGTGCGTTAAGTCTTGTTTAACCTGCGATTGCTGTCGATTTGGGCTTTAGTAAATCTCCGATTTGCAAAATCACACCCAGTTTGCAGAAAACACCAAATCGACCCCAAATGAATCTTAGTAAATTTACCCCTAAGGATTACATCTGGACCAGGCATCGAAATGGCCCTTCCTACATCTGAACTGCTCATTGTACAGCCTATTTTTGTACAGTTGAAAATAAACTGTAATGTTTTGGTCACACAAGCAATGAAATCAGTTCTATGATGCATGGGCCTCACAAACCGCCCTTTATATCCATAAGTTTATATACTTAGGTTGTATTCTCAATTTTTCTCTGTATTCTCAGTCGCACTACCTCAGAGCTATACTGACTTTCTGTGTGTGCCTTGAACACTGGTAAGCCAGGAACCAGTTTCTAAATACACAGTAATAACAGACATATTTGTTTGAAGCTTTGACACATCAAAGGGAATTAATATCACATTTCTTTGTGTCAAGTTCCCAAACTTTTTTGAGTCATGGCACCCTAGAGTACCAGCATTATTTTCACGGTCATCCTTAGGTTCAGTTATGTGGTGGTGGACAGGTTTGAGCTTCTGTTTGGCCACATATTTACATTACATTGACAATAAATAATTTGATCTGGTGTGGACCACCAACCTGAGGCACCCCTGCAAGTGTCCTGAGGCACCCCAGGGTGCGACGGTGCACAGTTTTGGAACCACTGAGCTAAGGCAAAAGACTTGCTGCAGTGACCTGTACAATGGGCCTGATTCAGGCCCGGTCGCAATGCTGCGTTCGCACGCAGCCTGTCGATGTTATTTTTTTATTATTATTCCAAAATAATTCCAGCACAGAATATATATGGCAGTATGCTTTATCAGAAATCAGAAGAACTACAACTCTATTTTATTAAGGATATAAATCAAATATATTTGATTTATATACTTAAAAAATGGAGTTGTAGTTTTATTCAACTCAAGGAAAAAACTTATTTGTTTGCAGATTTTGTGATAGCTTTTCGCTCTTCCCATTTAGGGCAGATCTTTTTGGCTAGTTGTGTCACAAGGGCACTGGCTTTTACAGTTATTGACACATGTTAGTTTGTTCATGAGTCTGTCTTCGGAGTTTCCTAACTGATGCGCAAGAGACTTCATACCTTACTGATTAACTACTTCATGGCTGGAGGGATTCTGCTCTTCATTGCCAGTCTCAGTTTTTGAAGCTTGGGTGAGTCTATTTTGTCTTAAATCTCATATTGTTTTTCTCAGGAGAGTTACGGCTTTGCTTCGGTAGAATATTAGAATAAATATGTTACTTTTTGTACGTAATATAGGAGAGTCTATACAAAAAAATATTTTTGTAATTTTGATAAAGCACAATGAAAATTAATTGACTTAAGAATGTAAGCTAGCTCACATGAGTATATATATATATATATATATATATATATATATATTTACCATGCTCTTGTTTATTTAATTCTTTGGAGGAGATTTTTCAGTTTCTAACTTTCATGGCACAACCTGTAAATTGACAGTAAGAAGTTGTTTGGTTGAGTACAGGATGCTGGTGCTCAGGTTCCCGGCAGTCAGTACCCTCTCCTTACCCCTAACCCTCCCTCTCCGCTGCCAAAACCTAACCTGCCCTCCCTCCTTAGTGCCTAACCCTAACCCTCCGTCTAGTGCCTAACCCTAAGTCTAGTGCCTAACCCCTAACCCTCTCCCTAACCCCAGTCCTTACCGTCGGGATGCTGGCACTGGTATTCTGACAGGTGTCGGTATTCTCGCGCTGGCATTCTAAGTGCCGACATCCTGACTGACGGTATTATGACCGCATCCCATTTGGTATGGGCAACTTCTCTATTTTATCTCTCTCCAAGATTTGATAAATCACCCCCAAATGTGTTTGTAGTTTATTTGATATTTGTTTATTGTTTGCTGCTATTAGATCCAGGTGAAATAGATTCACTAGTACAGAGTTTCCCATGCTTGAGCACAGGTGACTTATTTAGTACCTCAGTCAATTTGACTGAAGCATGGATATCCTTAAAACCTGGACTGTAATGGCTGAGTTTGGGAAACTCTGCACTTATATATAAACACACACAAGGCAGTATAAAGGGTCAAAACATGGTGGAGAAATAATCATCTGCCATTTCCTGAAGATAGTTCATGTGAATCCACAAATAGAAAACGCTATATAGAGAACCACCAGCACTAGAAATAATGAAGTCTTACAAACACGCCATCACACTGGTACAATAATTTTGAAATCAAAGCAACACAGATTACACTGAATGTTACATAATGCGAGGTGCGAGTTGCCGGTTTCCCTGCAAATTCACTTTGTGAATTCATTTTGCAATCCAATTAGCAACTCGCATTGAACCAGTCAGAGAATACTCACATTTTTCCGTTGCACCTTATTTTAATGTTAAAATAACGGGACACTGTGCAGAACATCTTGGTCACCTCCCTAGTGACTAATTATGCAATTGGAGGTGTCCAATTAGCTTAATTTGTCAAATTATTGCATGTCTTTTTTGGGTTGTAAAAAAAGGCCACACATTAACAACTATTTTGTTGCTTTATGCACCCCAAATTTAATTAGAATATTTATTGTTTTGAAAAATAATTGCCTTTTGTATTTTTTTCTTTTTAGTCACCTCAAAGTACCCCAACAGCATTTTATTTTGTATGAAAGTAAACCAAAAAAATTAGCTTTTTATTATTTTTTTACGTTTTAAACAGCATGCACAAATCAGCCATTTAACACCATTTAAAAAGCTCCAGTACTTTCCTTATGTCCACTAACAGCCTTGTGTATGATTCGGCAAACAAAATTGTCAGATTTCTGGGGACCAGGAAGGTCACCCCACTCTTTCATGCACTTCTCTTACATCTCATTTGGCTGACAATTCGCAAACCCCGCTGCGGGTAAGTGAATAGGCATTGTTTGATAGAATTCGAGAATTCTCGGGTGCGCGCATTCATGTGAAGTCTGCGAGTTTCATGAAACAAACTCCCAACTGGAGGCTAATTGGATTGACCCTATAATTGCTTTGAAATACTATGTTCTGTCTCTCCCCACACAAGAGTCGGCCCGAGAGATTTATCTGTTTAGAGCATGGATTCTTGTGTGGTGAAACTGAGGCCCATCGGGAGAATCACATTACCAGAGTTACCAACATGCCTGCTAATTATCCTTCAGTTTTTAATTGGGCTATTATCAGCCATGTCGGCTGTTTTGGAGCCACACCTGTTGCAATGTCGCACTAATTGCCTGATGTTTATTTATGCTGATAATTCAGCATGTACTATATATCCCACATAGGCAACTATGGAATTAGGGGGAGATTTATCAAATCTTGGAGAGAGGTAAAGTAGCAACCAATCCATTTCTAAAGCTGCATACACACACACACACACACAACAATTTAGTAAATGAACGATTTTAGTAACCGATTTTCGTTCATTTTTTCAAGGGAAAAATTAACGAAAATCGTTTACTAAAATCGTTCATTTACTAAATGTAATGAACAATTTTTTTGAACTACAAACGATTTTTGCATATTCCCTTACTGAAAATCGTTGAGTTGGTCAGTCTGACTGAACTACAAACGTGAACGCACATGAATGATAATCGTTCATCGTTTTAACTCAGAAAATGAATGATTTTTTTCAACGATTGAACGATAAACGATATTGTTAACGATAATCGTTCAAAAAATCGTTGTGTGTGTATGCACGTTATCTGTCATTCTACAGGTTGTGCTTGAAAAATGACAGAAGCTGATTGGTTGGTACATTATCTTTCTCCACTCTCTCTCTCCAAGATCTGATAAATCTCGCCCTTAGTACGTCATCAGCCGTTGCATTTAACCGTTCAATATTTTAAGTTAGAGGAGTAAAATCAGTTAGTAAAATCTTACCTCATGGTCTGTCTATTATTACCCAGTCTTGTTTTATTACCGTTTTATTCCCAATTATAAAGTACAATGTAATATGCTGGCGCTATATAAGTAAATGTTAGTGCATAAATAAATAATAATTAGTAGCCTAGCATTCACAAATATATATCAACAATTATTGTTTCTGTCTGGTATTTTACACAGTAGCCAAAACAAGAGCTGTTCATTGTTAAAAGTGCAATGAGATAGTGAACAGATTATAACAGGTAACAATTTTACAGCTGCGGGTGGATATTGCAACTTAATGGGCAGAACTAGGGCCCTCATTCAGAGCCACTCACTAGCGGCAGTACGCTCGTTCCGAGCGATGTTCGCACATCTGCGCATGCGTACGGTTTTTAGTACGCATGCGCGAACCAGTCAGTGCGGCCGAAAATCATTTGTACGCAATATAGCGAGTGCCTGCTATTTTGAGTGACAGAATGAGGCGTATGTGGGTGGTAACAGGGGAAGGTGCTTGAAAACGGGGAGTGGAGATCCGTTCGCAGGCGTGCTTAAAGGTCAAAACGGGCATTTTATGGGTGTGCATAATTAATATAGCAGCGTCAATGACCACGTCACTTGGTTTTTTTTAACTCAGAACTGCTCGCAAAATAGCGGTTGAAAAAACCAACCACAAGAACAGCGAGCAGTTCATATCCTGGTCGATGTACTCGATTAATCTAATAAATAGCGGACATGACGTATGGTGCGAGCGGCCAGGGGGCGTTTTTAAGAAATAAAAGAGTGTATGTTGTGCTCGCTCGTTCAGACTTAGAGGTGTGAACAGACTGCAATGTGCGAACGGATCATTTGCATAGCCACCCCTTGTTTTTGAACGAACGACCGCAAATAGCGAACGGCTCTGAATGAGGGCCCTAGGTCCGTTCCTCACACATCACTGCTCAGATGACTCATGTTTTGGAGGTTTTCAATCCCAACCTACACAGTTATACATGAAATGTTTCACTTCTCAATTATGTTATTTTTTTTCCACAACAAAACCGTTCGTTTTATTTACTACTTCATACGGACAACTGTAGGACTTCCTAGTAGGATAGTATATGGGATGAAGTATTTAAACTGTATACCTGTATTCAAGCCTATCAAACAAAACTCACTAACTCCTTCTCTCTCTCTCTCTCTCTCTCTCTCTCTCTCTCTCTCACCCTCTCTCTCTCTCTCTCTCTCTCTCTCTCTCTCTCTCTCTCATTCTAGCTATTATCTTCTAGAAGGTGCTAGTTAAATGTTAAGTAGAGTCTGATTAGTTGCTATGGGCAACATCTACACTTCTAAAAACTCTCACGTTAGTATATATACCCCTATGATACAGTTAAAGTGTTTAAAATAAGGAAAGATTCAATTTCCTCATGCTTTAATAGCTAATAAATATAAGCTCTTAAGGGTATATATAAAAGTGCAAGTTTTTAGAAGTGGAGATGTTACCCATAGCAACCCTTCAGATTCTAGCTGTTATCTTCTAGATAGTGCGAAATAAATGTTGGGTAGAATCCATTGCTATGGGCAACATCTCTATTTCTAAAAACCTGCACTTTAGTAAATATACATGTTAATCTATTAGATGTAATGCAATGAGGGCTTATAAAATATAAGTACAGATATTTACAAACACATAATAAAATATACTGTAGAGAAGACTGGCATTGCTGCTGGATTTGCCATGCTTTAGGTGTAGTAGAGACAAATCAGACAACCAGATGTTTTTATTATCCCTATAATCAACAGGTTCTCAAACTCGATCCTCAGGACCCCAAACAGTGCATGTTTTCCAGGTCTCCTCACAGAATCACAAGTGAAATAATTATCTCCATCTGTGGATCTTTTAAAATGTGTCAGTGAGTAATGAATACACCTGTGCACCTGCTAGGTGAACTGGAAAACGTGACCTGTGTGGGGTACTGAGGACTGAGTTTGAGAACCACTGCTCTAGTCTTAAATAGACTGATATTAGGATTATGTTACTTTATTTTTTAGCCTGTTACTTTATTCTGTTTTTTTTTTTTCCCTGTAGAGCAGCTGGGCATCATGAGAGAAGTATCAAAGAGGATGGGTGGAGAAGTTGGCCATAGCAACCAATCAGCTTCCATTTTATAGAATGTACTTGATAAATGCTACCTAAAAGCTGATTGGTTACTTTGGGTAACTTCCCCACTTGTCCTCTGTAGAAGGTTTGAGACACCTCCTCCATAGTAACACAGCAGCTTGAAAGCATTTAGACACATCAAGCAAATTATAATAACTATATTATTACCCAAAAATACCTTCTTATTTCACTTCCTCAAGTATAAAAATAAGATTCCAGTAAATTATTATATTATGCTTTAATTAATTATAAAACAGTACAATGATCTAATATATGTGTGAGAA
Source organism: Taudactylus pleione (assembly GCA_031769625.1). Classification (NCBI taxonomy): domain Eukaryota; kingdom Metazoa; phylum Chordata; class Amphibia; order Anura; family Myobatrachidae; genus Taudactylus; species Taudactylus pleione. The sequence continues at coordinate 67,403 of JAUIMM010000518.1, forward strand.
TTATGGCAAGAGAATATGCCACTGCTATGTAATATAGATATTTATTCACTCTCATTAGAATCTATTATACTAGGGGTTCCCAAACGTGGTCCTCAAGGCTCCCCACAGTTCAGGTTTTAGATATGTCCATGGTTGAGCACAGGTGGTTAAATCAGTATGCAGTCACATTGCCGGCGGATGGAATGCCAGGCATTGATATCCCGACACCCGAATCCCACCGCCCGGCAATATACCGACGTCGATATCCCGACAGTAAATGGGATACCGATGCCAGCATCATGAAGCAGCAGAATCCCGATCGGCCGGACGGATAAGTAACGGCAAAGTCCCCAGGGAAGGGGAGTTAGGTTTAGGCACCACTGGGGGGGGGGGGGGTTAGGGTTAGGCACCCCCAGGGAGGGTTAGGCTAGGGAAAGGGGGAGTTAGGCACCACTGGGGGGAGGTTAGGGTTAGGCACCTCCCCAGGAGGGATAGGTTTAGGGTGCGGGGAGGGTGGGTTAGATTTAGGCGCCACTGCGGGGGGGTTAGGGTTAGGCACCACCAAGGGGGGGTGGTTAGGGGTAGGTTAGGCTACTTACCCACCACTGCCACCATTCTGATCCACCCGGCCTTCCACTGTCAGGATTTCAGCCGCCAGCTAATCATACCAATTCCAGTTAAATAAGATTTGATTGAGGTACTAATTAAGTCACCTGTGGTTAAGCATGGATATCCTTAAAACCTGGACTGTTAGGGTGCCTTGAGGGCCGAGTTTGGAACCTCTGTATTATACTAAATTTTGTGTTACATTGCAAGCTTGTATGTTCTTGTGTTTTTACATCTGATTTGTATTTTGTACGATTTGTTCTACCTAATGCCCAATGCGGCTGAGTTTTGTGGCACCTTACATATAAAAGATGCGGATGATAACTGGCCCTGTGGCATGAAGGAAAATATATTATGCAAATATATAAATAAGAAATGGGTAATATTTAAATATTACATCAGGTGGCAGCAACATACATTTGTGTTATTAGTAGAGCAGGCCTTGTTTTGGGTAAGTAATTAGGTTACATTATTATCAGAAGTCTGCTTAGAATTCCTCAGAATTACTCTCTGCATACCCTGCTAAATGATGATGCCACACAATGAGATGCATTGCACCATACTACAGAGAGATAAAGGAGCATTCTTACCATGTAGGGCTTAGTCTGTTCCTTAGTGCGTGGGGCTCAAAGAACTCTGAAAAGGCAGACAACTATTACTGCATCCTGTAACTTCATCCATGTGTAGGTAAGAACCACATTTGGGCGTTAGAGGTTTGGAGAACTTCAAGTGATTTTATTTTACAATGCAGAAGAATATTCTATATAGACACTAATATACTTGAAAAAAAAAAGTTTTTTAATGTCATATATAATATTTATAACCTATACATAAGTGAGTAAATACGATGCCAGTGGGGATGTTGTATCTTGCATAAAATCGCACTGCTCTTCCCAATACCGATCTGTATTATTCTGTACTGCTTGCACCTAGATAAGCAGGATGAGGGCATTCTCACATACACCGAGTACAGACAGTAATAGCCTGTTTGCACAATTGTGTCCCATGCAGATCAGGACAGACAAATATGCGTCTGATAAAATAAAAAAAACGGGTGTTCAGGGCCTGGTGCAAATAGTGGATGACGATTGCGGTCACTTGGCTGTTTGCAAACTCTCTCCTGGAGCAGATTGCGGATTTCTTTATTGGGTATATTTTATGCTTTTGTGTGTGTGCGTGTTTAAGCAAAACCTTTTTCTTCTTCGTACTCGAGAGTCGAGACAAGTTGCTTCTGCTGTAATAGGGGGGTTTTAGCCAGTTTATTGATGCCTAATAATGAATGTGTTTGTTATAAATAAATTAAATAGTTAAAAACATGGGCACAAGTAGGATGTCAGTGTATGCGATGTATGTCTGATGCAGCTTTTTTAATAAATGCAAATTGTTCCTGTGATTTGTGGCACAATTGCACCAAACTCTGCATCAACCTTTATATATTTAGAATACTGTACATATATAAATATAAAAAATGCAGAATTTGTCAATACAGGTCTCCCATATCTAAAATGCTCGGGACCAGAAGTATTTTGGATATCAAATTTTTCCGTATTTTTGAATAATTGCATACCATAATGAGATATCTTGGGGATGGGAGCCAAGTCTAAACACAGTTTGCATTTATGTTTCATATACCCCTTATACACGTAGCCTAAAGGTAATTTTATACAATATTTTTATTAATTTTGTGCCTCAAACAAAGTTTGTGTACATACATAATATTAATTTATGTTTCATATACACCTTATACAGGTTGAGTCTCCCATATCCAAATATTCCGAAATACGGAATATTCCGAAATATGGAATTTTTTTGGCATGACTGAGATAATGAAACCTTTGATTTTTGATGGTTCATTGTACACAAACTTTGTCTAAAGCACAAATTATTAAAAAATATTGTATAAAATTACCTTCAGGCTGTGTGTATAAGATGTATATGAAACATAAATGAATTTCATTTCTGTACACAAACTTTGCTTGAGCCACAAAATTATTGAAAATATTGTATAAAATTACCTGCATGCTGTGTGTATAAGGTGTATATAACACATAAATGCGTTCTGTGTGTATATTAGGGTCCCATTCCCAAGATATTTCATTGTAATATGAAAATATTCCAAAATACGGAATATTCCATTATCCAAAATACCCGTGATCCCAAGCATTTTGGATATGGGAGACTCAATTTTAATAATTTTGTGCCTTAAACAAAGTTTATGTACATTGAACTATCAGAAAGCAAAATTGTCACTATCTCAGTCATGCTAAAAAAACAAAAAAAAGTTTTTTCGGAATATTCCGTATTTCGGAATATTGTGATATGGGAGATTTCAACCTGTATTACTGTATTAACTTTTAAAATGCTATTATGATTGTACTATAAATAGAGGTAAATGTAAAAATGTACCTTTATGTATATAAGTAAATAATCCTAGATACCAGAAATGTGGATAAAATTTAATTTGTTTAATTTTGCATTGTAAGTTTGTTTTGAGTTTTATATTTGTCTTCACTGTATGCTTGTTAGTGTTTTTTTGTAGTAATTTGTGTTGCTGTTCATTACTGTGGAATATAATTAGGCTACACAGATACTGGCTAATGACTATAATAAGGCGTGTGGCTACGTATTTAGCCAGGTTTGAAAATATTTTCTGCAAACCATAGAAACTCTATTCAAACTATCTTGGCCGGGCATTATCCAAACTTGCTTAAATAATATTATTACTATTTTTCACATTTTGGCCATATTATATTTCTATACATATATTGAATACATGTCATCCTGCTTGATTCAGACAATGTTATATTTGTTTTGTCTCCATTGTTACTATTATGTAGCATAGTGTGTAAGATGAACGACTTTTTTTATCAGTATAAACTGCTTTTATTCAATAAAGCTTTATTGATGGTAAAAAATGTCAATGTAAAAATTACAATTGGGTGAATGACACAAAAAGCTATTTGGTTTTGAAACTAGTGCAAATAAGTATTAAATTTGTTTTTTCCATAGAGTAGCTAATATGTCAGATAGCATGAGTCTTATCTATTCAGATAACACTAAATGTGCTAATGTTTTAGATCTGTTTATTACATATAACATAGGATCTTTCAAACCTAATGTGTGTAGCAGGTACAATTGGTGACACTGCGTCACAGATCATTACATGAATAATGCAATGTTGGATTGGATAACTATAGTGCTTGCAATTCTTGAGAGTTCCAAACCATTATTGATCTGTGGAGGTGTGAAATACATCTATTATATTATTACACAAATATAATGTAAATTACTGTACAACTAGCTTCTAATCGAATAATGGCCTTACTGGTTCTAGACCTTTGCTATGCATAGTGCTTCACGGCTAAGGGTTACTTGACTATAAATAAGGTTAATTTTGGAAAAGTTGCTTGATTTACTACTGCTAGGTTTTTCGGAAAAATTTAAATGGAAAGTGCAATTAACATCCTATGTTGTACACATAATAGTGTGATATACACGATCAACCAGATTCTCTGGAATCCAAAACATTTTTAATACTTAAAAAAAAAAAAAGAAAACACTGAACACGTTTAATCCTTAAACATTTACAGCCCTTGACCTCATTGTTCCTTTTTAGGAGAGTGCGTCACCTACACTAATAACTAAATATTGGCAAATTGTCTCAGGATCATAATGCGTTGCCCCAAAATGAGAGTGATGATTAAAAAGTGTCTGATCACAGACTATGAATTATTGGCCATGTTCCTTTTAGTCCGCCTGGGTGTATGATCATCTACTGACTATACTAGAACAGTCCACCTGCCAAATTCATATCTGTCCAAGTTAGCCACTGACTGGCCCACTCACATGATCAGCTGGGCTTGCTCTCCTCTGTAGTTATCAGAACATTGCAGTGACAGAGATATATATGGGTATCATTTGCAGAACATCTGATACTTTGAAACAAAAAATAGCAATCAAAGTGCATTTCGTATAGCTTTCACCAGGATACATTGACATTCACTATTACTATTTACATAGACAGTTGGGAATTAATTGCCTTAAATGTTTCTTTACTGTGGCACATATACTGCGTTGAGTGATGTATCATCTATGCTGGGAATGTTTATTTGGTTTCCTATAGGTGGTTTACAATAATTTAATTCACTTTCCCTTCAACTTTAAACATAACATGCCGTGATATATCCAAAAAAAAGGGTAACGGCCATCGTAAACATGAGCCTAATATGTCTGCAATGGGTCAATACTATCTCAAATAAAAGGAATAAGAATTATGTCATATAAAACAATTTAATAACTTATGAAACTAATATAATTTGTATTGTTTCCCTCAGAACATTGATCTGGTAACATTCTTGGGAAAGAACTGGAGAAGTAGCTGAATACTGATGCCTTGCTACAGAGACACCTAGGGAGATCCATCACGTATATCTCTCACATCCTTGGACTTCATGGGACTCTGTAGGTTGAAGCTAAGGTCTCCATAGCAGGCACCATCTCTAGACACTAGACCTCGTGAAGATGAATGCCATTAAGTGTGTGTTGGTGGGTGATGCTGCTGTTGGCAAGACTGCACTTCTTGTTCGCTTCACATCCGAGACCTTTCCAGACTCCTACAGACCAACTGTCTATGAGAACACCGGAGTAGATGTTTTCATGGATGGGTACCCAATCAGCCTTGGACTCTGGGACACAGCTGGCGATGATGCTTTCAAAAGTATCCGTCCCATTTCACTTCAACATGCTGACATTGTCTTACTGTGCTTCTCAGTGGCCAACCACACCTCATTTCTAAATGTGAGGAACAAGTGGATTACTGAGGTCAAACACCATCTGCCGCATATACCAGTGCTAGTCGTGGCCACCCAGACTGATCAGAGAGAGACAAATCACTTGCGTGTGCCGTGCATCAGTTCCGCTGATGGCAAGCAGCTGGCACAGGATGTCCGAGCTAAAGGGTACTTGGAGTGCTCAGCTCTTAGCAACCGGGGAGTCCCGCAGGTGTTTGAATGCGCTGTGAGGACCGCAGTCAACCAGGCCAAGAAGAGAGCCAGGCGGCAGCGTTTCTTTGTGAATGAGTGCAAAATTATTTGAACTGTTTGTTGCATCCTGTATACCAACTAATGCAGAATGAATATAGAACCTCGTCTAAAACATTTACCAAGCACAGAACTACTTCTTTTTAGGAAATTACAATGTTCCTGAAACAAATACTTTGGGTAAAGAAAGAAAATAACAGAAAATGGAGATGGCGCACTTCTCGCTGGACTAAAAGAAGATGGTAACATTAACGAACTTTTGAGAACTCTTTTCTGCATTGTATAAAACGTATTTATTTTTGTAAAGTAGGTCCATCATTGGAAAATATTAGTAAATTGGATATATACTGTATGAATTGCATTTCACAAACAGGCACGTCACACATGGGCCTTTCTGTCCGATGACGTTCAAAGGAAGAAGCAATGGATGATGGCAGTTTTGGGACTCCAGCCAGGTCCTTGAACTGAGTCCTGCTCAATGTGCATGAATGTGCAGGCACCACATTTTTGCCAGCAAAGGACTCCATTTACTCAACTGAATAGAGTACATCAACACTGCGTAGACACTGTGCAGGTTAAAATCCAGACAAAATCAGACACCAGCAAACTTCAGATCAACTGCAACAAACTCAGACATGACCGTGTAACTTGTCTAAAAACTTTTGTATTCAGATTGCCTAACAAGAGTTTGTATTTCAAGCAAAAAAAAATTTTTTTAAAGTATGTGAGAACTTTTTGAATTGTAGAAAAAAAGATAAATTTTGAAAATGTGATACTTGACTACTGATGTTAAAACATTTTTGATAAATTATTTGATAGTTAGGTTTAAGCAAATATTTGAATTCTGAAACATTTTCCTTAAGACCTGTAAGTCCCAGCAGCATTGTTTGACTTTCTGACAGTGACCATGTTACATGTGAATTAATCGATTGGTGAAGAGTTTCCTGTAAATTTACCAATTCCCAGTTTGTTGGTGTTCTCTGCAAAGGGGGATTTTGACACTCACCCTGTGAATGGCCAGATCTGATCCAATGCAGCCAAATACAATACACCTGTCCAAAATGAACAGTGCTCCTGTTTCTAGATATTGAGGCAGAGAAAGCCTGTGTGCTACCAGTATTACACAGGATAAATTGTGCATTCAATAGTATACTCACTATAGTAATATACAGTAACTGTCAGAAAATGGCATAAAATTCCTCTCTCTTTTTTTTTTTAAGAACATTAAAGCATGGATGGCATTTCCTACATTTTATGTCATGATTTAAATGTCATTTCATTTCCATGTCTTCCTAATGCCTCTCTTAAAATTCCTGACTTGTACTCAAAATAGATAAAAAAATGTTCACACTGGTTCAAAACTATTTCTTTTAATAACTAATATTTATAAAACAGTCTCTAAACAAATAAATTAAATTCTGTGCTCATTCACCTATAGAAACAATAATATTCTCCTGTTATATAAAATTTGCCACCGAAAAATAAATATTGTACTTTATATTATTGAAATTTTCATTCTACTTTTATTATTGTGCAATTAAATTCAGAATTTAATAATGAATATATTAGGTATTAAATGCGGTGCAATACTGAACTAAAAAATATACATGAAAGAAATGGAGCTTTAATGCTCAAATATGTCTGCCATGCTAACTATCACAACAAGTTGCTATGTTGGAAGATGCTTCTCTAATACCCCTTTTACACGACCTAAAAATCCCGGGTTGATGCACATCAACCTGGGATTTTTGTCAGTGTAAATGGATCCACCCGGGTCCAGGGATTTGGTGATCCAATTCAGGTCACGATGACCCGGATGGTGCCACATGCCACCAGATTGGCTAGCTTTAGTGGCACTTGAAGATGACATAATCGCCAAGCGTCCACTGCAACACCGGAAGAGCCGGTTCACTGCAGCTCCGGTGTGAATGGCGCTGACTCGGGAATATCCTAGGTCGATGCCGCAGTGTGAAAGGGGTTAGTTCCGGGTCTGATCTGGATTGGAATCCTGTTCCAATTCCAGGGCCAGACCCGGAACTTTGGTATAAAAGAGGTATAACAGATCAGACAAAGAGTGACTGATAGCTTAGCAGACTTGCTCTGTAAAAATGCACTGTGTAGGTTGGTGAATTCATACACAAGGGTTGGACCAGTGATGTTATAGCAGCTCAAATTACTCCAGTTGTCTGTGATAGAGAAGGAAGATAATTAGGGCTGGCCATCAATGGTACCATTAGTGGTTAACAATCCCTTGAAAAAGGCAGTTAGATCAGGCACTGACTGTTGGCTGGAAAGTCATTAATGATATAGTTGAAATCTTGAATCATTACTCAGTTCAGTGATTTCTTTTTCGGTGTTACCCAAGTATTAAGTGATTTTTGTAGAAATGACTAAACTCCTGCGTACTGTTATTGTGGTGATGAATACAGTATAAAATACAGTAATACCCCTTTTATACCAAAGTCCCGGGTCTGACCCGGGATTTGGAGCTCATTTCCAACCCGAATCAAATCTTCGACAGACCCCTATTACACCGTGGCGTAGCCCGAGTCGGCACTGTTTACACCGGAGCCGGTCAGCACTGACCCGGCTCTTCCGGCGCAGGTGAGCATCGCTTCTTCCTCTCCCTGACATGTCATGCCCTGCGGCCTGACCCTCCAAATATGCCAATCTGAGAATCGCTGCCCGTGACTTTACTGGTTACCTCAGCACGTGTGGTTACTCAAACACGGTCACTGCCACCCGCAAAGGGGAACTTTAGTGCTAAAGCACAAGGTAAACCTTTGCCCTTACCTGCACACACAATTCTGAACACTTAGTAAAATAGGTAACATGGGCAACACAAGGCCTTGGGTCTAAGAACACAGAACCAGAACTAGAATTTGAAATATTTAATTCCAAGAATATCTTCAAAGCTTATGTTACAAAAAAGTTACACAGATAATAAATTTAAAAGGTCAAACCAGTTACTCACAATTTCAAGAAATAAAGAAAATAACAAACCAGGAAAGAAACACCACTCGGATCACCTGGACAGGCCAAACGATGGCGGAAGTGAGGTTTCTTCCTACACATATGGTCACACCCTGGCATGTCATCAACTCCTCATGAGTAATGCACAGTGTTCCATATCAAACACACATTTTTATTACCTTTCATAGACTGCTCTTGGTCACTCCCAACTTGGGATAGTGTTAACCCTTCCCAGATCAGAAATAATTGTTTAGGTGACTGTAACACAGGGTCTCCTGGTCATACGAGCAAGGGTTCTTTAGTTAATTACTCCATCCTGTTTGAAGTTCAGAGACCAGGCATGTGTCAACAGAAGATTCGACACCTTGCTGGCCTGGATTTCTCTCCTTGGCATGTAAGCCTGACCCCCTGTGGGGTTATAAACAGACCCCAGTCTTTGATCAGTATTCCAAGCAAGGAAACCACAGATTTTAACAACTTGTAAATTAGCTATAAGTAAACATTAGCCAGTCAATTACCTCCCAGCCATCTGCCATACAATTTGAAAGACATACTTCTCCTACACAATATACAAGAATAGGTGCTGCCTATGAAGATGACATGTTCATAAGCAGGGTTATGTTACACCACCCTCTTACCTCACTCCACAGCGGTCCAGAGGCAGGGAGGGGGGGTGGGGTGCGCTGTTCCGTGCTAGTTGGCCCAGCCCTGGTTGCAGTGGATGCTTAGAGATTGTCATTTCCAAGCACCACTGAAGCTGGCCAATCAGGCGGCATGCGGAACGATCCGGGTCATCGTGACTTGCATCGCGCCATTTACACTGCAGGGTGACATGGGAACGACCCGTGGTCAACCCTGCAAACTACCCGAGTTGGATCCCCGGGTCCCTGGACACATGCATCAACCCGGGATTTTCAGGTTGGTGTAAAGGGGCATTAGTGATGGCGTAAACATGTGTACTGTTGGCTGTCATTCAGCACAGTTCCATCAGGCCTGGATTATTACGTTATTGTCTCTCACATGTCCATATACACTATGTAGACAAAAGTGATTGGACTCCCCCGTGCAAGCGAAATCCATACCATGCATACCATTGTACATGAGTTCCAAATGGCCACCAATGTGGGGTTTTTGACAAGAACACTTCGCAAGGAGGCCCATACACTTAAAGATCTACGGAAACAAATGTTAGTCAGAATGACAATGCCACATGTCATGTTTCCAGGATGACGCTGGACTGGTATACAGAAGATTCAGTAATCCTGATGGACTGGCCAGCTCAGAGTCCAGATCTTAACCCCATTGAGAACCTGTGGGATGAATTGGAGCGATAGGTGCATTCTAGGCCGACTCAACCTTCTACAGTGTCAGAGTTGGTCACTGTACTTAAGGCGGAATGGCAAAACATACCACCTGCTGTTGTCCAGGAACTTGTGGCCAAGAGGGTCTGCAGTAATCACTGTACATGGTGGACGTACACAGTACTGACGTCAATAAGATCTCGTTGATCTATTTGCTGTCGGTGTCCAATCACTTTTGTATAGAATAGTGTATAAGATAGTTTGGTCTGGGCAATGATGAATGAAACAGCACTTACCTGGTCACAAAACATAATTTGCATTGTGTACATTTTTGTGGCTCAGGATTGACCCTTACTGTACATGTTTCATTCCACCCAAATGGCAGCATACAAATATTATATGTATCAATCCCTTCACTGAAATTTGTGAGTAAGTCAAATATATAATCTAATTTATCATACAATACTCTATAACGCAGTGGGTGATTTATACCTGTAATGTACACAATTATCCACAAACCATGTAATAATACTAATAATATTTATCATAATAATAATGTACATTATTCCCAAAGACAATTCATTATGGTTGATTTATTAACATTACAATCTGGTGCAAATTTTTCTCTACACCTTATCAACCAATCAGACATTTGCTTTTATTGTCTAACAAGACAGATAATAGCTCATTACTGATTAGTTGTTGAGGCTTGGTGTAAATGTTGCACATAAATGCTAGGAAGTAAATTAGTCCTCTAACCTTTCTAGTTATTGCACACTTTGCAGTTTATAATCTAAGTATATTTTATTTTAGTACTTTTAATGGGTTATTTTCTATTGTAATTGTTTCACATTACATGTGTCATATCCTTGTATTTTACACACATAGCAGAATTACTATCCATGGCAATAAGGCAGACTACAATGTTACAGGTCGCAGTTCCTGTAGTGACACTAACATACTTGCTAATCTAGGGAAGGAAGTGGGGCCTGCGGTTGTCAGAGACATAACCAGCGACTTTATGAAACTAAATTGCCAAACGGCATTGTGTCTCTCCACTAAGTGTCAGTAACCCATTACTGTGCCTCAAGCACATTCTCTTTATAAATCACAGGCTATTTTGAGGGAAGATATAAAGCATCCTGAAATCCCACTATGGTTGGACATATATGGAGAAACTAAAGAATTTAAAAAACTTAGGGCCTGATTCAGAGCCGTTCGCTATTTGTGGTCGTTCGTTTAAAAACAAGGGGTGGCTATTCAAATGATCCGTACGCACATTGCAGTCTGTTCACACCTCTAAGTCTGAACGAGCGTGCAAAACATACGCTCGTTTATTTGTTAAAAACGCCCCCTGGCCGCTCGCACCATACGTCATGTCCGCTATTTATTAGATTAATCGAGTACATCGACCAGCGTATGAACTGCTCGCTATTCTTGTGGTTGGTGTTTGCTACCACAAATTTGCGAGCAGTTCTGGCTATAAAATAACCCAGTGACGTGGTCAATGACGCTGCTGTTTTAAATATACACACCCTTAAAACGCCCGTTTTGACCTTTAAGCACGCCTGCGTTCGGATCTCCACTCCCCATTTTCAAGCTCCTTCCCCTGTTACCACCCACATACGCCTCATTCTGTCACTCAAAATAGCAGGCCCTCACTATATTGCGTACCAACGATTTTCGGCCGCACTGACTGGTTCGCGCATGCGTACTAAAAACCGTACGCATGCGCAGATGTGCAAACATCGCTCGGAACGAGCGTACTGCCGCTAACGAGCGGCTCTGAATGAGGGCCTTAGTTACGATATAAAAGGGGCAAGATAAATATGTAGTAAACTAACTGTGGTTTTGTCATTTATAATAAAACTAGCGACACTGCCCTGGCTTCGCATGGAGCAATTTAATCTCACCACAGCCCCCTGCATCTCATAGCAACCTGCACCATGTCACCACAATCCCCTGCATCTCACCCAGGGCTGGTTCTACACCTTGTGGAGCTCAGGGTGAAAGTTCCCTTAAAAGTTTACCCTCACACATTATGCAGTGGCATCATGAGGGGTGTGCAAGTCGCACTCTGGTGTCACCCTTGGAGGGGGAGACACCAAAATGCTAGCTCTTCTGCAGTGAGAGGAGCTGGGTGCTGCAGTGCGACATTCTCCTGCAGTGCAGACTGCCCAGCAAACTGGTCTTCCCCGGAGCGATGTTATCGTTATCCCCCGTGAGGCCACACCCCCTTTATTTAGCTCACACTCCCTTTTACGGCCGGGCATGCCTCTGGTGCGCGCGGGGTATCCATAGTGCGCACCGTGTGTCACCAGACCCAGTACCGCCTCTGCATTATGCCACATTGTAGTAGTGCCCCTTATAACACATGCGACGCAGTAATGCCTCTTACACATTATGCCACACGCAGTAATGCCCTTTATCACACATTATGCCGCACACAATAATGCCCTTTATCACACATTATGCCGCACACAGTAATGCCCTTTATCACACATTATGCCGCACACAATAATGCCCTTTATCACACATTATGCCGCACACAATAATGCCCTTTATCACACATTATGCCGCACACAATAATGCCCTTTATCACACATTATGCCGCACACCATAATGCCCTTTATCACACATTATGCCGCACACAGTATGTATACAGTGACAACATAATATGCAGCACTTTACATAAAGAATTTTATTTTCTTTCAATACTTCACACCAGTTCCTGTCCCCTAGTATTAATCTCTTCCACACAAATACAAATGCTGGTCCACACATTGAGTTGGAGATTTTTTGGTCGCAACTTACTCTTAAAAAAATGGCCATAAAAATAGCGTATGTGTGTACATATGCCGAGTCACACACATTGCAAGATGCACCCAGATCTGCATGTGTGGCATTAGTCCAAGGCCAAGCCATAAGCATAAGAGAGGTTTCTTATTATTTGTTTTGAGACCCCCCAAAAAAACATTCGCTGTTAGGCTTGGTATAATACAGCAGATATAATATTCCCTCTCACAGAAAAGAAAGTAGCAAAACATAAAGAAAAAATACAAATACTATAATCTTTGGATAATCACCTCTCAGACTCATAGGTGACTTGCAATGATCCGAAACAGTTACCTATTGCTGACAACCATCATCATCATCACCAGCTTGTGTTTACAACAACCCTCAGGAACCCACAGTAGAGAGGGCAACTCTTAGGGGTATCTGTTACTCAGTACGGGTCTGCGTCTGTGCACAGTCATGCGGACATGCCCTCAGTACACTCAGTATGTTAGACCACCCCTTCAGCTTCTCCAGTCACAAGCAGATGCAAGAGTGTAGATTATTATTATTATTATTATTATTATTATTATTAACAGTTTCTTATATAGAGCAGCATATTCCGTTGCACTTTACAAATGGAAATAACATTAATAGAACCAAACTGGGTAGTAACAGACAGACATAAAGGTAAGAGGGCCCTGCTCACAAGCTTACACTATAGATGCACGCAAGTCTGCGTATGCAAATAAGTGTGCAGCTTGTTTTGTGGGCATGCACGGTACAGATTTGTTGATTTTGTGTTATACAAGCGAGCTTAGAGCCAAGTCAGCATTACACCCACTATTATTAACGTACCACATTGGTGTGTATAGCACGTCTTATTAGGGTGTGCTCTCAGGGAAATCTACAGATGGATACTCAGTGCTGATGGGAGTGTCTTAAGACACCCACTTGCCTTCGTCATCTCCAGGAAGTGTATGCAACCATCGGTAACATCAAGTACCATCGGCAGCAAGCGCAGCGCTTGTGCAGTAGCGCACGCAGGGGGTGTTTCTGATTACCCAGAAACCCCCACTGACAGACTGAAGTGCAGGTTCTTATGCCCCGCCCCCTTGAAGGAGGCAAAGCCAATAATATGCAATTTCATTAGAATCGAGTAATTTGGCCCCGGAGCTTAAGAACATGCTGCCAGCCTGCTAGGTCCTGTCCCGGTCAGATCTGCTGCAGGGTAAGTTTGTTTGTGTATATCTGACATAGGTGTGTGTATATATCTGTGTGCATGTAAGGTATGTGTGACATATGTATGTGTGTATATGTGACACAGGTGTGTATATTTATGTGTGTGCATGTAAGGTATGTGTGACATATGTATGTGTGTGTATATATGTGTGTGTGTGTTTATGTATATGTGTGTATGTCAATATGCGTGTGTATGTATATATGTGTGTATGTATGTGTATTCACACATACACACACGGGTCTGAATCGGGCACTCAGCTCCAAGAAAAAGGGGCCCTTTTCAGGCTATACGTAACAATTGCTTATCACAACAAGCTCTTATTGCTAGTCGCTGGGGCAGATAAGCGACACTCAGCTACCTCTGTGACAATGGCTCGAAGCAGTTAGCATTAACTAGCCACTTTGACCGGCCAATTTTTAAGCCAACTTGACAAATTTGAGCTTTTATTTCCACTAAAGTGGAAAAAAAAATCATATATTTTTTAAATACAATATTTATAAACCTTTATACTTTAAAAAAATAAAGCATTTTTTAAAATGATTCAAGTGTATTTATCTGATAACAGGATACTAATTATACCTCTACAAGTAGCAATATAGTACTTGTGCAATTCACATGGGGAAAACTTCTCTGGCAAAATATATTTTTCTTATTTTATCAAAAAACTTTATTGGAGTATTGAACGTACGTGAGCAATAGGGCCGGCTCCAGAGGTCGGAGCACCCTGTACCCGCTCAGTTAATAGCGCCCAATACTTCGCCACACACGACCAAAAATTGGGGTGTGGCCTAATTACCATAGCATGCCTCAAAATAACATCAGGCTGGGGGTAAGCCCAGTACTCCGTCACTAGCTGGGCTTTCCCCCAACCCTCTCCCGGCACTGAATGGATGCCGTGCACATGATCGCAGCATACATTCAGCTACTCCGGGGTCCAGCTGCGTCAGTGGGGTACCCCAACCTCCCGATTTGACCACCCGTCACTGTTCCGCTGAAATCGGGATGTTGGGGAGGGGTGCACCTTCTATAGGGGTGGTGCCCCTGTTCGACCGCACTGGTCGGACACCCCAAGAGCCGGCCCTGGTGAGCAAAACATGGAGACAATGGGGAAGATGTACGAAGCCCAGAAACGGTATCAGCGCACGTTATGTGCGCTGATATCGCTTCTCCTCAATGTATGAAAGGGGGTCTGGGCGGTAAATGACAGGGGTACTATGCGCCCCTGTCATTATCGGCGCTGCTATCTACAAGATAGCAGCACCGATAGCCTGGGCTATGTACGAACGGTCAGATCGTCTGACCGTTCGGCCGGCTGTAGCTGTCGTCATCGACAGCTACAGCCTGGCGCTAGCCTATCCCCACAGCAGGGACAGCGCTGTCCCTGCTGTGGCGGCTGCCGGCTCCAGGGCTCCACGCGGGGATCTCGCGATACTTGCGAGATCCCGCGCATGCTCAGTGGAGCCAGCCGGGAAAAGATACAGCGCATCAGCACTAGGCTGATGCGCTGCTGTCTCTAACGGGTAGCACCGGAGGGGGGAGTTAACGCTCCCCCTCTCCGGCCGATGAGATGTTTATACATCTCTTCGGTAGTGCTTCCTGCTTTGCCTCGGTAAAGAGGCTAAGCGGGAAGCTTTATAGTGGCACGGTACGTGCCGCTATAATACATCTACCCCAATGACTGCAAACAAAACAAAGTTTGTGTTGTAAAAGGCATTTAGGTAGCATATGATAAAGCAAAGAGTGGGGGAAAAAATTTAGAAAAAACAATACACTGTATTACGTGAAGTGAGGATGAGGCTCGAGGAGACCAGGAAGAGGATGAACAAAAGTGTAGACTATAGAGCTATAGAGGACATCACGCAAGTAGCCTCAAGTTTTATATCAAAGGGTAGAGTGGAAGCAACAACATACGTTTTCCTTGATAGAGACAGATTAGACTGTACATTAATAAAACTTTCCCAAACTGCAAAGATTCATTATATACAATTTTATTTTTGAAAAGAGGCCTCTGACCAGTCCATCCACATGAGGAAAAACAACTTTTCCTGCACACAAGCAAGGTGTTCCTGACGCACTGCTGCACAAGGAGATGGCACTGGTGATTGCACGCAGGCAAGGTGTTCCTGATGCACTGCTGCACAAAGAGACGGCACTGGTGATTGCTCACAGGCAAGGTGTTCCTGATGCACTGCTGCACAAGGAGACGGCACTGGTGATTGCTCGCAGGCAAGGTGTTTCTGATGCACTGCTGCACAAAGAGACGGCACTGGTGATTGCTCGCAGGCAAGGTGTTTCTGATGCACTGCTGCACGAGGAGACGGCACTGGTGATTGCTCGCAGGCAAGGTGTTTCTGATGCACTACTGCACAAGGAGATGGCACTGGTGATTGCACACAGGCAAGGTGTTCCTGATGCACTGCTGCACAAGGAGACGGCACTGGTGATTGCACGCAGGCAAGGTGTTCCTGATGCACTGCTGCACAAGGAGACGGCACTGGTGATTGCACGCAGGCAAGGTGTTCCTGATGCACTGCTGCACAAAGAGACGGCACTGGTGATTGCACGCAGGCAAGGTGTTTCTGATGCACTGCTGCACGAGGAGACGGCACTGGTGATTGCTCGCAGGCAAGGTGTTTCTGATGCACTGCTGCACAAGGAGATGGCACTGGTGATTGCACGCAGGCAAGGTGTTCCTGGCGCTCTGCTGCATAAGGAGACGGAACTTCAAGAGACTCAAGGGTATAACAACAGGGGAACCTGGAATTAAGTGACGACACGAGACAAGAGAAGTAACAACATTGTACAGGCAACTTCCTGTTGCCCAGAGCCCGGTTAAATACCCTAAGGTAGCAATCCATTGGAAGGCAGCATCAGCTGACAACAACCATGCTACCATTGGATGGAGGGTCAGTCAGGTGATACGGATTGTCATGGCTGTATCCATGACTGAAACCTCGGAAATCAAATCACAGAGTAGTCTCTGGAGATAATGCACCTAAGGCATAATTCTCAGCATGTCACCTGCCACCGTACCAGACATCTGACCGCACGAGAAGTCAGGGGAAGTCAGCGCAGTGGTGAGTAATGGCCAATCCTAGCCGGAACCTCAGTACCCCCCCCCTTTCAGGGTGGACTCCGGACACCCAAAAGGCTTATCAGGAAATAGTCTATGAAAAGCCCGAACAAGTTGAGGGGCATGAACATCGGAAGCCTTAATCCATGCTCGTTCTTCAGGTCCATACCCCTTCCAATCAATAAGGTAGTGAAGGCAGTTGGACCGATGTCGAGAGTCCAGGATTCTTTCTACTTCAAATTCAATACCCTGTTGAGTCTGTACTCATGGTGCTTTAGGTGAAGAACGCTTAAATTGGTTAAAGATCAGAGGACATAGCAGAGAGATATGAAAGGTATTGGAGATTTTCAGTTGTGGAGGAAGTTGCAATTTATACACAGGATATACAGGATTAATTGTCTTAAGAATGCGGTAGGGTCCAATGAAGCGTGGAGCAAAATTCATACTAGGCACCTTTAAATATTCCTGGATGATAACCAAACTCTATCTCCAACTTTCAGAAGGGGAACAGCAAGACGTTTCTTGTCAGCAATTTTTTTGTAATTCTTAGAGGTTCTCTTCAAGGAACATGAATATTCTTCCACAAAACTGCAAATGAGTCTACTAAACTAGTAACAGCTGGTACCTCCACGGGCGGTAATTCTTGAAAATCAGGTACTCGAGGATGCCTACCATAGACTGTGAAGAATGGAGTGGAGTTAGAAGAGGTATGATACCTGAAGTTGTGTGAGAATTTTAACTTAATTTCGCAGGTAGCACACAATGGCCCTGATTCAGAGCCGGTCGCTCTGACAGAGCGCTCGCTCTGAATCAGGGCCGGTCTTTTTTTTTCAGAACGGCCTCCTGGCCGCTCGCATAGCTGTGGGTGACCACCCACAGCTATAGCGAGCGGCCAGGAAGATGGTCGCGATGATCAAGACCATCGCGACCATCGGGCTTGCGACGAGACCCTTGTGGTAGGGTCTCGTTGCCGCAAGCCCCAGAGAGATTTCGGCTCTAACAGAGCCGAAATCTCTCCCACTGACATCACTCATGATGTTAGTGGGGCCGCCCCCAAACGGAGGCGTTCACATGGAACGCCTCCGTTTGGGCAGCCACTCCCCCGGCCTGCCCACCAAAGGGGGCGTGCTGTCACTCAACATCTACAGCACGCTCCCTTTGGTACGAGACCCAGAGCGATAGATTGCCCATCGCTATCTGGGTCTCGCGCATGCACACGACGGAGCCGGCTCCATCGTGCGCATGAGCACTGGCCCACCATCGACCCAGTTGCGAGCGCACAGCGCTTGCGACCGGGTCAGAATCAGGCCCAGAGTTCTCCAGAAGTTAGCCACGAAATTGTACCCCTCGATCGGACACTATCTCTTTAGGTAGCCCATGCAGCATGAAGACGTCTCGGATGAAGATTTTCACTAGTTGAGGGGCAGAAGGAAGACCCACCAAAGGAATAAAATGGGCCATCTTAGAAAATCGATCCACGACCACCCAAACGGTGTTATTTCCCTTGGACAGAGGCAATTCTGAAACAAAATCCATAGAGAGATGAGACCAAGAAGTAACTGGAACTGGCAGAGGATGTAATGGACCCACAATTTTTTTTAGGGAGACTTTATGCTGAGCACATTTTACACAAGACAAAATGAAATACCGAACATCCTCCTTCATGGTAGGCCACCAGTAAGATCTCTGAAGAAATTTGTAAGTTTTGAGGATGCCGGAATGACCAGTAAAGAATGAAGTATGAGCCCAAGCAACAAAAATGTTACCAAGTAGAGGAGACAAGATTTGAGTGGGTGCAAAGACAACAGGATCTAGGATTGGACAAACTTGAGGTTGATCCTCTTCCTCCTGTGTAGAAAGCCACGACCGAAATAGTGCATCCGCTTTCCTATTCAAGGTGCAAGGATGAAACTGGCGTTTGAAATCAAATCTAGAAAAGAAAAGAGTTCAGCGAGCTGGTCTGGAATTTAAACGATGAGCTGTTTGAAGATACACCAAATTTTTATGGTCTGTAATGATGGTGATCAGGAATTTAGCTCCTTTCAGAAGGTGTCGCCATTCCTCCAGTGCCAGGCGCATTGCCAGAAACTCTTGGTCTCCAATGACATAATTTTTCTCAGCCAGAGAAAGTTTTCGTGGGAATAACCCACATGAATGAACCCTTCCATCTTCAGCGGTTTGGGACAAGACAGCTCCTACTCAAACCGAGGAAGCATCAACCTCAAGAATGAAGGGCTTATCAAGTTGTGGTTGGCGAAGGATGGCGCTGTAGAAAACGCTGTTTTTAATTTTAGAGATGCCATTACAGCCAGGGCAGACCAGTGAGAAGGATTAGCTCCTTTGTTGGTGGGGGCCGTGATAGGAGCAACCAGAGTTGAGAAATTTGAAATAAATCTTCGAAAATAATTTGAGAACCCTAGAAATTGCTGGGTAGACTTTAGGGAGTTAGGTTGAGGCCATTCAACAATGGCTCTCAGTTTGTCAGGATCCATCTGAAGGTAATTTCCAGAAATAATGTGACCCAAGAATGGCACTGAGGATTGTTCAAAAAGGCATTTAGAAATCTTCCCAAAAAGACAGTGGTTTCATAGACGGGATAAAACCTCTCACATACGAAGTCGGTGTAAGCGTAGGGTCTCAAAAAATATTAAAATGTAATCTAAATAAACTACCATGTATTTGTAGAGAATATACCTGAAAATTTTGTTAACATAAACCTGCAATATTGCTGGTGCGTTACATAACCCAAAGGGCATCACTAGTTATTCAAAGTGGCCATCCCATGTATTGAATGCGGTTTTCCATTCATCCCCTGCCTTGACACGGATTAAGTTGTAGGCTCCGCGGAGGTCCAATTTAGTAAAAAGAGTGAGTACCACCAACCTTGTCAAAGACTTCGGAGATGAGTGGCAAAGAATAACGGTTCTTAATGGTATTTTGGTTGAGTCCTCGATAATCTATGCAGGGTCTGAGCATCCCGTCTTTCTTGTCTACAAAGAAGAACCCTGTCCCGCAGGAGAAGATGGTCGGATAAACCCTTTGGCTAAATTTTCCTTAATGTAATCCATCATTGCTGCCGTCTCCGTGACCGAGAGAGGGTATATATTCGGCCATGAGGTGGCATTTTCCCAGGGTAGAGATCTATACCACAGTCCCAGGCATGATGCGAAGGTACCTTGTCTGCAGCCTGTTCACAGAAAACATCACCAAAATCATGATAAGATTCAGGTAGACAGGGATCAGGGAGGACTTCCAAAACACCAGGGAACTGGTAGAAACTGGAAGGACATGCACAGGGATCACACGAGACAAGCATCCTTGGAAACAACTTGAACCGCAGGCCAGGATTTGCATATTGGACCAATTCAAGGTAGGAATATATCTTTTCAACCAAGGCAGACCTAAAACTAGATCATAAGATGTCTTCAGAAGAACTAACAATTCCAGCATCTCCTGATGGAGACATCCTACCCTGAGAGACACTGGATGGGTAATGGAAGAAATAGACTCTCCAAGAATAGTGTTGCCATCTACCACGGAAAGAGACAACTTGCTGGGTAACGGAGTAACTGGAATACCCAGGGTTCATACTAAGGACTCAGAAATAAAATTCCCAGCAGCTCCAGAATCCACCAGGGCTTTTAAATACTGTCCTATATCTGTGGGAAAGGGACACAGATAAAAGACTATCCATTAACTGGGAAGGCTTGATCACAACCCCCAACTCCAGTTAAGGTCTCGTGTTTCCCGCAAGAATAGGACAATTCTTGAGAATGTGGTCCGGAGCGGCACAATAAAGACAGAGCTTATTCTGGAAGTGGCGGTTTTGATCAGCTGTGGTCAGCCAGGACTTATTGACCTGCATAGGTTCTTCCCTACTGGTAACAGGAGAAGAGGGGCGGGCATCCAAAAACGGCAGATCCTGAAAACGATCTCCTCGCACTCTACTAGCCAATCGTTCCCTATGACGTGGTTAATCTTGATGCATAGGGAGATTACATCAGCGAAGGACTCCAGAAGATCCCGAGAGGCTAATTCGTCCTTCATTTTCTCAGAAAGCCCATGTAGGAAATCTGCTTTAAGAGCCTCCTCATTCCACTTCAATTCAAAGGAAATGGTTTGAAACTGAACCACGTATTGTCCTATAGTCCGGATTCCTTGACGGACTTGAAGGATTTCAAAAGAAGCCGAGGCAGAATGGCCTGGTTCGTCAAAAATTCTTTTGCGGGAGGAAATAAAAGTTTCATAATTGGACACCAGAGGGTCAGCTCGTTCCCATAATGGAGAAACCCAGCCCAAGGCGGTTTCTGTCAAAAGAGAAATAATATATTCCACCTTTGACCTACTTTAGGTGTAGGGAAATTCTGTGGCAGGCACTCAAATTGGATCTCGCATTGGTTGATGAACCCCCGGCATCGTCGAGGGTTTCCATCAAAGCATTCCGGAGATGCCAACTGTAGACGAGACTTCTGAGACACCAAAACCTGAGGGTGGACTGGAGGTTTTGAAGGAGCCAAGACAGCAGGAGGAGGGAGTAACGTAGCCAAAGTAGACTGAATAGAAATTAGTTTTCCCGATAGCTCCTGTAAATAATGAGCCACTTGATGTTGCGCTGCCTCCTGATTGTCCATACAAGAGGCGAGATCTTGCAATGCCCCAGCACCCAGGGATCCTGGAGCTTCCATTGGGCCTGTACAAACTGTCATGCAGGCAAGGTGTTTCTGACACACTGCTGCACAAGGAGATGGCACTGGTGGTTGCATGCAGGCAAGGTGTTCCTGACAGTCTGCTGCACAAGGAGATGGCACTTGAAGAGACTCGAGGGTATAACAACAGGGGGACCAGGAATGAAGTGACGACATGAGACACGAGAAGTAACAACATTGTACAGGCAACTTCCTGTTGCCCAGAGCCTGGTTAAATACCCTAAGGTAGTAATCCATTGGAAGGCAGCGTCAGCTGACAACAACCATGTTACCATTGGATGGAGGGTCAGTCAGGTGATACAGACTGTCATGGCTGCATCCATGACGGAAACCAAATCACTGAGCAGCCACTGATGATAATGTATATTTCTCAGCGCATCACCCGCCACCATACCAGACATCTGACCTGTCGAAACTGGTTAATTGGGTAAGACAGAATCTGTTTGCAATCTAGAAAACCTGCACGATGCCATCTTGTGAATGGCAGCAAGACTCCATTTTAGAAAAGACAGCTTACACAAGCGCCATTTTGTCAAAAATACATAGTACACAATCCACAGTGCAAAATTGATAAAAGTAGCAATTTTGCTACTCACAACGCAAAGTTGCTAAAAAGTAACACAAACAGCTTTTTAATAATCTTCCCCAACACATACCGACAGTTTTCAGCACACATAAAAATGACTTCCCAACATGATAAAATCTCACAGCACTATTTTGTAAAAAAAATAGATAGTCAGCCTTCCCTCAAACGCATGCAGACAGTGTTTAAAACATAAACACTAACGTATTAGCATTTGGAATCCTATACAAAGCCCGTCCTGGAGAAAATCCCTATACCATAACACGACACAATATACCGGGGTGCTATGAGCATTTTTATATAAGAATATAGGAGCTGTGGCAATTGTAATGTAGCCTAGCTATGGAGCTACACAATTGAGCCCATCTTCAACCCAAAACAGGCAGAATAAACAGTGAGGCTCCAACAGCACAGCTGGAAGCCTCCTCCCTGTATGAGAACTAAATTCACTGTATAAACACATTTTGCAATTGCAGTTTAAAAACATCAGAAAAATACATGTGTGCTTATGTGTATATATATATATATTAGGGGTGTGCACCGGCCACTTTTCGTGTTTTGGTTTTGGATCTGGATCTTTCTTCGTGTTTTGGATCTGGATTGGTTTTGCCAAAACCACCCTTCCATGTTTTGGGTTCTGGGTTTTGTGTTTTGGATCTGTATTTTTTTGAAAAAAAGCATAAAAACAGCTAAAATCACAGAATTTGTAGGTTTTTCTGCTCCTATGCTATTATTAACCTCAATAACCTTAATTTCCACTCATTTCCAGTCTATTCTGAATACCTCACACCTCACAATAGTGTTTTTATGTCCAAAAGGTTGCACCGAGGTAGCTGGATGACTATGCTAAGCGACACGAGTGGGCGGCACAAACACGTGACCCATCTAGGCGTGAAACTGCAGTGGCAGAAAGGATGGCATTGAAAAACTAGGCCCCAAACTGTACATAATGCAAAGAAAAAAAAGAGGTGCAAGATGGAATTGTCCTTGGGCCCTCCCACCCACCCTTATGTTGTATAAACAGGACATGCACACTTTAACAAACCAATCATTTCAGCGCCAGGGTCTGCCACACAACTGTGGCTGAAATGATTGGTTCGTTTGGGCCCCCACAAAACAAGCTGGCAATTAATCTGTCCCTGCACAAACTGGCTCTACGGAGGCAAGAAGTCGTCCTCATCCTCCTCATCCACAGATTCCTCACCCTCTTCAGTGTTATGTACATCCTCATCCTCACAGAGTATTAATTCGTCCCTGCTGGAACCACAGGTCCCTCTGTACGTTCTGGAGGCTGGTCTCCCTGGAAGAGTTGATCATTCATTTTATGAACATCATCTTCTCCACATTTTGTGGAAGCAACCTCCTACGCCTTTCGCTAACAAGGTTCCCGGCTGCACTAAACACTCTTTCGGAGTACACACTGGAGGGGGGGCAACTCAGGTAAAATAGAGCCAGTTTGTACAGGGACCTCCAAATTGCTTCTTTTTCCTGCCAGTACAGGTACGGACTGTCTGACATGCCTACTTGGATGCTGTCACCGATGTAATCCTTTAACAGACAGATGCACGCTTGTCGCTGCTGCTTTGAGGATTCAAGTGCGGCTACAGCCCACACAATTCACAAAGACAGAAAAAAAAAAAGAATATTTTTATTGTTTGTGGAGCACACTTTGAGGGTGTCACCACCCTTTAACAGACAGACGCACGCTTGTCGCTGCTGCTTTGAGGATGCAAGTGTGGCTACATCGAATACAAGTCACAAACACATTAAAAAAATTTTTTTGATTTTTTGGAGCACTTTGAGAGTTACAACACCCTTTAACAGACAGACGCACGCTTGTCGCTGCTGCTTTGAGGATGCAAGTGCGGCTACAGCCCACACAATTCACAAAGACAGAAAAAAAAAGAACAATATTTTAATTGTTTGTGTAGCACACTTTGAGGGTGTCACCACCCTTTAACAGACAGACGCACGCTTGTCGCTGCTGCTTTAAGGATGCAGGTGCGGCTACAGCCCACACATTTCACAAAGACCGAAAAAAAAAGAACAATATTTTAATTGTTTGTGTAGCACACTGTGAGGGTGTCACCACCCTTTAACAGACAGACGCACGCTTGTCGCTGCTGCTTTAAGGATGCAGGTGCGGCTACAGCCCACACAATTCACAAAGACAGAAAAAAGAAGAATATTTTTATTGTTTGTGTAGCACACTTTGAGGGTGTCACCACCCTTTAACAGACAGACGCACGCTTGTCGCTGCTGCTTTGAGGATGCAAGTGTGGCTACATCGCACACAAGTCACAAACACATTAAAAAAATTTTTTTGATTTTTTGGAGCACTTTGAGAGTTACAACACCCTTTAACAGACAGACGCACGCTTGTCGCTGCTGCTTTGAGGATGCAAGTGCGGCTACAGCCCACACAATTCACAAAGACAGAAAAAAAAAGAACAATATTTTAATTGTTTGTGTAGCACACTTTGAGGGTGTCACCACCCTTTAACAGACAGACGCACGCTTGTCGCTGCTGCTTTAAGGATGCAGGTGCGGCTACAGCCCACACATTTCACAAAGACCGAAAAAAAAAGAACAATATTTTAATTGTTTGTGTAGCACACTGTGAGGGTGTCACCACCCTTTAACAGACAGACGCACGCTTGTCGCTGCTGCTTTAAGGATGCAGGTGCGGCTACAGCCCACACAATTCACAAAGACAGAAAAAAGAATATTTTTATTGTTTGTGTAGCACACTTTGAGGGTGTCACCACCCTTTAACAGACAGACGCACGCTTGTCGCTGCTGCTTTGAGGATGCAAGTGTGGCTACATCGCACACAAGTCACAAACACATTAAAAAAATTTTTTTGATTTTTTGGAGCACTTTGAGAGTTACAACACCCTTTAACAGACAGACGCACGCTTGTCGCTGCTGCTTTGAGGATGCAAGTGCGGCTACAGCCCACACAATTCACAAAGACAGAAAAAAAAAGAACAATATTTTAATTGTTTGTGTAGCACACTTTGAGGGTGTCACCACCCTTTAACAGACAGACGCACGCTTGTCGCTGCTGCTTTAAGGATGCAGGTGC
The DNA here is from genome assembly GCA_031769625.1 of Taudactylus pleione. Lineage (NCBI taxonomy): Eukaryota > Metazoa > Chordata > Amphibia > Anura > Myobatrachidae > Taudactylus > Taudactylus pleione. Next base: position 92,769 of record JAUIMM010000518.1, read on the forward strand.
GGCTACAGCCCACACATTTCACAAAGACAGAAAAAAAAAGAACAATATTTTAATTGTTTGTGTAGCACACTTTGAGGGTGTCACCACCCTTTAACAGACAGACGCACGCTTGCCGCTGCTGCTTTGAGGATGCAAGTGTGGCTACATCGCACACAAGTCACAAACACATTAAAAAAAATTTTTTGATTTTTTGGAGCACTTTGAGAGTTACAACACCCTTTAACAGACAGACGCACGCTTGTCGCTGCTGCTTTGAGGATGCAAGTGCGGCTACAGCCCACACAATTCACAAAGACAGAAAAAAAAAGAACAATATTTTAATTGTTTGTGTAGCACACTTTGAGGGTGTCACCACCCTTTAACAGACAGACGCACGCTTGTCGCTGCTGCTTTAAGGATGCAGGTGCGGCTACAGCCCACACATTTCACAAAGACAGAAAAAAAAGAACAATATTTTAATTGTTTGTGTAGCACACTTTGAGGGTGTCACCACCCTTTAACAGACAGACGCACGCTTGTCGCTGCTGCTTTGAGGATGCAGGTGGAATCTAGACGGGATTTGGAACCGAGGACACACTACCTCCATCAATTGTCTAAATCCCACTGCACTAATGTCGGATACCGGACGCACGTCTAACACCAACATAGCAGTCAAGGCCTCAGTTATACGTTTTGCTTCAGGATGACTGCTGTCGTACTTCATCCTCATCGCTAGGGACTGTTGGAGGGTCAATTGTTTAGTAAAAGTAGTGATGTTCCTACTTCCTCTCTGGGATGATGAACAACTCCCAGCAGCAGCAACAGCACTAGTAGGAAGTGGTTCTTGATCTTTCCCTATTTTATTTTTATCAGAGAAAGTTTGGTCCTCCATTTATGTTATATTGATATATATACGTGCGGCTAAAGCGCACACAAACACAGAAAATATTTTTTTATTTTTGCTGGAGAGTAGTGCACTTTGTGGGTTACACCACCCTTTAAGAAATGAGCCAGCCGGCTCTTTACTTATGGGACACAGGCGCACGCTTGGCGCTGCTCCTTTGTTGATGCACGTGCAGCCACAGTGCACACAAGTCACAAACACAGAAAATATATATTTTTTTGGTTTGGAGTGTACTTTGGGGGTTACAGCACCCTTTAACGGTCAAGCCAGCCGGCCCTTTACTTATGACACAGGCGCACACTTGGCACTACTTTGTTGATGCACGTGCGGCTACTGCGCACACAATTCACAAACACAGAAAATAATTTTTTTTTTGGTTTGGACTGGAGTGTACTTTCGGGGGTTACAGCACCCTTTAACGGTCAAGCCAGCCGGCCCTTTACTTATGACACAGGCGCACACTTGGCACTACTTTGTTGATGCACGTGCGGCTACTGCGCACACAATTCACAAACACAGAAAATAATTTTTTTTCGGTTTGGACTGGAGTGTACTTTGGGGGTTACAGCACCCTTTAACGGTCAAGCCAGCCGGCCCTTTACTTATGACACAGGCGCACGCTTGGCACTACTTTGTTGATGCACGTGCGGCTACTGCGCACACAATTCACAAACACAGAAAATAATTTTTTTTTTGGTTTGGACTGGAGTGTACTTTCGGGGGTTACAGCACCCTTTAACGGTCAAGCCAGCCGGCCCTTTACTTATGACACAGGCGCACGCTTGGCACTACTTTGTTGATGCACGTGCGGCTACTGCGCACACAATTCACAAACACAGAAAATAAATTTTTTTTTGGTTTGGACTGGAGTGTACTTTGGGGGTTACAGCACCCTTTAACGGTCAAGCCAGCTGGCCCTTTACTTATGACACAGGCGCACGCTTGGCACTACTTTGTTGATGCACATGCGGCTACTGCGCACACAATTCACAAACACAGAAAATAATTTTTTTTTTGGTTTGGACTGGAGTGTACTTTGGGGGTTACAGCACCCTTTAACGGTCAAGCCAGCCGGCCCTTTACTTATGACACAGGCGCACGCTTGGCACTACTTTGTTGATGCACGTGCGGCTACTGCGCACACAATTCACAAACACAGAAAATAATTTTTTTTTTGGTTTGGACTGGAGTGTACTTTCGGGGGTTACAGCACCCTTAACGGTCAAGCCAGCCGGCCCTTTACTTATGACACAGGCGCACGCTTGGCACTACTTTGTTGATGCACGTGCGGCTACTGCGCACACAATTCACAAACACAGAAAATAATTTTTTTTTTGGTTTGGACTGGAGTGTACTTTCGGGGGTTACAGCACCCTTAACGGTCAAGCCAGCCGGCCCTTTACTTATGACACAGGCGCACGCTTGGCACTACTTTGTTGATGCACGTGCGGCTACTGCGCACACAATTCACAAACACAGAAAATAATTTTTTTTTTGGTTTGGACTGGAGTGTACTTTCGGGGGTTACAGCACCCTTAACGATCAAGCCAGCCGGCCCTTTACTTATGACACAGGCGCACGCTTGGCACTACTTTGTTGATGCACGTGCGGCTACTGCGCACACAATTCACAAACACAGAAAATAATTTTTTTTTTGTTTGGACTGGAGTGTACTTTTGGGGGTTACAGCACCCTTTAACGGTCAAGCCAGCCGGCCCTTTACTTATGACACAGGCGCACGCTTGGCACTACTTTGTTGATGCACGTGCGGCTACTGCGCACACAATTCACAAACACAGAAAATATATTATTTTTTTAGCACTTGGGGGGAGCACCCCTGTTGGACAGAGCACCCCCTGGACAACACTACAGCACCTCTTTAGGACTGGGACACTGCACAGGACTTTGGAGTGGACACAGCCCCTATGGAGAACTGACTGCACAACACAGTCCAGCCAGCCCCTATGGACTTTGAAGTAGTGGACACAGCCCCTATTAACAACAGCAGCACAGCACAACACAGCCAGCCCCTATGGACTTTGAAGTAGTGGACAACAGCAGCACTACACTACACTACACTACACAGCCCTAACTCCCACCCTCCCTCTTCACTGTCCACAGCCGAGTGAGAAAATGGCGCCGACGTGGGTACCTTATATAGGATCCAAAACCCGCGAGACTCGGAAGGCGGGATGATGACGTTTTGCCTCGATTTCAGATCCGAGTCAGGCGGGAAAAGTCGAGCCTGATTCGGATCGGACTCGGATCGGGGGGGCTCGGGGGGGTTCGGATTTCAGAAATCCGAACCCGCTCACCCCTAATATATATATATATATATATATATATATATGTATGTATGTGTGTGCATGTGGCCCATCATGCATGGACTTACGTGTATAATATCACACACAGACTTATATTTGAAAAGTAGCAAAATTCCCTGCAACTCATACACACAATGTTAAACAGAACACAGTCAGCTTTTTAGTGATCCTTCCCAAAATCATACTGGCATGGCCACACACACACACATAGATGCCCTTCCAGCTTAGTGCTGCTCGCTGAGTGCCCCACCGACCCTCAGACGCACAACGCAATTCAGTGCTGTTTCTCCCCGCATACATACATTTAAAAGCAATGGTCCCGTAACGCAAAAAGGATAATTATTACTTGGTTTAGTCGCAATGCTAGCATATATAGAAATGAATGTTTTCTGTAACTATGGCTTAGTAAATGACAATTGGACCGTGTTTGGTGCTGTACTGATCTACTTTGTTCCCACAGCGTTCCGGTGGCATCGGTGAGAAGATCAGAACATGCGGCTATGAAATATGCATGTTAGAGAGAATAACTTCTTGAAATGTTGTATGCCATAGTTTAGACTAGATTTATTATGCAGCAGGAAAGTGGACACAATCAGGTTGTTGGAGGCTGGGTTGTGTCTTTGCACTGACCTATGAATTGTACCGTAACGGAAGAAGCAAGAAGAGGAACCAATGAGAACCTGCCAACGTATTCTATTGTATTGCTTATCCCAGTACGGGTATATATGTGAGTGCTCTGAAACAAGATGCCAGTCTGCAGAGTTCCTGTTTATGCTGTCGGCAGAGGTCTCAATCTTGATGCCGGTATCTGGTCCCAGAGCGCACGCGTATGTATTGACTGTACCTTATGACCTAATATTTGTACAATTTATTTTGCGCTCATTGTTAGAACATAGCATGGTAACATCTGTACTTTTACCTGAATAATAATCTTTAGCGCGTTGGACCGCTATTCAACTGTCTTAGAGTTTTATTAATGGTATAATTAAACACAATGCTAATTAGCGATATCTTGTGGTTTTAGAAGGTATAGGCAGGTTTTGTCTTAGAGGTTCTAGGCAGGTGAATCTTAGAGGTTTATAGGCAGGAATGTACTAAAGGTTTATTCACAATTCAACAGATGGGGGCTCATCGAGTGAAGTCACTTACCTGCTCACACGGTACATACGTCTATCGATATTTCAGCAAAGGGTGGAGTGGCCACATGCAGGGTTTGCCTGCAACCGCTTTGTGCTGAAAGATCGCTATCCGCCTCCGTGTGAATCAAGGAAGCTGACTAGAATCCAGGGACAAGAGAGGAAAAAGTTTGTGTTCCTCTGTTGATAGTGCCTTACGTTTAGAGGGGTGCCGCAGTATTGAGTACGCGGCTGAGACGCATTTTTGCGTATGCAGTTAAAAAGTCATTATACGGTTGTGTGGTAGTCGCATTATTGTGTATGCGACTGGTCGCACAACAGCGTATACGTACTTCTGGTTGTGCTGCCATGTGTTTGAACAAATCCATTGAGGTTTACATTTTTTTTTCTATTACCAATATCTGGGTTAACGTGTATTTTTCTGCACAGGAAAAAAGTGTGTAACAGTGAATACTTGTTGAACAAAGTTAAGGGTATCATATGATCCTTAAGGGCTAGGTGCAAGGGTTAGCCTAGCCGCTCAGTAAGCAGCTTTACCGTTCTATACACAGTAGCAGGTGTACATGTTGTCTTTGTTGTATAGAGGTGCATGAGAGTAGCCGACATATAAACGCTCCTAGGCCTGGAAGTTGCCTTATTATATCTTATCCGGGTGTGGAAGTTGCCTTTTTCAAATCTTATCCAGGTGTGGAAGTTGCCTTACCAAATCTTAACCAGGTGTGTGGGCGCCGCCAACTTAAATTGTCCACAGGTAAGTGAAAGTGTCTTGATTGTCTTTCACCGGCTTAAATCTTTATTGAAAAGCGTAGGCGTTGTCTCAGAATGGGAGCCACGCAAACAGTAGAGATGTTAGGCAATGATGTGCTGCTAATGGAGGCGCCGATCAGGATCGGCCCGTCGTATCATACATACCAAGTACAGTACTTATGCAATAAGGTATTGTGATTTATGGTTTAATATGACGAGAAAGAGTGTTAGACCGTTTCCCAGAATTGGTAGTTTCGATAAAAATGTGTTAGATAATGTCCGGGATCACATCAGTTTGATGCGCTCCCGAGAGAAAAAGGTTAAATATTTTGAATGTTTAAAACTGTGGCAGCACGAGGGGGAAATGTGGCTGAAGGATGTACCTGCGACGCAAACAGGCGTCGCGGGTACAGTCTATGGCAATGCGCCGGTGACGCTAAATAGCGCCGCTGACACATCGCTTGATAGCGCGCACGCACTGCAAGGTAGCGTCGCAGAAGGTAGTACAGATGGTTCACGCGCACCACCTCCGCCCTATGCGGATGGGGGTGTAGGTGCAGTCAATGAAAAAAAATACCCATAAAAATGTAACAAACAACTTGTACCCTCTCTTAAGCAATTATAAAGAAAATGTTTATGATATGGATGATGAGCCTATTGTAATGTGTGCCATTTCCCGTGCTGTGCAAATGATAGATGCTGCATCACCACAACCACGGGTGGTGCCGCCATCTCCATCGGTAACAGCAAGGGAAGTGTTAACACACTCTGCACCCGTAGAGGAAGTTGTTAATACCATACGTAGCAGCAGCAGATTAAACCCCCAGCCAGGTAACCAGGTCAAAGGTAGCAGCGCTACCGGTCTGCATCCCATTCGGACAATAACTGTTCCAAATGGAAATGCAGATACTGCCCACGAGGGAAGTAGTAATGCATTGTCCTTGGACAAGAGCAGAACTAAATTCCATCATAAATGATTTCCCCGATCCCAAAAAGGAATTAGCCAAATGTCAAAGATTTTTGAGAAATTTGGGTAGTTCACATGAACCCACTAATACAGATTGGTGTGTGGTGTTAAGGGCCTGTCTGCCACGCAATACCGACGTGACAAAATTTATCATGGATTGTGTATTGGATGGCGACGTCCCCTTAACAGATCAAGTGAACCAAGGTAACATTTCCCGCATTGTAACTCAATTGGGTATATATTTTCCAGTAGTAGTTAACTGGAACAAAATTTTCGCCATTAAGCAGAAAGAGAGTGAGACTGCAGAAGATTACTGCGATCGGGCTCTGCAGGCTATCATCCAGTACACTGGGATAGAGGATATTAAAGATAGCACTCACCACAGGGGGATGATAGTTACAGTACTTGTGGACGGTCTGAAAGAGAGTTTAAAAACTCGGGTTCAGACCTCACAGCCTGGCTGGCGGGGACTTACAATAGAAACCGCCATTGAACATGATAAAAACATCTCCAAAAAGAGAAGCCCAGAGCGAGAACCTAATGGCTGTCAGTATACAAGCTCTGGAGGGAATGACGGTAACATCACAGCCAACAGACACACTTGCACACACACTCACTTCTGAACAAGTAGGTGCTCTCACTAACCCCACTCAACAACAAACACAACTCTATCCCACTAACCCGATGCAACCACAGGTCCCAGGCTATGCACCACCTTCTTATCCCCCACAATACCCTTACCCTTCCTATCCTTACCCATACCCACCACCTTTCCCTCTTGCTCAAATCCCACAACAATCTTTTCATCCACCCCGTTCAAAATTATGTTTTAACTGTCACCAAGTGGGACACATAAGTAAGTACTGCAAAGTTAAGAACACCACACAGGAACACGAGTTTCCCATGGGTTCATAGGTAACCCCAGTATCTTCTCCCAGGCCTTATATGACTGTTTACAATCTTTTCAACCTATCAATGGATCTGTTCTAATGAAAAATGTGGACGATTTATTGTTGTATTTTAGGTCATGTTTAAATGATATTAAACTGTTGTGCTTTGTCTCCCACTCACAGGACACAAGGTTGCTAAGGATAAACGGCAGCCATGCCAGGCTAAGGTCAACTACTCAGAATAATATCCAACCCAGTGGCCCAGACATTATTTAGAGCAGTAGCTATTAATAACAAGATTTAATTGCAGGAACCTGTATGCAGATACTATATCCCTAGAATTATTAAAAATGATAGGGGGACTTATTTTACAGGTGACGTTTCCAAGAACATGTGTAAGATGATGGGTAACAAAACTAAGATTATCCCAGACTGTCTTTTCCTTTATTTGCCCCCCTTGGAGATACTGTTAAAATAGGCAGCCTCATTTGAACATATGATAATGAGGTTACTGTGCAGGGTCTCACGAAGATGAATAAGAATAACCGAAATTGAAAGTGTTATTAACTAACATGTCTAATGCAAACTGTCATGATGTCAAATTTGGAGAATTTGTTATGAGCCAAATTTTTTTTAGCTCAGGTTATTTGACTGATCGGTGGAAAGGTCCGTATCTGACGATACAATATCCTCAAAGGGTGGCCGAGGAAGATACGTGGGTCCATTCCACTCACTATAGGGAGGTAAACCAGCCGGTGGAGATACAAGGTGGCGACAAGGCCGATAACGTGGACCTGTCGATTGCGAGCTTGTGCCAGAAGGATTAAAAAGGTGACGGTGAGATATCTGAGCTAAAGAAATGTGTAGATCAGTGCTTCCAGCAATGGAGTGGTCTGCTGTGGTCATCCTAGTTCTTTTTCTTTCCAGAGTTTTGTCGTGATGATCTGTTTGGGGATACTCAGTGTCTGTGATGGAGGACTGATTGAGGAAATGGGAGCTGATGGCAGTGCTGATGGAGTGGAGTCAGGAGGAGTGTTATACCAAATCAGGGGAGTGTCTGACCAATTCTAGTACAGTAAATTGTTGTGAGATATGGATAACAATACTAAGGAAGAACTGTATTACAATCCTGAGTTATGATGTAGTGTATAACAATGTAGCCTGAGTTTGAGTGGTCGTGCATGGATATAATGTTTATGTTGTTTTAAGTCATCTTAGGTAATGCAGTCCCAACCCCTTTCAAGGCTCCCCTTATAGGATAGGTGAATCCCCATATCTTTCCCATGATCCCTTAAGGATCCGCGGTGTGCGTATAAGGGCAGTTTTATGTCCCTCCCGGAGACGCATTATCTGAGTGGTTCAAATGACCACACTGTGTCATACCATAATAACATTGAATGGTATATTCTCATGCATGGCTAAACAGATTCAGAATAGGTTGTGATACCGCCTGATTGGCTATGAAAGGGTGGACTGTCGAAACCGGATAATTGGGTAAGACAGAATCTGTTTGCAATCTAGAAAACCTGCACGACGCCATCTTGTGAATGGCAGCAAGACTCCATTTTAGAAAAGAAAGCTTACACAAGCGCCATTTTGTCAAAAATACATAGTACACAATCCACAGTGCAAAATTGATAAAAGTAGCAATTTTGCTACTCACAACGCAAAGTTGCTAAAAAGTAACACGAACAGCTTTTTAATAATCTTCCCCAACAGATACCGACAGTTTTCAGCACACATAAAAATGACTTCCCAACATGATAAAATCTCACAGCACTATTTTGTAAAAAAAATAGATAGTCAGCCTTCCCTCAAACGCATGCAGACAGTGTTTAAAACATAAACACTAACGTATTAGCATTTGGAATCCTATACAAAGCCCATCCTGGAGAAAATCCCTATACCATAACACGACACAATATACCGTGGTGCTATGAGCATTTTTACATAAGAATATAGGAGCTGTGGCAATTGTAATGTAGCCTAGCTATGGAGCTACACAATTGAGCCCATCTTCAACCCAAAACAGGCAGAATAAACAGTGAGGCTCCGACAGCACAGCTGGAAGCCTCCTCCCTGTATGAGAACTAAATTCACTGTATAAACACATTTTGCAATTGCAGTTTAAAAACATCAGAAAAATACATGTGTGCTTATGTGTATATATATATATATATATATATACATACGCAAGGCAGCACTCCACGGATTTATCACACAGCATAAACAAGCCGAATACCAGGCTATAACGTAGCAACGTTTCAGATTTATTTCAAATCTTTCGTCAAGCTGAATATACAACCAAAGTCTTACCTTAAATACTTTAAACACCCAAGTGAAAAGCAGCACAGGGCGGGCCTCCTTCCCCCTCCGTCGGCGTGCGGCGTGACATCACACGCCCCGCGTCCAACGTCAGGTCAGCTGTATGCCTGTTGTCATGGAGATGTGAAACCCATCACCAATTGTTTCTATAGATACATATAAACAAACTTGCCTACAGCGCTAAAAATGACAGACAAGGGAACATACGTCTAAAGCTATTCTCATATGAAAGAATGCAAAAACCTCAATGTAATGGGAACACTATCACTGATAGATATCTGCAATACTAGTAATACATCAAGTATCAACTAAACACAAAAACAATACAAACATGATTGGAACACATAGATATGACAGAAAGCAGCAACGTTTACATAAAACAAGATAAGTTTAATTGTTCGTTGAGGCCTGCCGGGGATACCGTATTCAACCGGTGTATCCACATTGCTTCCAATCTCAAAAGGTATTTTGCCCGATCACCACCCCTTACTGATGGTAGAATTTGATCTATGAGTTTGTACCTAAGGGTCGCTAAACTATGTTTGGTCGCCACAAAATGTTTCGCAACCGGTTGGTCGCTTTCTCTTCCCTCCAACGCTAATCTAATGGAGGACCTGTGCTGTGCCGCTCGTTCTCTAAAGGTACAGGTGGTTTTACCCACATAGGCTAGCCCACAAGGGCATTTGATGAGATAGATAACATATCTACTCATACAGGATAAAACCTGGTGAATAGCAATTTTGGTTCCTAGATGTGGATGGGTAAAGAAAGAACCCACTTCTAGATAGCGGCATGTCGTGCAACCTATACATCGGTAGGACCCCGGTTTTTTTAGACATAAAATGGGTGGGTTGGCTTACTTGATTGGTGACGTCATTTTTCACCAACCAATCCTTCATATTTTTGCCTCTTTTGAAGCAAGAGAGGATGCGAGTATTATGTAAAGAAGGGATGCGTTTATCAGATTGTATTAATGGCCAAAATCTCTTTGAGGTATGATTTACAATATTATTGGTGTTTGAAAAATGAGTAATTAATGGAAATATTTTTTTGGTGGAAGATTTCTTCCATTTAGATAAACATTCATCTCTAGTCAAAGATAGAGCTTTCTGTTTGGCCAAGACAAGATCTTTCATAGGGTAACCCCTCATTAAAAATGTATTAAACATTAAGTCCATCTGGATCTTACCATCCTCATCCCTACTCGTAATACGTCTTACCCTCAGGAATTGTGAGAAGGGAAGACCCCTTTTAAGGGCAGGTGGATGACAACTAGAGGCATGTAACAAGGTAACATGTAAATATTCGCAAAGGCCGGAGCCACATTCGAGCCCATGGCACAGCCCCGTCTTTGCGAATATTTACATGTTCGAGATAGAGAAAAAGTTATTCTTAACAAATCCTAGATTTAAATCGAAAATGCTTTTTTTCACCCGTTACATAGATGATATTTTCATTCTATGGGCGGGAACTAGTAATGAGTTTAATCTAGCCATGGAGGAAGTGAATTTGGTGGATGACACCATCAAATTCACCTTTAGTTGTGATCCTGTGACAGTCAATTATTTAGATGTGAAAATATGTAAAACCAGCCAAGGTCTGTCGACTGATTTATATACAAAGTCTTCGGATAGAAATACCTTGTTACATGCCTCTAGTTGTCATCCACCTGCCTTTAAAAGGGGTCTTCCCTTCTCACAATTCCTGAGGGTAAGACGTATTACGAGTAGGGATGAGGATGGTAAGATCCAGATGGACTTAATGTTTAAAAAATTTTTAATGAGGGGTTACCCTATGAAAGATCTTGTCTTGGCCAAACAGAAAGCTCTATCTTTGACTAGAGATGAATGTTTATCTAAATGGAAGAAATCTTCCACCAAAAAAATTTTTTCCATTAATTACTCATTTTTCAAACACCAATAATATTGTAAATCATACCTCAAAGAGATTTTGGCCATTAATACAATCTGATAAACGCATCCCTTCTTTACATAATACTCGCATCCTCTCTTGCTTCAAAAGAGGCAAAAATATGAAGGATTGGTTGGTGAAAAATGACGTCACCAATCAAGTAAGCCAACCCACCCATTTTATGTCTAAAAAACCGGGGTCCTACCGATGTATAGGTTGCACGACATGCCGCTATCTAGAAGTGGGTTCTTTCTTTACCCATCCACATCTAGGAATCAAAATTGCTATTCACCAGGTTTTATCCTGTATGAGTAGATATGTTATCTATCTCATCAAATACCCTTGTGGGCTAGCCTATGTGGGTAAAACCACCTGTACCTTTAGAGAACGAGCGGCACAGCACAGGTCCTCCATTAGATTAGAGTTGGAGGGAAGAGAAAGCGACCAACCGGTTGCGAAACATTTTGTGGCGGCCAAACATAGTTTAGCGACCCTTAGGTACAAACTCATAGATCAAATTCTACCATCAGTAAGGGGTGGTGATCGGGCAAAAAACCTTTTGAGATTGGAAGCAATGTGGATACACCGGTTGAATACGGTATCCCCGACAGGCCTCAACGAACAATTAAACTTATCTTGTTTTATGTAAACGTTGCTGCTTTCTGTCATATCTATGTGTTCCAATCATGTTTGTATTGTTTTTGTGTTTAGTGGATACTTGATGTATTACTAGTATTGCAGATATCTATCAGTGATAGTGTTCCCATTACATTGAGGTTTTTGCATTCTTTCATATGAGAATAGCTTTAGACGTATGTTCCCTTGTCTGTCATTTTTAGCGCTGTAGGCAAGTTTGTTTATATGTATCTATAGAAACAATTGGTGATGGGTTTCACATCTCCATGACAACAGGTATACAGCTGACCTGACGTTGGACGCGGGGAGTGTGATGTCACGCCGCACGCCGACAGAGGGGGAAGGAGGCCCGCCCTGTGCTGCTTTTCACTTGGGTGTTTAAAGTATTTAAGGTAAGACTTTGGTTGTATATTCAGCTTGACGAAAGATTTGAAATAAATCTGAAACGTTGCTACGTTATAGCCTGGTATTCGGCTTGTTTATGCTGTGTGATAAATCCGTGGAGTGCTGCCTTGCGTATGTATATTAAGATTCAGCCTGCCTCTGCCTGCTGTTTCCTGGCTCCAGCACCCCGGTCATTACAACTCGTTAACTGTGAGTGCGGTCCATCATTAATTTGTTATATATATATATATATATGTATGTATGTGTGTGCATGTGGCCCATCATGCATGGACTTACGTGTATAATATCACACACAGACTTATATCTGTAAAGTAGCAAAATTCCCTGCAACTCATACACACAATGTTAAACAGAACACAGTCAGCTTTTTAGTGATCCTTCCCAAAATCATACTGGCATGGCCACACACACACACATAGATGCCCTTCCAGCTTAGTGCTGCTCGCTGAGTGCCCCACCGACCCTCAGACGCACAACGCCAGTCCTTTTTCTCCCCGCATACATACATTTAAAAGCAATGGTCCCGTAACGCAAAAAGGATAATTATTACTTGGTTTAGTCGCAATGCTAGCATATAAAGAAATGAATGTTTTCTGTAACTATGGCTTAGTAAATGACAATTGGACCGTGTTTGGTGCCGTACTGATCTACTTTGTTCCCACAGCGTTTCGGTGGCATCGGTGAGAAGATCAGAACATGCGGCTATGAAATATGAATGTTAGAGAGAATAACTTCTTGAAATGTTGTATGCCATAGTTTAGACTAGATTTATTATGCAGCGGGAAAGTGGACACAATTAGGTTGTTGGAGGCTGGGTTGTGTCTTTGCACTGACCTATGAATTGTACCGTAACAGAAGAAGCAAGAAGAGGAACCAATGAGAACCTGCCAACGTATTCTATTGTATTGCTTATCCTAGTATGGGTATATATGTGAGTGCTCTGAAACAAGATACCAGTCTGCAGTGTTCCTGTTTATGCTGTCGGCGGAGGTCTCAATCTTGATGCCGGTATCTGGTCCCAGAGCGCACGTGTATGTATTGACTGTACCTTATGACCTAATATTTGTACAATTTATTTTGCGCTCATTGTTAGATCGTAGCAAGGTAACATCTGTACTTTTACCTGAATAATAATCTTTAGCGCATTGGATCGCTATTCAACTGTCTTAGAGTTTTATTAACGGTATAATTAAACACAAAGCTAATTAGCGACATCTTGTGGTTTTAGAAGGTATAGGCAGGTTTTGTCTTAGAGGTTCTAGGCAGGTGAATCTTAGAGGTTTATAGGCAGGAATGTACTAAAGGTTTATTCACAATTCAACAGACCAAACAAGAAGTCAGGGGAAGTCGGCACAGTGGTGAGTAACGGCCGATCCTAGACCGGAACCTGACATCACCCTATTACATTTGGCCCTAAGTATCATTCTGCTAGGGTTACACATGGTTCCTTGAATACAGTAAGGAGGATAAAGCAAAGGGTGGAATAGTGTATACTATATACCGTATAACAGTGAAAGACATTTCTAAGGTGGCCCCTGTTGAATTGAATCTGGCAATAGAGCTGAAGGATTTAAAATTTTAGTTAGACAAATGACTAGCCCTATACTTATGAGCTGAGAGATACGATATGGATAGCTGAAGCTCCTTCTCTGCAAACGTGGAGTTTAACATTCAAAACATGTGCAGATGAAGAGGCCAAATAATGGGAGCTACATTGCTAAACTGCCACTGTTTGTGGTAGAAGACCAAACCTTCCTACTGTTACAATTTCAGTGAGACAGTCCCGCTTTAAGAACAGTGTCCCACCAACGGGCCGCAGTGTCTATGGGGCGGGGGAAGGTTGGGGAAGCATTCAATCAGCGTTGCTCTGCATGCATAGCAGAACAGCAAGTGACTACTGAATAGTTGCTGTGCGCATTTCCCCAAATTGACAGAAAACGGGGAGACGTGTTGCGAGGCCATGCCCCTTCCCAAGGCCACGCCCCTTTCCGGACACACTCGCCTTCCGCACGCACAGGGTCCTGATTTATTTTCCCCACTATCCCTAATCCTAATTCCTACCCACCTGCAACCTGACTCTAACCTCCTCCGCATCCTAACCTTAACCCTCCTGATGGCACCTAACCCTCGCCGTCAGCTTTCTCATACTGTCAACATTTCACATGGCAAAAAGGTCAGATGTTGACATTTTGAACCAAGTCCACATTCTAATGTAAACATTGGAAACCTTCTGACAGGATGCCGATTTAAGTGCCACTCCTTGTTAATTCAAGCCAAGATTTGTACCTTATACCAGTGGTCTCCAAACTTCGTCCTCAAGGTACCCTGAGAGTCCAGGTTTTAAGGACATCCATGCTTCTGCACAAGTGACTTAATTAGTACCTCATTAAACAATCGGTGTGCAACCATACATATCCTGAAAACCTGGACCGTTAGGGTGCCTTGAGGACCATGTTTGGGGACCACTGCCTTATACAATGAAAACAATGTTTAAATAAATTGTTGGATACATCAGGACTTTGGTATTATACAATCTGGAAAATTCTCTGAATAGACTGCCCCAATCGTAACCGTGCTGGAACAAGTTGGCTCTATGAGTATATGTAGTGATTATAATTAGCGTTTTCTGATTATAATAGTCCCAATGACAGGCATTTACAATCTGTTTACTATCTTAATAGGAGGGAAACTTTTCACAAAGCTAGATATGAGTCATGCATACAAACAGATGGTGCCAGTGGGAGAGTCAAAAACATGTAACTGCTAATATTCACAAAGGACTATATATTTGACTACATTTTTGTATATATTTTCAAAGGGCAATGAAAGGTTTGCTTCAATGATCTCCACATGCTGTTGTGTTACCTGGATGATATTATAATTACTGGTACAAATCAACAAGAACATCTACAAAAAAATGTGGTATCTCTTTACAGAAATGATTGAAAGCATAGAGAGAATACGCGTTTATTTATGACTCCTCAACGGGTTTGAGCTCAAAATTGAAAGCGGCAATATTAAGTACAGAACATGCCTTGCTTTGCATTTAATATTAGAGCTACGTTAAATTTTCAGCTCAAACTTGCAAAAGTCACCACTTTGTAAATATATACCCCAAGAAGTGGTTTACTTAGGCCATAAAGCAAAAGAAAAGGCAATATAGGCAGCTCTTATAAAACACAACTGAACTAAAAGCCGACTTCTGCTATAAATTACAGTATTAAAGTTCCTCCCAGTTTGGATGACACTGGTGATTCTGTTTGTATGTATAAATCTGTATGTCATTTTTGGTAACTAATCCTTGGAAACATATTTCTGATTAAACTCATTTAATCTAGCATACTTCTTTTTTGTTCTTATTGAACCTGTGAGCCTGTGTGGCCCATGCTACATACCATGCTACATACCTGTGTGTAACTAAAGGTGAATAGTAATTTGTTAGGGAGATGCAAAGGGCCCTTTCATGGTGACAGTGAAATTGTGTATTTTGGTAAGTGAGCGAGGTGTGCTGGCATTATGGCCCTGATTCAGAGCTGAACGCTCTGAGCAGAACGCTCGCTCTGAATCAGGGCCGTCCTATTTAAATGTGGAGCGGCCTTATGGACGCTCGCATAGCTGTGGGTTACCACCCACAGCTTATGCGAGCGTCCATGATGATGGACGCGATGGTCAAGACCATCGCGACCATC
Organism: Taudactylus pleione; assembly: GCA_031769625.1. Lineage (NCBI taxonomy): Eukaryota > Metazoa > Chordata > Amphibia > Anura > Myobatrachidae > Taudactylus > Taudactylus pleione. The sequence goes on from JAUIMM010000518.1 coordinate 108,682, forward strand.
GGGCTTGCGACGAGACCCTTGCGGTAGGGTCTCGCTGCCGCAAGCCCAGGAGTGATTTTGGCTCTATCAGAGCCAAAGTCACTCCCACTGACATCATTACTGAGCTCCGTCGTGCGCATGCGCGAGACCCGGAGAGCGACGGGCTCTCCATCGCTCCGGGTCTCGCACCAAAGGGGGCGTGCTGTCGATGTTGATTGTGCCGGGGGCGTGCCTGCCAGACGGAGGTGTTCCCATGGGAACGCCTACCGTCTGAAGCCGGCCCCACTGACATCACTAGTGATGTCAGTGGGAGTGATTTTGGCTCTGATAGAGCCAAAATCACTCCAGGGCTTGCGGCAGCGAGGCCCTACTGCAGGGTCTCCGTCGCAAGCCCGATGGTCGCGATGGTCAAGACCATCGCGACCATCATCATGGACGCTCGCTATAACTGTGGGTGGTAACCCACAGCAATGCGAGCGTCCATGAGGACGCTCCAAAAAAAGGTAGGAGGGTCCTGATTCAGAGCGAGCGCTCTGGTCAGAGCGTTCAGCTCTGAATCAGGCCCTAAGACCACAAAAATGTGTTGATGTGTTTTCCTTTCAGATCTAGGCCACTGCTTTATTGCCTTTACTTTATTTACCAAAGGCTGGAGCTAATCTTGTCCAATGACATACTGTAGCCTAAATATTTGGCCTCAGTCATGGCAGGGATGTAGCAAGGGTGGTTCCGGTGGAGCATGAGCTCCAGGCGCCAAAATGGACAGAGGGCGCCATCCAGGGTTCTGGAATTCATGGGGTGCTGCACAGTATGTTGGCTGCCTTTTAGTTTTATCTCGGTTTGTTTGCTCTATATCCTAAATAAGTTACGGATCTGAGATCCATTTCATGCTCCCTCAAGCTGCCAAGATTGCCTCCCCTCTGGCCCTCCCTCTTCTGTGATCATCTTCTGTCACCTCCCCTTTCCTGTCAGATTGATTACATTCACTTCTCACCTCTTTAATTCCCTCCTCTTTCTACCCTGTGATCGGCTCTTTGCCCCTGTCCACTCCTTTCTTATTGGCTTCTGTCACCACCCCTCTCTGATCGGCTCTTTGCCCCTCCCATCTCCTTTCTTATAGGCTTGTAACTACATCTCTCTGATTAGCATTGCCCCTCCCCTCTCCTTTCTTATAGACTTCTGTCACCTTCCCGCTCTGATGGCACTTTCTCTCTCCAGCCCTCTTTGATGCCCTCTCTCCTTCTCTCCTCATTCATTCATTGTGCTTCAATGGACTTTAAAGTGACACATCTGAGGTAAAGTCCTAAACTTCAATTATAAGGTATGAGATTAAAAAAAGTAACTGCTTTGCTATTAAGTGTTCCCAGGCATGACTACAAAGTGTTATTTGAATGTCTTTTAATAAATATTAGGAGACCTGAAATAATAATAATGGTGGTAGACAGAACATGACATGGTTAGTAGTACTCGCATTAATATACTTTAGGTGCAATGTATATTTTCTAAGTAGGAGCATAGCTGAGAAGGGAGCTTCCCATAGGTGTTCCCACTCCAGTGAAAGCTGCTCAGGGCAGTAATAAGCTGTGTACCCTGTGGAATTTCACTTTTGCACATGTATTCTGTCAATTTAAGTTAAATGATCAGAATATATCATACAATCTCCTCTATTGACTAATAACAATGATTCACAGTTAGATCCTAGGTGCTATACATAAATAAAGCAGTGCCAAAGCAGCTACCCCTTAATGTCAGATAGTGCATCACTGAAGCATTTCATACCCCCAGTGGTCCCTCCATGCCCCAGCGTGATTCTGCCACTGTTTGCTGTTTCTCTCTTCACTTGAGTATTCCCCGGAGGCTGGCTAAACCCCACTGGCACAGTTCAGTACAGGGAGGGGGGCGCTATGACATGCACTTTCTCCAGGCGCCTTGGTTCCACGCTACTCCTCTGATCATGGTTACTACACATTTAACTGGGTTTTCCATCAATCCTGCAGTTCGAATGATATTACAAAGGCCTCCACCTTGGTCAGATGGGATTCATAAACCTAGGATAATATTACAACTATGAGGCTGATGCTGTTTCAAGGATGTATCAGATGTCCTTTTTGACCCTCGGTTTCTTTCTCCTTCAGACAAAGTCATAGGCTTTATCTTTGTAGATCCGTGAAGAATTGTTTGGGGAGATTAATCGTTAATATCTGCAGCAGATATAAAACGTATGAGTGGATTCCATTTCTATAATGGTGATCTCCTTTAGCCAGGAATAATTCCGCATTCACCATTCCTTGAGTTCTGTGAGACGCTTGGGAAGTATTGAATCAAAGCTGGAGTTATATAATTGGCCGATTCTGCCGTGGATGTTCATTTTTATCCAAAATGTTCGTTAAACTAATCTGTCCGTGGTAAAACTCTAAAATGTTCCCAAACTCCTTAATTGGCCATAGCAACTTGCCTAATAAAATATGAGTAGGCGGTACATACACACTTTATACTGAGATAACTTGGGTTGTGCTACATACACCTCTTAAATCCAATTCAGAATGAAGACATCTAGTGCAGCAAGCAAAATCCTACCACTAGCCCGTGTAGCATCATGGTGTCAGCTCACTTAGAGATCTAGACAATGATAAGGTATAAGAACCACTTCAAGTGTTTGCAGATTGCACTTATCTGGTACCTTCTCTTTCAGATGATCCGTTCTCACACTCCTCACCCTGTCAGTGTACAATGTTACAGCATGACCCGACTCTCTGCTCTGAAGTACACTTCCTTCCTGAACCTTCTAAAATCATTTGACTTATTTGATGGTTTCTTTAATGTCCCACATCCCATTTAGTCTTCGTTAAAGTACGAGAACCTACACAAAATCTGAAAATAAGATATACAGTCAGGGCCATAAATATTGGGACATTGACAGAATTTTCATATTTTGGCCTCTATTCACCACCACAATGGCTTTGAAATGAAACAAACAAGATGTGATTTAAATGCAGACTTTCAGATTTAATTTGAGGGTAATTACATCCAAATCAGGTGAACGGTGTAGGAATTACAACGGTGCCTCCCACTTTTTAAGGGGCCAAAAGTAATGGGACAAACTAAACAATCCTAAATCTAACTTTCACTTTTTAATACTTTGTTGCAAATCCTTTACAGACAATTACAGCCTGAAGTCTGGAACGCATAGACATCACCAGACGCTGGGTTTCATCCCTGGTGATGCTCTGCCAGGCTTCTACTGCAAATATCTTCAGTTCCTACTTGTTCTTGGTGCATTTTCCCTTCAGTTTTGTCTTCATCAAGTGAAATGTATGCTCAATCGGATTCAGGTCAGGGGATTGACTTGGCCATTGCATAACATTCCACTTTTTAGCCTTAAAAAACTCTTTGGTTGCTTTTGCAGTATGCTTCGGGTCATTGTCCATCTGCACTGTGAAGCGCTGTCCAATGAGTTCTGAAGCATTTGACTGAATATGAGCATATAATATTGCCCGAAACACTTCAGAATTCATTCTGTTGCTTTTGTCAGAAATCACATCATCACTAAATACAAGGGAACCAGTTCCATTGGCAGCCATACATGCCCACGCCATGACACTACCACCACCATGCTTCACTAATGAGGTGGTATGTTTTGGATCATGAGCAGTTCCTTTCCTTCTCCGTACTCTTCTCTTCCCATCACTCTGGTACAAGTTGTTCTTTGTCTCATCTGTCCATAGGATGTTGTTCCAGAACTGTAATGGCTTTTTTAGATGTTGTTTGGCAAACTCTAATCTGGTCTTCCTGTTTTTGTGGCTCACCAATGGTTTGCATCTTGTGGTGAATCCTCTATATTCACTCTTGTGAAGTCTTCTCTTGATTGTTGACTTTGACACATATACATCTACCTCCTGGAGAGTGTTCTTGATTTGGCCAACTGTTGTGAAGGGGTTTTTCTTCACCAGGGAAATAATTCTTCTGTCATCCACCACAGTTGTTTTCCGTGGTCTTCCGGGTCTTTTGGTGTTGCTGAGCTCTCCGATGCGTTCTTTCTTTTTAAGAATGTCCCAAACAGTTGATTTGGCCACACCTAATGTTTTTGCTATCTCTCTGATGGGTTTGTTTTGATTTTTCAGCCTAATGATGGCGTGCTTCACTGATAGTGACAGCTCTTTGGATCTCATATTGAGAGTCGACATTAACTGATTCCAAATGCAAATGTCACACCTAGAATCAACTCCAGACCTTTTACCTGCTTAATTGATAATGAAATAACGAGGGAATAGCCCACACCTGTCCGTGAAATAGCTTCTGAGTTGATAGTCCCATTACTTTTGGCCCCTTAAAAAGTGGGAGGCACATATTGAAACCGTTGTAATTCCTACACCGTTCACCCGATTTGGATGTAATTACTCTCAAATTAAATCTGAAAGTCTGCAGTTAAAGCACATCTTGTTTGTTTCATTTCAAAACCATTGTGGTGGTGAATAAAGGCCAAAATCTGGGCCTGATTCAGAGCTGAACGCTCTGACCAGAGCGCTCGCTCTGAAACAGGGCCCTCCTACATGTTCTTGGAGCGTCCTCATGGATGCTCGCATAGCTGTGGTTACCACCCACAGCTATAGCGAGCGTCCATGATGATGGTCGCGATGGTCTTGACCATCGCGACCATCGGGCTTGCGACGGAGACCCTGCGTTAGGGTCTCGCTGCCGCAAGCCCTGGAGTGATTTTGGCTCTATCAGAGCCAAAATCACTCCCACTGACATCACTAGCTTCAGACGGAAGGCGTTCCCATGGGAACGCCTCCGTCTGGCAGGCATGCCCCCGGCACGCCCACCAAAGAGGGCGTGCTGTCAATCAACATCGACAGCACGCCCCCTTTGGTGCGAGACCCGGAGCAACAGCTTGGCTGTCGCAGTCCGGGTCTCACGCATGCGCACGACAAAGCTCCCTCCGTCGTGCGCATGCGCAGTGGGGCAACATCGACCCGTTTGCAAGCATCCTTTGCTCGCGAACGGGTCTGAATGACCCCCTCTGAAAATTCTGTCAATGTCCCAATAATTATGGACCTGACTGTAATTTAGGGTCTCATTCAGACCCGCTCGCAAGCGCCTACGCACACGCAAGCGGGTCAATTTTGAAGCCCTGCGCACGTGCAGCGTTCTGAGCTGCGCAGGCACCCGACGTGGGACCACGGACAGGTAAGTCTAAAATAATATGGGTGCAGTGTGTGCGTTGGGGGCCCCCTGGACCCGGGGGGCCCTTGTGCCCCGCACACACTGCACCCATTATAGATACGCCACTGATGAGCTGTAAAAATAACTGGTATTAAATAAATAAATAAACCATTTGTCCTTCCCCAGCTGAGCTGACCTGGCATTCCCCTCCCCAATAAATTATCTAGCTGTGCTCCTTACAGTAACTCCAGGGGACAGAGCTGGTGTAAATAATTAAACAACTTTTAAATGCAAACTATGGGCCTCATTCAGCTTAGGACGGAGTCGCAAAGCTGCACGCAAGTAGCTTTGCAATACTGTCCTTGCAGATATGGTAATGAAGCAGGGGGCATCATGTCTCCTGCATGCATTACTTATCCAAGCTGCATTGAACAACGCATGGGGTCACGCAAGCTGGCCGCCGCATATGAGAGGAAGAGGCTGGGAAATCTCCGTCACCAGATGGAGATCCTGCCCTCTTCCCTCTCCCCCAAAAGCAGTGATACGCCTCCGTTTCAGGAAACGGAGGCCGTCGTCGCCCCCCACCACCCACAAGCGGCAGCAGACTGTCATTCACTGGCAGTCTGCTGCCGCTTTGTGTGCGAACACACACGGGTCAGACGCCTGCGCATATTCTCGACCATCGAGAATCTGCGTTCAGCAGTGCACTGCTGAATCAGGCCCTATATGTGGCATACTGAATTGGGGGCAAGAATAGCAAAAATCCCACACCTGCCAGGTTTTTCCTGCAGGTGCGGGATTTTTGCTATTCAATTTGGTGCAGGGTTTTTTTCTATTTTGAGCGCCGGGAGGTTTTTTTCTGGCACCTCCAGAGAAAGTCTGATCTTTTCTAAAATTGTTAATTTTAGGATAAATCAGTGGGACTTGCTCTGGGACCCCAGCAGCACCCCCCTGAGGACTAATTGGAAGTTTCCAATTAGCTTAATTAGTCCTTAATCACTTACCTTCTGCAGCGCTGTCTTCCGCATCCAGCGTCGGGTCTGCAGCAGCTGTGAGTATTCATTGTGTGTCAGTGTTTGTAAGTGAGTGAGTGTATGTGTATGAGTATTTGACTGTGTGTGTGACCCACGGTGTCCACCCCCAAGTGTATGTATGCCCTTCCATTATGGGTGCTGGGAGAACTACATCTCCCAGCAGCCCTTGTGCTTCCCTGCAGCTCCTGGAGCCTACCAGCAGCTCACAGGACTCCCAGCAACCCTCTCCCCAGTGAGAAGATGGAGACCCCCAGAGACCCCGGGCAGATAAGTGCAATTTTTTCTTATATTTTTTTGTACGCGGCGCAGGGTTTTCAGAGCTGAAAACCCCGCTACCACTTTTTTAAAATTGGATACCACGGGTATCGGAAGTGCGCATACCCACGGTAATCAAAAGTGGACGCTGGGTTTTCAGCTCGAAAATCCTGCACCGCGTAAAATAAATATTAGAAAAAATTACACTTACCTGCCCCGGGGTCTCTGGTATTCTCTGCAGCTCCTGGTGGCCTCCCCTGAGGACTAATTGTGCCTGTGTAAGAGGTGGTGCGGTCCAGTGCCTGCTGCCGTGCAGGTGTACTTCCGTTCCTTACCTTGCGTCGCACCCTCTCACCTTCAGGCCGTGTGTTGAACAGACGGTCTTGGAACTCCCAACCCGAACACGGACACGATGACCTAGGAGGAAGGAGACAATGTGAGTGCCGTCCCTCCTTACGTCGACCAACACGCCCTACCGAACCGAGGGATAAATTCAGGTTTTAAGTGAAGATCACCATTGGCACTTTTGGCCTCAGATTCCGAATTTTCACCTATCGGTACTCACGCACCAGGTGAAGATCCGTCCTTGCACCGGGTTGCAAGGTTCACCGTCCGCCCAGAAGGAAGGAAGGATAGGTAGTGACAAACAAACAGGGAGAGACAATACACACAGATATTTCTCACCGTGTCCACTCTTGCTCTTCGTCCGCTCACTCACCTACAGGTCCCTGTAAGGAGATACACACCACAGCCTTGCAGGACCTAAACCTATGTCACGCATCTACACATACTAAAATGACATAGCCCTCAACCTACAGTGTGTGTAGTGCGACATGTATAACATTAACTAAACTTTTGCCCTGCACGGAACACCAATCACAAAGTACACAAGAGCAAAACACGGTGCTGTCCCTTTAAATGTCTGCTACCTACCCATCCAGAGCTGGCCAGCTCCTCTTCTCAGTGACTGGGGAAAACACTACCTCTTTGGTGGGAGCCGGACAGCTCTCCACCACTGCTCACACCTCTAATCATCTATGCGGGGCTACCTTTCTATATGAGTGGCACACCTAATGGGCTCAGGGCCCTGGGCCTAACGCCCAGGGTCTTACCAGCGGCTCAGGGCTTATGCCTACCTACTGCAGGGTACACAAGGGACTTGGGCCTACTGCCCAGAGTCCTCTTTCCAAAACGTGGCTCAGGCCTATGGGCCTGCCTAATGATGGGGCTTACTATATAAGGCCTAGTGCCCTCCTGTATGGGTACAGGCCTATGCCTGGTTTATGGCCACGGGCCTGGTGCCCGCCTACTTTATTGAATAGTGGCCTGGGCCTAATACCCAGGCCACTTACACCTACTTAAGGGGAAATCCTTTTATGGGCCTAATGCCCGCTATTGTGCCCCAGGCCTTGTGCCCGCCTATTTGCGCATGGGCCTAGTGCCCTACTATGCCTCATGGGCCTAGTGCCCGACAACCCTGGTGGTCTAGGGAGGGGGTATAAGGTAGGCCTCACGGAGGGCCTGCCTGCTCCTTTGGAAGAGGCTGCGGGGGGGAACTTTGTCACACTCTTTTACTTCCCTCCCTCGTAGTCCTCTCCGGTCCTCAGCCGCATTCTTTGGCCGCTGGCCCGCCCTGGCCAGTGGCGCTGCCTCTTCTTTTCTTCTTCCAGTCGGTGCCGCCTGTCTTCTCTCTTGACAGCGGCGTCATCTGGCCTCTTCCGCGGCTGCCGCCCCTGTTGATCTTCCGTTCTTCGGGAGGTCTTCTCTCCTCCCTCTCCGCCACCGAACTGCCTTTTCCCGCACTGCGCCATCTAATACAAGATGGCACGAGTGGGCGGGGCTATGACGCAGCGAGCCTCTATTGGCTTGTCGCGTCCACCTCCTATTGGCTGCTGGCCCGCAAGCCAGGTTTGGCTCGCGGCCAGAGCCAAATACCCGCCACACGGAATGCCACACCCGACGCTGACCGGCGCTGGGAACAGGTACTCTGTCCCAGCACCGGCTATCCGCCGCTTCTTGGCTGCCGGGCGCCAAGCTCCGCTGAGCTTGCGCCCAGAGCCAAGCTTCTCCTGGTGCCACAGTACCGCCGGCACTGGTGAAAGGGACCAGGCGGTCCCTTCACCAGGTGCCTGCGGCGTCTGCACCGACGCTGGGGACATCACTGTCTCAGCGCCGGCAACGGATGCGTCCCGCAGAGGACACATCCCCTCTGCCTGTGCCGATGCTGGGATAAGCCACTTGATCCCAGCACGGCTCTCCACACCTGCAGATCTTGTGCCTGCAGGGAGGCACAAGGGCTTCTGGGAAATGTAGGTCTCCCAGTGCCCATTATGGGGGGGCATACATACACTTGGGGAGGACATCAGGGGTCACACAGACACACACTCATACACACTCACTCATACACTGACACACACTGCATACTCACAGCTGCTGCTGACCCGACGCTGGATGCAGAAGACAGCATTGCAGGGGTTGTGGGGGGGAGAGGGATGGCCACGGGGGGGTTAGCAGCGGTCGGTCGGCGCATGCGCGGAATCTTGTCACTGTATTTTTTCTGAAAAATTCAGTGATAAGACTGCAGAGGGGATTCGCAGGGACAGAGGGCCTTATTCATACCAGGTCGCAAGCGCTGAGCGCTCGCAACCGAGTCGATGTTTGCCCACTGGGCATGCGCACGTCGGAGCCGGCTCCAACGTGCGCATGCGCAAGACCCGGCTAGCGACAGCCGCTCCATCGCTTTGGGTCTCACACCAAAGGGGGCGAGCTGTCGATGGTGAGTGACGGCTCGCCCCGTTTGGGAAGCGGGCAGGGGGGTGGCCGGCCAAATGGAGGCATTCCCGACGGAACGCTTGCCGTTTGGGGGCGGCCCCACTGACATCAGCAATGATGTCAGTGGGGAGCTTCCTGCTCGGTCAGAGCAGGAAGCTCCCTGGTTCTTGTGCTTGCCGAGACCCAACCTTAGGGTTTCGCCGCAAGCCCCGATGGTCGCGATGGTCTTGACCATCGCGACCATCAACCTGGTCGGTCGCTAAGCTGTGGGTGGTAACTCACAGCTTAGCTAGCGACCAGGAGGCCGCACTAAAAAAAAGAAGCGGCCGCCCTCATTCAGAGAGAGCGATCGCTTCTTGCGACCGCCTCTGAATGAGGGCCAGAGCTTTATCGTAAGCTCTGTCCCTGCAAGGGATTTTTAATAAATCCATGTGATATTGCCTGAATTCGCAATACGAATTCAGTCGGTAATATCACACTACAATCTGCATTTTAAGGCGGATTGTAGTAAATAGAGCCCTATCAGAGTTATCAGCAATGATATATTTTTGCATCAGTCAGGACATCTGAAGTTTCTGTTAAAAGATCACATACTGGTATTTGTCTTTCTTGAGTTTGGTGAAGTAAATTTAGGGAAGAGCTATTTAGTGATGTTTGTTGCACTACAACTTGCAAGTGTGCTACTGCTATTGTGTTTTTTAATGTCTGGTTTCCTGACAATGTCACAGCAGCCAAATCGCCACTTGTAAAGAGCGTACCTGTGGTATCCACAATGGATGTTTATTTTCATTTTTGCATATTTTCTATTGTGCACAATGTAGCATCAGTGTGAGTCCCAAAGTACTCTAAGACAGCAGTGTCATAAATACAGTGTTATACTACAACTCTCATAATTATTATTAACTCTGCAGAAAAGAACATGTTGTGACTTTGGTTTGGCGCAGTTTGAATCTTTGCTCTTTGTTCTTGTTACTCCCACCTTAGATAAAAGTGAAAAAAAAATTCCAGGTAGGTGGGATACTGTATTTAATCATTAGTACATTTCCATAGCAAAGACCTACACAACCACAGGAAGATAGAGATGTGTTGAGAACTAAAGCAAAGCAGCGAATTATAGTAGAAACTGTAGTTTGCACTTAACATTTTTTAAGACTTTATGGTGTAAATCTGATTTTCACCATGTACAAAGCTGCTAAACTGACTGGAAGGCATTTACATAATGTGCTGCACAGATACAGTATGATTGCAATAAAGGTGCTGGAATTATTATGTAGATGTTCTTTTTGTAAGACATTTTAGAAAATCAAATTATACATTATATTGATTGTTCTGAGGTAGAGCTTTTTTTCTGCAGTTTTACATTATTGCATTTTCATCTGTACGGTCACCCTTATAAGAAAGGAGGTAGGCATCAGATAATGACTGTGTGATTGCAGAGTCTCTTGATAATCACCATAGCTAGTAAACCAGAGATCGTAGGTATTTATTATAGTTTAATTGTCTTTTTTTGGTATGAATATAGTGTACATGTTTACAATTCCTCCAAGAGAGAATTAAGAATTTGAAACATAACTGTAATTTTTTTTATGTATTTGTGTTGATATAGCAAAATGAAAATCTTGATTAGCACCAAACAACATAAACTGCTGACAATTAAATGTAAACAAATAACGCATAAGAAACCCACAAAGGGCAAAGATTATTCTGAATATTTAAAATTATTTATTAAACCATTTTTTTCTGTAAAATAGTATTTGCATGATAGATGCTCATGTTCTGCTGGGTCAACTGTTATTACTTAGTAGTGGAAGAATAAGTGTTTATAATTCGGCCATGCATGACAGTTTTCTTGCTAATTTTGTAATGTCTTAATTAAAATGCAAGACATGCCTACATATTTTACTAAATATATAGTGCAAGAAAATAAAAAAATAAAATATCTAAAAATTCAGTGTATTTGTCTTTTATACACCCATCACATCCTGTAAAACAGGGGGGGGGGGGGTAGGGGCGGCTGGGCTGCACATCCTAATTTGAACTAAATAAGAGGCGCTACCATGCTGAGACCTGTAGTTTTAATGCAGAAAAAAGGAAAAAATGCAGGTGCACATTAAGCAATAAGAATGCTGTTTATCAATATATGTATATAATAACTCCAACAATTAACATGGTTTTATAATAAGGTTATTAGTACATGCCAAAGATGTTTGCCCACCTAACACGTCACGGTGAACCTCATAAGGTGGGTCCCTAACATCCCTAATACTGACACTTTATACTGTATAAATTTATCTAGGACTTACCTTTAATAGTGCCCATTAAATGTGTGTACTGCAATGTAAAGGACCCTTACTAATTAAAATCATCTGGGAGAGGTGGTAGGAGTGCTAGCCCAGGAGAAGAGGTCTCACCTTCAATTGTACCTTAAATACACACATACATAGGAAAATATGTATTCCTAATTTTAAAAAGCATTATAAAGCAGTACAGAAAGAATTGTGTGGTGGAACAACCTGCCCAGCAGGCTGTGGCAGACTATTTGGTAACACCAGAGATAGGCAATCTATGATGTGCCAGCTGTTGTGGAGCTAACAGTATCTAGTTTTGTGAAATATTGGAACACACATGCATTCGTGTGATAACAAAGTTTTGAATGTTCACTCCTGAGATGGTTGCTTCAAAATATATACTTTCAATTTATTAAGCAAAAGTCCACAATATTTGAATTTCCCTTCTACTTCTAGATACAAATAGATAAAAATATGGATTTTTTAAAATAAATAAAAGTTGTCTTGGTTTAACTGTTCAGCCCGAAATCAACCCTAATAATGGCCCAAAGATTTGTAACTATTAATAATAATTAATAATAAAAACAACAATGTAAACACACAGTAAATATGACAATTTGACTAATAGAATTTTCAAAAAAAAATTTGTGTGAATTCAAAACACATTTCATGTAAAACACAATATTTTTTTACGTTTTATGATCAACTAATTAGATACAAATTGCTATATGTTATTTTATATTCAGATTTATGTGAACTAAAAGCACCGAGCCCAAATGAGCTTTTATATCACCATATACAACTATTCAGTTACTTGTAATATCTTTATAATTTACAGTAGGGAGTTAATTAATCCAAATGTAAATATAATTTAATAATCATTGAATACATAATTGTGTTACACTTGTCATCGACATATCTAATAGGGACAAATTGCCAGGTAAAATGTTTTACAAAGAACAAGACAGAGCTGACAGGAAATCACAATCTGTTCATTCTAAAAACACACACACACACACACACACACACAAAAATATTATATCCTTTGTTACATATGTCTGTTATATCCCCGTTACGTTATGTGAATTTTCTTTTTTAAAGATGATACTTTGAAAACAGTGATTTCTATTCAACATATTGTATAACTTCTATTTACTTTAGGTTATCTGTAGTATAAAAAAAAGCAAATTAGTCATTGTTTATTATTACAACTTCTTGTTTTATCATTTATTTATTTTCAGTGATCTTGTGGCTGGTTTTAATTTCTTGCCATGAGTAGGATGGCATGGCAGCATAGTGGTTAGAAGTGCTGTCTCATAGCACTGGGGCTATGGGATCACTTCTGTCCCATGCATGTGAGGGGTGCATCAGTTTTCTCCCACAATGCTAAGCATATGTATGTTCGGCTACACAGTCGCTATAATGCTCTGTATAATTTGTTAGTTCTACATAATAAAGTTTGATGAATGTGACTTGATTTTTGTGCTTGTATTTCATAAACTCATGGTTAGATTTCCATTTGGGAAGATGCCTTTAAGAAGCAGTTATAGATAAGAATGTGGAGATTACATATTGGCTACAGAAACCCTTTCTTGTTTGTTTTGTTAGGAGGTCAGTGAGGTGAGTGTGAAAAGTGCAGTCTGGATTTTTGTTTGCAAATATCTTTTTCCATAAAATTTACATGGTTGACTGGACATGATCAAAATGTCATTTCAACCAATATAAACAAGTTGTGTACATAATTATGTGAAGATTTTATGCAAAATAGAAATAAACTGTTCCATATCATGCATTTCTCCAAATACACACTGGGCTGGCATCGGACATTATGGACAGGACTCGCTGAGCACAAATTTTGCTATGGGGGGCTGTACTGAGTTCACCCCTTGCTTAACTACCATAGTTTGTAGACAGAGTTTTGGAAATGGAACATGTCATTTTCTTCACAGAATATCCTTTATATATGCAATGGAAACACATGACAAGCAGAAGTTTGCAACCATTCAATCGTGTTCTTTTAGACCCCAATTGTCCTGCTTTAAGGTCTAACCTTGTTAGATAGTTGGAAAAGCTACGTCTGTGTTAATACTGGAATAATAACAGATATGTTATTTCTCTAGGTTGTATTTTTTTTTTTAAAAATAGACTCAAAATAATTTGATATTTTTCAGGGAGAAGAATTTAAAAAAATCATTATTTGTGGGTTGGACTCATTTCAACTTAATATGTAGCATTGACTATGCAGAAGTTGTGTTTAGCTCCTCCGCTGAGGCTTTGCTCCTCCCTGTGCTGAGCCAATTTTGGCGTTTTTTTGCTCTGTTGAAAATTCAGATTCAATATTAGTCATTATACCTTGTTCTTTTTTAGAAGACATGGAATTTTCAGAAAGCAGCATTAGTTTATTTTTAGCTCCTCACATAGCGAAGAAAATCTACCTAATGTGGCCAAAAAGTGGGGGTTTTATGGACATTTGCAAGAAATCAGCTAAAAGTACATAAGTACATCTTCTAACCACAGCAAATAAAAGATATGTGGTTCTTGCTTCAGCATTATTCCGTCTTTTCAAAACAGCAAAAAGCAAGGATTCTACACGTAGGATTTCATAGATAAAATCCGAATTTAAAAATGACAGTACATTGTTTTTGGTACATGATTACCCGAGGATAACTTCTCAGGGGTCACATTGTTTCAAAGAAGGAATTCTCTATTTAAAAACACCTGTGTTAATTAGAAAGATTAATGTTGATGGTCTCCTTCATTTACTCGTACTTTTTTTTGACTGCAGAGTTTTTGCTGAGTGGGCAGGACGTAATGTCATAATCATCCTTAGCACTGAAGGGGTTAAGGGGCCTTTTCATCAATAGGGGCCAGGTGGCCCCCGATAATTAAGTACCAAACTTGCTGTGAGTTGCAGCAGTGGGTATGTAACTTACCTGAGCAAATCAGTATTGCTGCCGTGTGGGGACAGCTGCTCTGAAACGCAGCTGTCCCTGCAATCTCTAACACTCCTGCAGAATTAACACTTACCACTGCATGATCCAGCCAACTGCGCATGTATGACCTGAGTTCACGCATGTGCACGGCTACAGGTCAGTGCGGGGCGGTGGAGGGATCCCTCTATACTACCTCAGACTCCGGCAATCAATGCCATCCGAAGATGCTTGTTGGTCCCGCAAGCAAGCTCCAGAAACTTTCAGTTTCCAAAGTTTGCTGAATAATAGGCGGCCCCGAATAATGAATGGGCCTGTTACTAAAAACATTGGGAAACTACGGGCCTATAAGGGATCATAAATAGGCTCCTAAAGGAGATTAAATTATTCTCAATTCTGAATTAAAATGACTGAAAACATTGTTTTAATATGAAAGGATAATGCATAGAGTGAGTTTCCAGCTAATTCGATGAACATGATCTTTAATCAGTGATATCATCCTATGGGGAAGATGTTTTAAACCTTCTAGGACAAGTGGGGAAACCAATCAGCTTCTACCTATAATTTAACAAGCACAATCTATAAAATAGTAGCTAGCAGCTGATTGGTTGCTATGGGCACCTTCTCCACCTGTCCTATTCTGAATTTTGTATTTTTTTTAAAAGTCAAAAGCTGTAAACAACTTTGAAAGCAAAATGACAGTGCCAAACAAGCATCCATTAGAAACAGTAACATTTTAAAAAATGGGACACTAGGGGGTATATTTACTAAAGCGACAGTTTTAGAAGTGGAGATGTTGCCCTTAGCAACCAATCAGATTCTAGCTATTATCTTCTAGAAGGTGCTAATTAAATGTTAAGTAGAATCTGATTGGTTGCTATGGGCAACATCTCCAATTCTAAAAACACCTCTCACTTTAGTAAATATACTCCTAGAGGTGGATGTGCATACTGTGCGTAAAATGTATTTTCTCCACTGAACAAAAATTAAATAAACTATAGACGGATACATATTACACTTTTTTCTTTCATATACATAGGGAGAGATTTATCAAAGCTTGGAGAGAGAGATAAAGTGGAGAGAGATAAAGTACCAACCAATCAGCTCCTGTCATTTTACAGTTAAGAGTTGATTGGTTGGTACTTCATCTGTGTCCAAGCTCTCCCTATATACATTTACTTTTATTGTTTGTTTATATTTCTCTTAGAGCAAGAAAGTGGTTAGATATTCTACAGCATTCACCGAAAGCTATAGAGACTTCAATATTATTTAAGTTATTTTGGTTGTGTACGGAAATACACATAGGGGCTTATGGGCTTATGTAACTGCCTGTATTTTATTTGTGGTAATTATTTAAAAGGCACATCCAGGTGGTTTTGTCTTTTAAATGATTGCCGCTTTAAAAACACAGGCCAGCTCGCCAGAATTGTACTCATGCCTGCATCTCGCTGAACATTATATAAGACCCTTACTGCTGGAGTATGGGAAGTTCATTATAGCAGTACTAGAATTTATTCAACCATTGGTCCTTTCCCCTAAATAGCACATTTCTATGATATATCTGTAAATATACAGGAGTATTAAATATTGGAATTATTATTTGTTAAGCCATACCTCATGCATTAATCAAATATGACCTGTTGATAAAGGAGGGGCAAAGAAATATATGCTATAAACTTTACTCGTTGACATTTTACAATATGAAAGCAAAAATTTCGATATCTCTATGGTACCCAGCTATTACTCTGGGGAATTACTGACTTGCAGAATGCGTGAGTCACAGTGGAAGATTAACCAGAAAATGGTTATAACTGCATCATTTCCTCCTAATTGTTTATATTAGTATCTAGTTACATGCTACAGTATATTCTACATTCTGCTCTTGGGATCTCCTCTGCTTTCAGATCGTCTTACCTTACCGACAGAAAACAAAGGGGTTAACAGAGCCCACTCATAGAGAAGGACCGTTTTCTGGTCTCAAACCTGTGGAGAGACAGCTCTGAGTCATCGGACAGGAACAGCCTGACTTCTGTGCATTTCAAGCACCCAATATAGATTATAGCTAAAACATGCTCAGACTGGGGTGTTGGTTTCTGTGAAACAGTTTATTAATGTAACATTAAAAACAAAATCCAGTAAAAATATAATTTACTGTAAGTTAATTCAAGAATGTATGGGACAAACGTATTGCTAGACTAACATATTTTATAGATATTAAGAAAAGAAACAAAACTGTTTTGTTTCACTCCTGCTGTTAATATCTGTCTTTTTATGTAACATTATAACCAAACACGATGGTGATAGAATACTAGGGCCGTACAAGCGGTGCTGTCGCATAGACTCTGTGGGTGGCTCCGACGCTGCCCTACGGTCCCTGCATCTGGTTAGCAGGGTGACGCAGCCAGTATCACTGCTGCAGCGCCGCTAGAGCGTCCGTTGGGTGCTCCAGACAGCAGCCTGTACAGCACCCCGGAGCAGCACCCCGGAGCATCCTGTGGATGCTTCGGCGGTGTTGCTGTCCTTACTAGTGCTGGTGGCCCTGCCCCCTCGGCACGACGTCTTGTAACGGTGGCACTCTCAAGCCCTGTCACGGCTCTGTAGAATACCTATATGTAGTCAGCTGCTGATTTGAAGTGATGATGTATTTGTGAAAAAATGTCATGCTAAGTGAAATTGCAGTAAACTTTTGCATGAGTTTCCATGTGGATCAGGTTGTTGCACAAAGGTGCAAAGTTCCAGCGATACAATCTCCGGGAGTGCAGCTTATTCTTCATAATTCTTCAAATGGGGGTGTATCAACATGACACGCCACTGTCTCTCGTCACTCTGGAAACATTCCTTTCCATTCCATATGCACCTTAATGCCCCCAGTAGTAGTGCCCCTTATGCAATGCCCCTAGTAGTAGTGCCCTCTTGCAATGCACACTGTAGTAGTGCCCCTTATGCATTATCCCCAGTTGTAGTGCCCCTTATGCAGTGCCCCAGTAGTGCCCCTTATGCAGTGCCCCCAGTAGTGCCCCTTATGCAGTGCCTCCAGTAGTGCCCCTTATAAAGTGCCCCCAATAGTGCCCCCTATACAGTGCCTCCTAGTAGTAGTGCCCCTTACACGTAAAAGACACACACACACACCACTATACTTGCCTGAATCCCTGCTCCTGCTTCTGCTGCCTTCCTACTGCTCTTCCCATCATGACGTCTCTCGCTTCACCCACTGCAGGTGCCTCTGGCTGCTGCTGCAGAGAAGGAGCTGCCGGACGCCCGCTGGTAACAAAATCTCAGCAAGCGCCTGGCAAATGGAGTAGGCAGTGGAGGCACCTCTCCAGCTTATAGATGGCCCTGAATTTTGCTGATGTATTTAATGAGCAGTCTGCAGACAAATTACCAGCTCATTGCCCTTGGGATTGTAACATCGATCTTGTGTCAGGGAAAATGTATTCTCGAGGACGTGTCTATCCTCTTTCCGTACCTGAGATGGCAGCCATGTCGGAATACATTAAAGAGAACCTCTCCAAGGGATTCATTTGTCCATCCTCCACTCTGGCACGAGCTGGTTCTTTTTTGTTGAAAAGAAGGATGGTGGGCTCAGACCCTGCATTGATTACAGGGGTCTCAATGCTATCACTGTTAAAAACTGGTATCCGCTACCCCTAATATCGGAATTTTTTTATAAAATACGTGGGGCATGTATATTCACCAAGTTGGACCTCAAAGGGGCCTACAATCTGATTTGTATCAAGTCTGGAGATGAATGGAAGACTGCATTTAATACGCGTGATGGTCATTTCGAATATTTAGTGATGCCATTTGGCCTAAGTAATGCTCCAGCCATCTTCCAAGGATATGTTAACAATATTTTTAGAGACATCCTATACGAGTTTATCTAGACAACATTTTAATTCTTTCTAAGGACATACAGAGTCACCGGCAGCATGTCAAGGAAGTTTTGACGCGTTTACTTGACCACAGCCTTTACGGGAAATTGTCCAAATGTCTCTTTGAGCAGTCATCCATTCCATTCCTGGGACATATTATTTCTGAGAGTTCTCTACAGATGGACCAGGATAAACTAAAAGCTATACAAGAATGGCCACAACCAACCTCATTGAAAGCCATCCAGCGTTTTTGGGGGTTTTCAAATGATTATAGAAGATTTATCCTACATTTCTCTTCGGTGGTTGCTCCCATCACAGCTCTCACTAGAAAGGGATCAAATCCTTCCCGTTGGTCACCCACAGCTATTGCTGCTTTTCAAAATCTTAAGACAGCCTTTTCTTCAGCTCCAATATTGTGCCAGCCACAGCTGGATAAACCTTTTACTCTAGAGGTGGATGCTTCATCCTTGGGTGTGGGAGCAGTGCTGTCCCAAATGGCTGATGATGGGAAGAATCACCCATGTGGATTCTTCTCTCACAAATTCTCACCGGCGGAGAAGAATTATGCCATTGGAGATCAAGAACTGTTGGCCATGTGTTTAGCTTTGGAAGAATGGAGACATCTTTTGGGGCGAGGTTTCCAATTACCATCATTACAGATCACAAGAACCTGGTCTACCTTCAAACGGCTCATCGGCTGAATGCTAGACAGGCTCACTGATCCCTCTTTTTCTCCCGGCTTGATTTTAAACTTCAATTTTGACCTGGAGTCCTGAACAAAAAGGCTGACGCTCAAGCTCAAGCTCAGATAATACTGGATCCTCTTGTTGTTGCACCCATTCAAGCCCTTTCTCCTCCAACTGGAAACATTTTTGTAGATCCCCAATTATGGGAAAAATTGCTGACGTGGGCCCATGCCTCTCTTTTTGCCGGTCATTCGGGCATTCTTAAAACATTCAAGTTTCTACAACGTTCTTACTGGTGGCCCATCATGACATAGGAAGTAGGAAAGTTAATTTCTTGTGCCAGATGTGCTCAACACAAGTCCAGCCATCATAAAATTGTTTGTCCACTATGCCCTTTACCTGTGCCAGACACCCCTTGGACTCATATCTTGATGGACATCAACTCCGAATTGCCATCTTCCAAAAGTCATAATACCATTTGAGTTGTGGTGGACCGGTTTTCAAAAAAGGACCTTTTATTCCTTTAATTGGTCTTCCTTCAGCTTCTCAGTTGGCGAAAGTTTTTATCCGTGAAGTTTTTCGACTCCATGGTCTGCCAAAAGAAATTGTATCTGACCGTGGGGTTCAGTTTATGGCAACATTTTGGAGAGCTCTCTGTGCTTCCTGTGGGATTAAATTAAAATTTTCATTGGCCTACCACCCTCAGACCAAAGGCCAAATGGAGAGGGTGAACCAAGAGTTGGAGACTTTCATCAGGCTTTTTGTGTCCTCCTCTCAAAACAATTGGATTGACCTGTTACCCTGGGCAAGGTTTGCACACAACTTCAGGTACCATTCCTCATCTAATTCCACTCCATTCTTTGCGGTATATAGCAAACACCCACGGGTGCCTGATTTCCAGGAATTACCATGTATGGAGGTTCCTGCGATAACAAATTTAATGGAGTCGTTCTCAACTCTTTGGAAGGAGATTCATTGCTCTTTAAAGAAAACTTTGACTAGCTACAAAAAAATTGCAGACCGAAGACGTCTTGCTGTTCCCTTTTTGAAGGTTGGTGACAGGATGTGGCTTTCTTCAAAGAACATTCGTCTAAAAGTCCAAAATATGAAATTTGTTCCTCGCTTCATTGGACCATACCGCATCTTGAAGGTCATCAACCTTGTGGTGTACAAGTTGGAACTCCCTCCACAATTAAAGATTTCCAATACTTTCCATGTCTCATTATTATGCCCACTGGTTCTCAATAGATTGGCCTTTACTCACCGCAGCACCGGCTTCCCCTGATCTCTTGGTTGGTCAGACGCCAGGTGTGGCGGCGTGTGACACGCTGTGTACTATACTTAGAGCCATGTGAACATCCATGTGCTGTGCTGTGCCTTGGTTGCTACAGTTGCCGTCATGGACACAGCCATGACAGTTCACATCACCTGACTACCCTTGACCTAATGGTAGCATGGTGTTGGTCAGCTGACGCTGTCCACTAAGAACCTGCTACCTCAGGGTATTAAGCCAGTCTCCGGATGGAAGGAAGTTGCCTGTGCAATGTTGTCGCTACCTTGTGTATTACTGATACCCCGTTCCAGATTCCCTAAGTGATCTCCTCGAGAATCACGTGCCAACTCCTTGTGCAACAGTGTGTCCTAACATCTTGCCTGTGTGCGATAGAAGTGCCAACTCCTTGTGCAACAGTGCATGCTAACATCTTGCCTGTGTGTGATACAAGTGCCAACTCCTTGTGCAACAGTGCATTCTAACATCTTGTCTATATGCAATACAAGTGCCACCTAATTGTGCAACAGTGCGTCTGAACTTCTCATCTGTGAGCGTTATACTACCACCTGCTTATGCAACTGTGCATCATATACCATTCCTCCAGTATAAAGCTGATAGTGTCACACCTTGGCCCAGCAGTGCCTCAAGCACTTGCTTCCTTACCCATACGAGTACCAGTTCTCAGTACTTCTTGTAGAATTATATCTCCAGGGCCACTGGTTATATATCTCTATTCCCACAGTATCAGACACCTGTCCAAAGGGCCGCGACCTGCCAGCTGGGTGCAGCTCAAACCCATATCCCACTTGAAGGGGTCACTTGTGAACACCTCCCAGTTGGTTAGACTCCGTGCCTTTGGACAGGTCTCGTCAACGTTTGATACTTGTGGATGAGGAGATCATATATCCAGGCCCCATGCCTACGGCTCCTCTCTCATCCAGGGACTTCAGCTTCCATCCCCTCAGTAGGGGATTCCTCTAAGCCAAATGTGACAGTTTTGTACACTACACATGACTTTAATGTCCTAGATTGCAGCCAGCGGGGCCCCCCCCTGCTGGATCCGGCACAGCACCCAGGGCACATGTCCTGCTCAACCCCCCCTGGTTACGCCACTGAGTATCAGTTTTGAATACGCCCCGACCATTCTGAAAGCAGAGCAGGGACCACAGGGGCTGAACCGATATTGCCAAGCCTTCCCCCACATTTTCTATGGGCCATGGATTTGCAAAGTTCCACCCATGCTTTTCAGGTGAAATATCATCTTGGTCTTTGTTAACTATTCAGAATCCATTTAATGTACTCTATATATGTATGTAGGTAAAGAGAGGGCAAATAAAGTGTTTTTCCAGGACAAGGAATGAGCATAATGGGTCTAAAACTGAAAATAATGATCACTCAAAGAAACGGGTGTGGTATAAGAGATAGACAGTAATTAGTTAGACAATGTCTAGATAGACACCAGATGTTAGACAGTTAATAGTTAGACAAGGATAAAAGTTTGACACTGACAAAAGTCAGACACACTAAAGTTAGACATGTCAAAAGTTTGACAGGTACAAAAGATCGACAGGGTCAAAAGTTTGACATGAAAAAGATCGACACAAAAATGGTCGACAATCATTTTTTTTGTTTTTAGCCCAAATCTTCACCCTAAGCCTAACCCTCCCCTTGGTACCTAACCCTAACCCTCCCTCCTGGTGCCTAACCCTAACCATCTGGATAAGCGCCTAACCCTAACTGTGGGGGTAAGTGCCCAACCCTAACCCTCCAGTAAGTGCCTAACCATAACCGTAAATCTAACCCTAATCCTAAAAAAAAATTAAAAAAAAATGTGTAGACCATTTTTGTCAATCTTTTTCATGTCGAACTTTTGACCCTGTCAATCTTTTGTACCTGTCAAACTTTTTACATGTCTAACTTTAGTGTGTCTGACTTTTATCCTTGTCTAACTGTCAACTGGCTAACATCTGGTGTCTATCTAGACATTGTCTAACTAATTACTATCTGTCTATAGTCCGGAACCCGTAATGCTTTCCTTGTCAGATGTCTAGATCTTAATGCACAATAATCTGTACAAATAAATATATGTACAGTATATATATATATATATATATATATATATATATATATATTAATTATATATTAATACTAGCTGAAGTGCCCGGCATTACCTGGCATTAGCAAGTTTTTAAATTTTATTATGTGATGTCATCCAAATCCATCCAGTGGAAGGCCCAGAACAGGCTCCCCGAGTCAAATTCTTCCCAGTGCACTCCGCTGTGAGGTCTCCTCCATTAGGGATCCCAGACCAATTGCCAACCCTTTATGAAGTATTGCCGGAGTGTAGCTTTAAGTTATTACGTTTTATTATGTGATGTTGTCCAATGCCATCCAATGGAAGGCCCAGAACAGGCTCCCAGGGTCAAAGTTCTTCCCAGCGCACTCCACTGTGAGGTCCGTCCGGGACCACAACCACTCCCAGACCAATTGTCACCCCTCTGTGAAGTTTTTATCCTAATCCATCCAGTGGAAAGTGCAGAACAGACTCCCCGGGTCAACGTTCTGCCTAGCGTAAACCAACAGGAGGTCCGACTGGTTCCTCAACACCCTAGTATGTCTTCTGGGATCCAATTTTACCACTCTGTGAATTTTTCATCCAAATCCATCCAGAGGAAAGCTCAGAACAGGCTCCCCGGGTCCAAACATGCTCTCTTGGTCAAAGCTCCTACCAATGCACTTTGCTGTATGGTCCGATCAGAACCTTAACCACTCCATTAGACATCCCAGATGAATTGATACCTTTCTGTGAAGTTTTCATCCAAATCCATCCACTGGAATGACCAGAACAGGCTCCCCGGGTCTAAGATCTGCCCATTGTACCAGGGTCAAAGTTCTGCCCAGCATACAACAACAGGAGGTCTGGCCAGGACCTCAACCCCCTATTATGTGTTCTAGGATCCAATATTACCACTCTGTGAAGTTTTCGTTCAAATCCATAGTGGAAGGGTCAGAACAGGCTCCACGGGTCAAAGTTCTGCCCAGCAAACACCATCGGGAGGTCCAACCGGGACCCGAACCTCCCTAAAACTTGGCCAGGATTAAACTGGACTACCTCACATTGGTTTCATCCCAATCAGTTTAAGAGTGTACAAATGCATAACTGGACAGACAAACAAACAGACCAATGAATTTTATATGTAAGATTTGTCGCTCAGACGCTTTAACGCTTTGTTGCGTTGTCACTATGTGGTCTAATAGCTTACTTTTTTGATACTGTATTCAGAACAGGGTAGTTATATGCAAAGCAGTAGACAGGGTGGCTGGAACCTCACCCACTGCAGTTCCTATACACCACTCATCAAGGATTAAACAGCCTCCAGACAAAGCTGCTGAATTCAGGTAGTAGGCCAGATTTTAGCAGGAGGCTGTAGTGTGGCCATCCATGTTCTACAGTATCTATTTCTACCCATTCATTCTGTCCATTCTCCATCCCACACTCCATCCCTAAATCCCTCCTGCCCGCTCTTTTCCATATGTCCTCCCTCTATCCCTAAAACCTCAAAAACACCCCCTTCCATCTGGCCCTTTCCCCCCCCCACACTCCCTAAATTCCTCCCATCCACCCATGCTCCTACGTTATCTCTCACCCTCCCTCAATCCCTTCCACCCACACTCCCATCTGCCCATTATCCCCCCTCTCACACTCCCACCCTCCCTAAATCCCTCCCACCCTCTATCCCACATTCCCTACCTCCCACATTCACTCCCTCCATCCCTAAATAACTCCCAATCTCTGTCATCCCACCCCTTAAACCCTCAACCTCCCTCTCACCCTCTTCCCACACATCCTCCCACTTCCCTCCCTCCCACCATACCTGCCACATTCCCTCCTAACCACTTTCCCTCCCACCATCTGCCCCACCCTACATCCCATATTTCCTCCCTCCCACACTTCCTAATCCCCACCCTCCCTCCTCCCTTCCTCCATCCCATCTCCACTCCATAACCTCCTCCCTCCCGCAATGCCACCCACCTCCACTCCCAAACCCATACCCTCCCTAAATCCCTCTCACCCCCACTCCCAAACCCACACCCTCCCTCCGTCCCAAAATCTCTCCCACCCCCACTTCCTAACCCCCACCCTCCCTCCTCCCAAAGTCCCTCCCATCTCCACTCCCTAACACCTACCCTACCTCCTCCATCCCACCCCCACTTCCAAACCCCCACCCTCCCTCCCTCCCTAAATCCCACCCACATCCACTCCCAACCCTCTCTAAATCCCTTCCACCCCCACACCCTAACCCCCATCTTCCCTCCCTCATCCCTCCCACCCCCACTCTCTAACACCCACTCTCCTTCATCCTTCCCTCCCTAAATCCCTCCCACCCTCACTCTCTAACCCCCACCCTCACTCTCTCTTCCTCCCAACCAGGGAGGCATGAATGAACCAGCATTTGGAGGGCATGCTGGCTCTTGTAGTGCTAGTTGGAGTTCCCAGGGGTGACTCCCAGGTAAACTGGCTCTCAATTTGTATGTATTTCTGCATGTGCCTTTATCATGAGGTCTTACAACAGATAATTACATGGCCCAGAGTGGGCCTTAACCTCCATCCTCCCTCTCACCCTCTTCCCACCCATCCTCCCTCTTCCATCCCTCCCACTCTACCAGCCACATTCCCTCCCACCCACTTTTCCTGTCAGCATCTTCCCCACCCTACCTCCCACATTCCCTCCCTCCCACACTTCCTCCCTAAATCCCTCCCACCCCAGCTCCCTTATCCCCACCCTCCCTCCCTCTCTAAATCCCTACCACCTCCACTCCTGACCCCCATCCTCCCACAATCCCACCCACCTCCACTTCCAAACTCACATCCTCCCTAAATCCCTCCCACCCCCACTCCCAAACCCACACCCTCCCTCCCAAAATCCCACACCCACTCCCTAACCCCCACCCTCCCTCCTCCCTAATTCCCTCCCACCCTCTAACCCCTACCCTACCTCATCCCTCCCACCCCCACTCCCAAACCCCCACCCACTCTCCTTTCCTCCCTTTCTCCCTAAATCTCTCTTACCTCCCAAAATCCAACCCACATCCACTTCCAAACCCCCACCCTCCCTCCTCTCTCCCTCCCTAAATCCCTCCCACCTCCACTCCCTAACCCGCACCCTCCCTCCCACGCATCCTCCCTCCCTCCTCCCACACTCATCCCTCCCACCCCCACTCCCTAACCCCCACCCTCGTAGTAGTACTTATTCTATATATATATATATATATATATATATATATACATCATACTGGGCTGGCTACTGCAAAGAGGGAGGGAGCTGTTGCTGATTGGCTACTGTTGTTCATATACATTGGGGCTGGCTGGCTACTGTTGTCCATATAGGGGCTGGCTGTTGTCCTGTCCATAGGGGCTGGCTGGATGTAGTGCTGTGTTCAGGGGTGCTCTCTTCACCTGCCAACAGTGTTAAAAAATATATTTTTTCTTTCTGTGTGCGTGCCGTGTTAGCCACAGCTGTCATCGGCGTAGGTAGGTGTGCAGGGGTGCTGTTCTCCTGTCTGTCAAGGGGTTGCTGCCCAAAAATAAAAATAATTTTTACAAGGGCTGTCCTGTGTGGTGTAGGGGTACGTTGCCCTTCAACAAACTAATTTTTACAGGGGCTGTCCTGTGTGGTGTAGGGGTACGTTGTCCTTCAACAAACTCATTTTTGCAGGGGCTGCCCTGTGTGGTGTAGGAGTACGTTGCCCTTCATCATCAAACTAATTTTTACACGGGCTGTCCTGTGTGGTGTACGCTGCCCTTCATCATCAAACTAATTTTTACACGGGCTGTCCTGTGTGGTGTACGCTGCCCTTCATCATCAAACTAATTTTTACACGGGCTGTCCTGTGTGGTGTACGCTGCCCTTCATCATCAAACTAATTTTTACACGGGCTGTCCTGTGTGGTGTATGCTGCCCTTCATCAAAATAATTTTTACAGGGGCTGTCCTGTGGGTTGTACGCTGCCCTTCATCAAAATAATTTTATGTTTCTCCGTTATTAGATGAATCTTCTGAGGAAACCGTTGTATGGTCTAATAACGGAGAAACATGTTAAGCTTGTGGACTTAATACTGGCTGCTTGACAAGTGGATCTGCGTATATATTGTGGTGTTACGGATGCAAAACCTCCGTTCTTTATGCAAGAGCTGTGACTTCTTCTCATATCTGGGCACTGATGTGTTGCTCCCATTGCTGCTGACGTCATCACATTGGCAAGCGGCGATTCTGATTATCAGACAGGGAACGTAATTCACAGAAGATTGCCCTACCACCGGTATCTGGGGACTTTGCCTTTACTCAGGATTTCTCTGAGAGTGGTGAGACTATATGGATGCAAAGCATACTAACATACTGGCTCTGCTAATCAAGTTTCTATACCACAAGTGGATTTCCACAGGATCCTTTGAATGACATTTTTCAAGCGACTAATATTTGCCAGTCATCAGTGGTTATACTGTATCTTTTAACTTCATTTTATTGATGTATTTACATGTTATGTTATATATGCATTAAATTTATTATCAATTAATCCAGCTCTCCCTTATATATTTATTCTATATGAACTATCCTGTTTTGTGACATGAAATCTTCTAACATGTGCATGTCTTCCTATGCCGGTCCTATGTTACCTCTTCCCCAGTGAAAGCAGCAGCCTAATACATAATGGACCTGATACAAGCCATTCACCCATCGCTCGTTGCATAGTTAACATGAGAAAGTATGAAACACTGTGCACAGCTCTAACCAAACCGCACTGATGTGTTTTTCTTGGCTGACAGGAAGCACCTGGCAGAAAAGCGATGTGATGGTCTGTCACAAACTACCTAGAAAATCTAATCTTATCTGACTCACATCTCTCAGTGCTACACGTGGTTCTAGAATGAGGAGATAAGCTTCAGTCATTCACTGCAGCCACAGCCACAGCCTGTGCTTGTGGGTTAGGGAAGTTGCATGTGTCCATGAAAATGAGTGCACAGAACTGTCCTGGCTATGGGTGGGTGGGTGGATAAACAATCTCTGTTTACTACCATAAGTACACATAAGGATTAATGGATAAAGCTGGCCACACATCACAATCGATATCCCTCTGATATGTGGTTGAATTGGTCAAAAATACCTTATGATCAGCCTCATGTATAATGTCTCGCTGATGACAGCATCTGCTCACCAATGTGTACTATGGCAAACCAGATTTGCCGACCTGCTCAACCAAAATCCACATTACTGTTGACCATGTACAATGGATCTTGGTGATTCTAACCTGATTTGTGCACTGTATATTTGGTCTCCCATGTAATGCGAGTTTACCTTTAGCTCCCTGGCAAAAGTTTGTTATGCAGCCATCCTTACTGCAAGATTGCTACAATATTGAAACAATGTTGCAGCACTATGCCAAACACCTAATCTGAGTACACACTAGGGCAACTGATCGGCTATCCATCCGATATGCCATCTTATCTGACAATTGGTAGGTGCATATACCAATCGTTGTCCCGATGTGTCGTGCCCGACGTCGCAACTGGGCGGGCATAAAGGTCCATGTGCCCGCCCAGTGATGTCAGTCACCGGCAGCCTCTGCAGCAAGTGTATGGGTGGTCAGCTGACATATGCTGATATATCTGCAAATAGATCGTCCTTCGGCAGTGCTGCACAGCCAATGCAATGTCTGTGAACAACGTCGGTCACAGACATATCGCTGGTAAACACCCGCTGACGTGCCCTCGATATATCAGCTGTTCAATTGACCACTGTGTACCCAGCATAAGACCTGAAGGTGGTGTCAGACTGGAGCTCTCCACACTTTTTAAAGATGAAGTGTGCAACATTTTCTGAGTATATATAACAATTTTCTGATCTGATAAACTAATCTATAAAATGCTTTATTTATGTAACACACATGAATTAGTTTTTATATAAAACATGTTTTTGTGAATTTGTAGTAAACATTTAAGTAAAACAAGTGCTAACATCAGAACACAAAGCACAATATGGCATTATAAAAAAAACATATATACTGTATATTTTAAATGATGAACACTTACTGAGCAGGACCCACCTTTTATCATAGAACATTATTGCAGACAGAATAGATTTGTGAAGGTCGTATTTAGTAACCCCGCAGATTTATTTGCAAACGATTTACTTTTGTATGTGACAAACACATTTACCAGGTGTTTATTATTACTGCCAAACACCACAAATGACAGCAGAAATGGAAACCTGTAATAATATATATAACATTTGCCTTCTTTAGACTACAAGATTTCATTGCATACAATGGGCAATACGGGGTGGTTTATTTAGACAGTTTATTTTCATGTAATGTAGTGTCATTTGCTGATTTTAACAATTAAAAGTAAACGTTTTGCTAAAACCTTTACATATTTTTAACTTTGCCCCTATTATGCTTATAACTGCATGATGTTCTGTGATGAAAATAGTTTTCAAAATCAATTTATTATTTGGAATAATAAATGGTAAAATTCTAGAGTAAAAATCATAAACTTTAAATAAGCAGATCAGTAATAATGCTGAGTTACATTACCCTTAGATCAAAATAAAATAAAAAAGCAGTGAAGATACATTCAGTGATAACGTGTTTATTGTAGGATAAGCGCTGGTGGAATATAGCCCTGGCATGTCCCCACATCAGAACGAGATACACGTTTTTCTAGTACATGTTTCTTGTACACCCCTAATGCAGGAAACCCATCAAACAAGCCACTGAACATGTGACTAGGGTGGGAGAAGCGTGTGTGTGTGTTGTGTGGGGCACAACTAACACTTTCACACAATGCAGGGAATGGGACTCTTTCATACTTTACACCTGCACTGCCATAAGCTGCATTATGGGGATTCATTCAACATCATATTAAATATCAGCATTGAAGATATACAATAAAATCAGAATCAACATTATTCATTGTGGAATTTTCAGTGATCACAGTGTTATGGTGTTTAGAAGCATTTGGTGCTAAGTTGCTAACCATCATAGGTTCTTACCATTACAAAAGTATGGATGTACTACTACTCCTACTATAACCATTTGTATAGTACATTTTTTCCTCATCTCTTTAGGAAATGGTGGTACTCTCATCACTCTGGCACTATTATTTCTAGTATATGTACTGTATTTGTCCAAATAATGGCTGTTGTTTGAACGTGTACATTTTTAGAGTAGAATAGATTTAAAAACTCAATTTCATTAGTAAAGATTTTTATTTAATATTTAAAACTAACCAACAGTACCGTGGCCGGCGGTAATACATATCACACTCCTTACATTGTGTGCTGGATGCAATTGCCTGTTATTGTTCTTTATGGTGTATGAGTGACACTTTATTAACATCTGGGAATTTTACACAGCAAATAAAACCGGTAATTGTTTTTAATAGTTGGCAAACAACACATTAACTGTACCAGCTTCTCTGCAGCACTGAGGGTTATTTATATCTCAGAGAACAGCGACATTGTTCCAGCAATATACCTAGGACAACATTTTATATGAGTTCCCCTTTAATGCTATTTTATTAATATCTATTAGCCTCCATTTACATCTTGATCATATGCATTTTTGTTTACATTTTTCGCCATAACTATAACTATATAAAAACACATTTTCAAAATAACCTTGTAAAGTGATGTTTAATCCTGCACATTTTCCATGCACATCACTGCTCGCTTTATATAGACATCATTCCAAAATGGAGGGCACACAGGGTGTTTAAGCAATCTGTAGCTGGAATTAGACTGTCACTGGCAGCTCCTGGTTCCCGTACTGCAAATGGGAAGCATTCCGCCATGATTACTAAAACACAGTGCTCAGAATACTACTATTATTAATAATAATAATAATAATAATAATAATAATGGCTGCCATGGAATACTGCTGACATTGCAATTTCACCTGGAGTCTCAGAGTAGCAATATGGGGTCTATTTACTAAGCAGTGTTAGGAGACAGAGTGAAAAGTGATAAGGTGCCAGCCAATCAGCTCCTAACTGCCATCTCACAGGCTGTGTTTGAAAAATGACAGTTAGAAGCGGATTGGCTGGTACCTTATCACTTTTCACTCTGTCTCCTAACACTGCTTAGTAAATAGACCCCTTAATCACTATTACAAGAGCTCTAAAATTGCTGAGTGGCAGGTGATACGTAGTAAATAAATATAATTATGAACTATAAAAAAACTAAAGTAAAATGTCCATGACAACTGTTGCAGCTTATCAAATCTGCGTCAGCCCACTTTGCGTGACACAGGCGCGTTTTGCATCGATATTAAACACGCTTGTGCAATAATAGATAAATGTCACTAGTAAGTATACCCCTAAAATCGCTGGGGGTAAGGATTGTAGGTGATATTTTTTGTGTGCTTTATGGGGTAAGATAAAATTCTCAAAGTGCAGGTTTTTTAGAAGTGGAGATGTTGCCCATAGCAACCAATCAGATTCTACCTAACATTTATCTAGCACCTTGTATATTTAGATAATGGCTAGAATCTGATTGGTTGCTATGGGCAACATCACCACTTCTAAAAACCTGCACTTTAGTAAATATACCCCTTGATCTGTCCTGGCCCTATCTAGCTTTATTTTCATCCTAAACATTTTTGCACACATTTGGTTTACTTACAAGAACTAGCCAATCAAATGAGAATGGGATATTTCAGACACTGCAGTAACAATATCTGAGGGGCCTATTCATCATACCTAAACTTTCTCTGGAGGTAATTAGGTTTAGAACTCGCATGGAGTGCTACCTAATTACCGAAGGAATTCATCATTCCTCCTCCCCATAACTATCTATTCCGAAAAGCTGCTCTATCTTACCGCAGCTGAAATCCGTGCTGCGCATGCGCTTTTACATTAGGAAAACCAGCGCATGCGCAGCACTACCTACAGCTGCGGTAATTTTGTGTCCCCCCCCCGCTCACCTCCCCCCGTCCCCGCACTTACCTGCCCGCTGCAGCGACTCCGGCTCCGGTGGCTGTGCTGTCACATGTTCTCCCAGCTGACCACAGTAGTTTAGTAAAAAAAAAAAATAAGTTTTTTTTTTTTTCTAAACTTTATTGTGTTCTGCTGGGAGAACACGTATCAGACCAGCCTCCGGAGCCAGAGTACGTACCAGAGCGCTGGAGGGAGACGTCGGGGGACCTGTCTACGCTGACACAGGTAAGTGTCACCTGCTGTTCCCCACCTCACTGTGGCAAATAGTTATGGTGCATACACACGATCAGATTTTTCCTTCAGATATGAACGATAACGATTTAAAAATCGTTCAGTCGTTCATATCTGAAGGAAAATCGTTCATATCTGACATGCCTGAACGATGGACGATCAACGATGCGCGTTCCCGTTTGTCAGATAACGATATCTGACATCTGATGGGTTTGCAGTCAGACTTGGACGATTCCATTCATTTTAATGCAGTCAAAAATCGTTCAATCGTTCAAATCGTTCAAATCGTTCAAAACTTTGGTCAAATCGTCCAAATCGTCCAAATCGTTTAATCGTTCAGTCGTTCATCTGACAAATCTGACAAGTCTGACAAATCTGACCGTGTGTACGCTCCATTACTCCATCAAATTCCAAAAAAACATAATTTTCGGAATTTGATGAATACCATAATTTCCATATCCCCATACTAATGTATGGGGAGTGTGGAAATTAACGCAAGGGGACTTAGCCAGGAGATTTCAGTGATATCTCCTGTGTTAAGTATCTTCATGAATACTAAAATAACGTTAATTAAGGAAAATGTCCTTAAAAACGTTATTTTAGTGTTGATGAATAGGCCCCTAAGTAACTAGATGGAATCAGAAACTGCCAGCTATATTATGGGAGTGCGCACATACATTCCTAGATGAAACAGGTCAGGTTATCATCTCTGCATATATAAAGTCATGCAGAAAACACAGTAAAACTGTAGTGTACATATATTAATTCCTATGGTTCTGTTTTCATTATGAAGTCTAGTATGTAGTAACTGTCTGAAAATAATGTGTTATAGAGGACCTAAAATAATATTTAATAAAGCATGTATAGCAGGAGATTGTCATGTCTGCCCTTTGTGATTTCCTAATAATATTTCTATCTCAATCTCGAGTGGTCACAAGCAGGGCCATAACTAGAGATATGCAAGCAA
Source organism: Taudactylus pleione (assembly GCA_031769625.1). Lineage (NCBI taxonomy): Eukaryota > Metazoa > Chordata > Amphibia > Anura > Myobatrachidae > Taudactylus > Taudactylus pleione. The sequence continues at coordinate 141,121 of JAUIMM010000518.1, forward strand.
TGCCGCAGCACAGTGTGCAAGGCTCTGATGGCGGCACTGTCGCTGCCCCTCCGCCCTTGCCAGTGCCAGATTAAGGTCCACATGGGCCTGGAGCTGAAATTTATGAATGGCCTATTGTGTGGCGCTGCAGGGGAGTGTGATAACTTCTGTGGCAGTGTGACCAGTGATGTGGTCTACACAGGGGGCATGGCTATGTCCATGGGGGCAAAACTTGCGCCTACCTTTAACAAATTTATAGTGGAGCTATAACAAAAAAGTTTTGTTTCTTTTGTGAAAGTGCAAACACAGCTGCCATCCGCGGCCTGCGGCACCTCTGGAGGTTATGATTGATCATAATCACCCCTCATAGATGCAGCAGCTCCCTATATGCATACACACAGAGACATATATATATATATATATATATATATACACACACACTGTATATAAACACTAATATATATATCAATGGGTTGGGTATGGGTTTCCAGCGCCGGCATCCCGCCAGGGTTAGGATAACAACACTTGCTGGTCAGTATCCTGACCCTCCCCCCTAGTGCCTAATCCTATAGTGCCTAATCCTAACCTCTCCTCTCTGCACCCGTAAACCTAACCCTCTCTACTTAGTGTCCAACCCTCCCCCTAATGCTTAACCCTAAGCCCGGTACTTAGTCAGAATGCCGGCGGTCAGGATGCCGGGACCAGGATTCTGACAGGTATCAGGATTCCAGCGCTGGCATTGTAAGCACCGGAATCCCGACTGTCGGTATAATGACCGCATCCAATACCAGTGAAGGCGACACTCTGACTGCAATTGTGGATCACACAAGACCCCCAAGATGCTTTCAATGTTTCAGAATTCTTTACTTAGGTTCTTTAATCATGAAAGAACCTAAAGCCAGGTACACACTAGGTCGATGTTGGACTGACCCGCGACCTGCTGATTTTTAAGTGTATACACACTTGCCAATCATCTGCCCGATGACCCGGCCTTGACAGCTGCACAGCAGATCGGATATGTCTGTGAACCATGTCGTTCACAGACATATCCGCTGTACACACACGGTGATGCACTATGGATATATCGCCTGTTCAGTGAAATGGGGGATATATCTATCAGTGTGTACCCAGCTTAAGTAAAGAGTTATTGTATTTTGAAAGCAATTGGATATCCTGTGTGGTCCATAATCGCCATCAGGGTCGCATTTATTGGCATAATTGTGTGGATGCCAACCTATTGCAGAAGTTGGCAATTAAGGAGGACACTGGCGCAAATTCTATTTACGAGCATGCAGGGGCGTTTTAAGAGAGGAGGGGGCCCGTGTGCACTCCTCGTGCGGGGCCCCCTCCTCTCTCCCTGGTGGCTGGCCGCCGACTGACGCGGCTGGCTAGCCACTGGAGCATTAGTCGACTCCGGGCACTAGAGTGTGCCCGGAGTCTACTACAAATGCGCAGAACGCCGGAAAATGGGCGGGGCAGCCATTTTTCCGGTGTTCTGAGCAGCAGTGACCCCCGACGCGGGACCTCGGACAGGTAAGTTTCAAAAAAATATGGGTGCAGTGTGTGCGGTGCGGGGCCCCCCTGGACCCGGGGGCCCCACACCGCACACACTGCACTCATTATAGATACACCACTGCGAGTATGGGAGTGCCAGGTTCAACAACTGATATATATATATATATATATATATATACCCACACATATACAAAAACATATACATATATATATTTACATACATGTGCACACATATACAAAAACATATACATATATATATATACACACACACACACACACACATTTTATATATATATATATATATATATATATATATATAATATATATATATACATACACACACACATTTGTGTATATATACACATATATACATACACACACATACACACACTTAATAGATGCCAGACATGACACTGACCTGTGGGAAGGAACGCTGGTTATGCATGCTGGCTTCTTCTCACAGCAGCTCAGCCTCTGCACTCTGCTCAAAAGGCTAACCTTATAGTTTAATTTCATTGCGCAGGGAGGAGGGGAGTAGTGGCCCCTTGGGTGAAACGGCTGGGCTTCAGATGACCCAGGGAACCGGAGCCAATTTCACATGGCCAGGGAAGCTAGTACGACCGGGGGGCGGAGCTTCGGGCGGCATGGGGGAGGAGCTTCGGGCGGCATGGGGGTGGAGCCTCAGGCTGCAGGGCCAGGGAGAGAAATTGGACAGTCAGTGACGGAGCTTCGGACTGCCGATGCGCGGAGGGGGGTGAATGGACCAGACTTCGAATCCTCCATCACTGCAATGTCGGATTCAAAGTAGTGCAGACAGTGTTCACAGGGATTTTTTTTTCCTGTCTGCACTGCGTTGGGCCTATTTGAATGGTTGGCCTGGAGCTGGAGCTCCACCCGGCCCATTAGTAATCCGGCCCTGGCCCTTGCTCCTGGCTAGCAGGGTGCCTGTAATGGCACCCTGCAGCAGTATCACTGCTGCAGTGCCACGCTGGAGCGCCCTTAGGATGCTCCAGACATGCACACTCAGGGGCCTATTCATTAAACGTAAAACTTCCCTGGAGATAATTAGCTTTAGAACTCTCATGGAGTTCTCTGCTGGGAAGCACACATGTCCGACCAGCCTCCGGAGCCTGAGGACGGAGCAGAGCGCCGGAGGGACTCGTCGGGGGACCTGCACACGCGGATACAGGTAAGTTTCACCTGCTATTCGCCACCTCACAGTGGCGAATAGTAACTGCATCAAATTCTGAAAATTGATAATTTTCGGAATTTGATGAATACCATAATTTCCACATCCCCATACTAATGTATGGGGAGTGTGGAAATTAACGCAGGGGAACTTAACAAGGAGATATCTGTGATATCTCCTGTGCTAAGTCTGTTCATGAATACCAAAATAACGTTATTTAAGGAAAATGTCCTTAAAAACGTTATTTTAGTGTTGATGAATAGGCCCTTCAGCCTGTACAGCCTCCTGGAGCATTCTCAGGTCGCTCCAGCCGGTGCTGTACTTCCCGACGCTGTTGGTCCCGCCCCCATGGCATGACATCATGAAGTCATCAGATTAGGGGGCATGGCCTGTGCTGGCTAGCTGCGGCGTTGGTTACAAGGAATATTCTGTATATAACAACACCAGTCTGCTTGTAGAGCTATTTACTGTAAAATAAAGGTCTATATAAAAGCCTGGCGTTCCACTGTCCCTCTATTGTATGAAAAGTCCACTGTTCCCTTAACCATACTTGCTAACTCTCCCTGATTGTCAGGGAGACTCCCTGAAATAGCAGCAATATCCCTGATGCCCTGAAAAGTAAAAAAAAATAAAAATAAAGATATACTGTATACATTCAAATGGGATAACTAGTATAATTTTCCTGCATTGGTTATAAGGCACAATGGGCCTGATTCAGAGCCGTTCGCTATTTGTGGTCGTTCGTTCAAAAACAAGGGGTGGCTATTCAAATGATCCGTTCGCAAATTGCAGTCTGTTCCCACCTCTAAGTCTGAACGAGCGAGCAAAACATACGCTCGTTTTTTTGATAAAAACGCCCCCTGGCCGCACGCACCATACGTCATGTCCGCTATTTATTAGATTAATCAAGTACATCGTACAGCGTATGAACTGCTCGCTATTCTTGTGGTTGGTGTTTTCAACCGCTATTTTGCGAGCAGTTCTGAGTTAAAAAAAACCAAGTGACGTGGTCAATGACGCTGCTGTATTAATTATGCACTCCCTTAAAACGCCCGTTTTGACCTTTAAGCACGCCTGCGTTCGGATCTCCACTCCCCGTTTTCAAGCACCTTCCCCTGTTACCACCCACATATGCCTCATTCTGTCACTCAAAATAGCAGGCCCTCGCTATATTGCGTACCAACGATTTTCGGCCGCACTGACTGGTTCGCGCATGCGTACTAAAAACCGTACGCATGCGCAGATGTGCGAACATCGCTCGGAACGAGCGTACTGCCGCTAGCGAGTGGCTCTGAATGAGGGCCAATGATCCCTATGGCTACATGCATTTTTCTAAAGGTATCAGTTTTCATCAACAAATAGATCTTACTAACTGCTTTGGGGCTCATTTACATGTGGATGTAAGTCAGTATTATGACACGCCTCTCAGATGTAGCAGTACACGCCCACTTTACCGCCGCGCTCATAAGTGTTGCTTTTACAATCTCCCTGAAATGCTTTTTCAAAGGTAGACAAGTATGCTTCTAACCACACAAACTGCGCCCTGTGTAGTCGTCTGTATTTATCTCTATAATCCATTGGCTTTCAAACTGTTTATTTGTCTTCCACATTTACAAGAGGCCTACAGCCTGTTTATTATTAGTGTTTGCAGCTGTGTATGATAAACAGTGTTGTCAGTTATTTGTGTGTAACATCTGTGGCAATGCATTCACACATCTCATGAAAACCTCGTATCTTGAGCGTTTTTAAGGGAGAGACATAAAGTGCCAACTAACCAGCTCCTAACTGTCATTTTTGCAAACAGAGGGGTCTATTTACTAAACCTCGGATGGAGATAAAGTGAACGGAGATAAAGTACCAGCCAGTCAGCTCCAAACACAGCCTGTGACATGGCAGTTAGGAGCTGATTGGTTGGGACTTTATCTCCGTTGACTTTATCTCCATCCAAGGATTAGTAAATAGACCCCACACCCTGTAAAGTGACAGTTAGGAGCTGATTGGTTGGTACTATCTCTCTCCACTTTATCTCTCTCCAAGGCTTAGTGCATTTCCCCTTAAATTTGAACACTTATGATATAATGCATCCATTTCTGTACACCTCTCCCTAAATAATGTAATAATGACTGCACATATGGTGTGCATAGAGGGCCTGATTCAGACCCGGATACTATGCTGCGCTCGCTCGCATTGAGCGATTTTTCACAATCAGCGCATGCGTATGAGTCGCAATGCGCATGTGCGAACCACTCATTGCAATGGGAAAGTGCTCGCCCATAGCCCGCAGTCGGGCCACTATTTTGAGTGACATTTGTGGGTGGTAACAGGGGAAGGTGCTTGTAAACGGGGGGGTGAATGTGCGAACGCAGGCATGCCCGACCGACAGAACGGCATTTAATGGGTGTGCATAATTAGCAAAGTAGCGTCATTACACATGTGACTGGGTTGTATTTTATCCTTAACTGCTCGCAATGTTGTGGTGGGAAAAGGCTACCACAAGCGCTGCCAGCAGCTCCGATTGCTCTCGATGTTCCCGATTAATCCTACAACTGCCAGAGATGACGTGTGTTGCGAGTGGCAAAGGGGTGTTTTTATACAGGTGCGAGTGCATAGTGCAGCAGCTCGCTATTACTGGGCGGCTTTATGCGACGCAGTGCGAGCACATGATTTAAATAGCCGGCCCCTTTTAGCCAGCGAGCGGAGGCAAATAGCAAATAGCGTCCGGGTCTGAATTAGGCCCAGAGTCCTATAACGGATGGGATCTGTAATAGGAGGAAATAGTAACTATCTTCTGCTTTTCTTTTCTTACAACAGTCGGAATTTTGTCTGTTTCATTTTTTAACCAAATGACCTTCTATGGAAAAACTCTATTTATTTCTGTAGTTCCCCGGCTCATTTTCTGTAGCCTCTAACAGGCAGCTGTGCTACTAAGTAACCTGTTGTGTAAATTACAGCTGCAAAATACCTCTCAAGGGATTAGAGTGAGAAATATCAACAAGTATAAAGTGACTGATGTTGATGTAACCACATCATCGCGGCCCCGCCCCCGCTCTATAATGCTGATATTACAATGCTGATATTACCACCATTATAAAGCAGGGGGCAGGGCTACGGTGACGCCATTCAGTGTGAATCGCGTCATCGCACCCCCGGACTGCCCACTTTTGAGGGGGCCTTGCCTACTCTTGCGGGGTGCCGTGAGTGGCGCCTGATTTTCGGGAGGCTCCTGGGAGAGTAGGCAAGTATGCCCGAAACGTCTCCAGCCTGTCAGTCAGGCTGCTGCTAAAAGGGTACTGTGACCAAAGCAATAGCACCATTACGAGATATGCACACTGCGGCTTCAGCGTATGTGCAGTCCTTTAAAACATCGGTCAACTGCGACCAAACCGGGACTGTTTTCAGTGCTGAATCAGCCCCACAGCAGTGGTGTAACTAGGGCAGGTCGCCTTGGGCGCCGTGGGACCGGCGTCAGATCCACCGGTAAAGTCATTCTAGTGCGGATCGCAGTGAGTGTGGTCCGCACTACACAGTAACAAACATGGCCGCCAGTGGTGGGTAGTACACCTGGCGGCAGTGTGTGTGTTTCAGCAGCCAATGAGAGTCAGACAGGCTCTCATTGGCTGCTGCGCAAACTGCCGAAGACGGGCTGGAGCTCATTCATGAGCTACGCCTTCCGGCTCCTGCAGAGGGTGATGGGAGAGACTTCATGACGTCTCTCCCATAGTACTGAGCGGGACAGAGCAGGAGGACTGAGGAGCAGATAGTGGTGGGCGTGGCAGGAGTGGGGATTCAGATACGTTTTTTGTGTATGTATGTATGACTGTGTGTGTATTATGTAAGGGGCACTACTGGCCAGGGGCACTGTATAGGGGGCTCTGTATCACTACTGGGGGCACTGAATAAGGAGGACCACTACTGGGGACACTGTATAAGGGGCACTACTGGGAGCCTGCTAAGGGAGACCACTACTGGGGACACTGTATAAGGGGCACTACTGGGAGCCTGCATAAGAGGGACCACTAATGGGGGCATTGCATACTGGGGGTACTGTATAAGGGGCGCTACTTGGAGCCTGCTAAGGGGGACCACTATTGGGGGTACTGTATAATGGGCACTACTGGGGGCCTGCATAAGAGGGACCACTACTGGGGGCAATGCACACTTGGGGTACTGTATAAGGGGCACTACTGTGGGTCTGCATAAGGGGGGCCACTACTGGGGGCACTGCATATGGGGGACTGTATAAGGGGCACTGCATAGGGGGGCACTGTATAAGGGGCACTACAGGGGACCTACATAAGAGGGACCACTACTGGGGGCACTGCATACTGGGGGTACTGCATAAGGGGGACCACTACTGGGGCACTGCATATGGGGGACTGTATAAGGGGCACTGCATAGGTGGGCACAGTATAAGGGTGCACTACTGGGGGTACAGCATAAGGGGCACTGTAAAAGGGTACACTACTGGAGGCACTGTATAAAGGGCACTACTGGGGGCACTGTATAAGGATGCACTACTGGGGTACTACTACATGGAGCACTGCTACTGAGGACATTGCATGAGGGGTACTACTATAGTGGGCATTGCAAGAGGGGCACTACTACTGGGGGCATTAAGGTGCATATGGAATGGAAAGGAATGTTCCCAGAGTGACAAGAAAGGGGGGGCCCCATTTTTCAGTGATCACACCCCTTGTGGCATGTGATCACGCCCACTTTTCGGCACGTGCACATAGGAGGAGGGGGGCTCCATTTTTCATTTTGCCCTGGGCTCCAAATACCCTAGTTATGCCACTGCCCCACTGTTAAGACTCATTTACAAAAGTAGGGGAATAAAAGTTTATTACTAACCTTTGCACTTCAGACATTAACATGTTATTGAGAACCGTGAAATATTTCGTCCACATTCTTTTAATAGTGGCTATATCACAACATTGCTCCAAAACTATATTTTCTCTGAATTTCCCTGTTACACTGTGATTGTGTATTTACATTAAATCAGCGCTGTGACCAACAGCATAAAGATGTATGAAAATCCCTAGCTCACTGCGCCCACTATCTCCCCAGCAAACGCAAAACTCACCATTTGGGCAGCCTGGGTGTGAGCTGGGCAGAAATAAGGCTCTATTATCTAACATAATTATTCCTTACCTTTTCAGACAGGCATTTGTGTCTTCCCGTTCGAAAACAGAATACATCAACTAACATTATTCCTGTTAGTGACAGGAGGCAAGCAAAGGCAACACAGTGTGCTCATGATTCACTGAGCCAGTCTCTTAGATAATATAAGTCAATAGTCGGATTGCCCGTTTAGTAGGAAACTGCTTCCATGTACTGTGAAAGTGTAAAAGGTGTTTTAGTTACTAGAGAAGCCCCAACAGAATACAGAACTGAAATCTGCAGGCTTGCACACTCCTACTCAGTCTATTTATGTGTCCTTAACGAATACTAATTTCCTACATTAGTCACACAACACCTATCCCACATGTGGGATGGCGTTTCTGACATACTGATGTATGGCACAACATATACAAAGATTACTGTTCTTTATTGCAAGCACCATTGTATTGTATACAACGTGTATGTTCTTTGTCTTCCTGCAAAGGTTATATACAGCTCAAGGAATGCCAGTAATAAATATGTTTGTTTGCATTATATTTGTCAGTTGTGAAGTGTGGAATACATTGATAGCATTTGTTAATTTTGCTGGGATTCCTCCACATGACCTAGAGTACAGCTGAGAACCTCCACATACAGTATTCCACTTCACTCTGTTGTTTCATTACTGGAACTTGTGCCTTCCCGTCTGTCATCACCTGTATTACTATTATCATTTTACTGATAAAGTGCCGACATATTGTACAGTCCTTACTATGCCCAAAGTACAGAACGAGGCTAAGCTCTCACAAACCAGGTGGCATCAAACAAATAAAGGGAACCCAATTACCCATACACATTAAAGTAAGGAGAATGAGAGAAATGTTCAAAATAAAAACAAAAAATCTTGACACATTATTTCTTCATAGAAAATGTGGTTGGAGAGATCAGAAATGAAGCTGGATCCAGAACTGCCAATTAACAGTCATATGCTGAAGCAGATATAAAGGCTCTGGCAATGCTGGTAGAAAATATATTCATACTGGATGGCACTGATATACAGTATGTATATAATTGTCCGCCAGGCTACTGTAGAGCAAACAATCCTGAACCATGACAAGGTCTGATATCATTATGGGGCTCAGTACAAATAAAAAATCCCAGACCCAGGGCCATAACTAGGGTGGTGTGACTTGAGCCACCGCACAGGGCACCGCATGGCATGGGGGCGCTGGTCAGTCCTGTAAATTTTCAATTTTCTGTTTATAGTCATTCTCACTTGTATATTCCTTTTCTTTTATCCCCGGCCTCTCTTGGTCGCCTCTATCTCCTCCCTGGCTAACCCCCCCTCCATCTGGCCACCTCCCCATACACATTTCAAAATACTGTCATACCTGGGACTCAAACCTATAACCTCTCAGATGGCAGCCAGGTGTTAACCTCACACCTTGAGTACCTTTGCCAGTGAGTTCAGCTGCCCGGCACAGGGTACATATTCGGATCTCCCTCCCGCTGATATTTGCTGCATATACACTACAAGTAGCACGCTTTCTATATCTTCAGTTGGTGATCTACACTGCCGGCTCCAGGCTTGTGCATGGCTGTTCTGATGGACAGATCCTTCTGCAGTTTCACCAGCACTCTCCTCATATTGTACTTGCCTACTCTCCTGAAAATGGTCGAGAGGCTCCCGGAAATCTGGTGGCGCTCCCAGCCACCTGGAAGAGTAGGTAAGTCTCCTGCAACTGCCCACCGCCGGCCCACACCCCCCTTCCCCCTGTTGCTGCCTACTTCCTGAGAAAAGTGGGCAATGTGGGGGGCCGATGACGTGATTCGCATCATCATAGCCCCTCCCCTGCTGTACAGTGCCTGTAATATCAAAAGTGGATAAGTGTGACTCGCCTACATCTAGATCTGGTTAGTGATAAATCAGTTATTAAGCTATCCACATTAAGACTCCATCTTGTCACAAGATGGTGTGAGCCTTTAAATGTTCATAGCTTTAAATGTGTAATATTACAAAGACTGATTTCTGCTGAGCTATGAGCCAAAGAACCTTGGAATGTATAAACATGCAGATAACGTTATGAATAAGACTGTGTATCCCTAACGCCCCCTAACACTCCCACATGTATAAGATAATAATGTAATGAATGCTAACAAAGACTGCTATAGTGAGATATAATATGTGAATATAATGTTTTATATTATTGTCTACAGGTAAATATAGGCAGAGCAATCTTGGAACACACAACTGATGGATGTGTCTTGATTTGCGTCTCCTGAGATCTCAGTAATTCAGGGGTCTGACATACACTAATGAACTTAGGCTGGTGATTAATGACAATAGATTGTTTCTGATCTATCACTTGGAGGTCATTCCACCGAGATTTTCTGCACTGATCTGAGGGTGGAGATGTCGGGAGTGACCAGGACAGTGGATTCTGACTTTAATCCCGGGGTGAGTGGTATTCCGCTCAAGGCCGGATGCCTCTGTCTCGTGAACTTCTATGCCTGCTTAAAGATTCAGGTATGGAAATCTGTATCTCAGACTTGTTTTTTTTTTGTTGTTGTTATTTTTGTTTCCTTATAGATTTACATATGAGAAATGTAAATGTGTTATTGTGTTTAACAGTCTGAGAATTTGTTTCCCTGATTAGCATAAGTATTGTCCCTTGATACATATTGTGATCTTTATACTTCCAGAGTGAATAGACATAGAAGTACATTTTGTTTGTTGGTAGGTTGCCATATTGATGGAGATTATCTCCAGACTATACTAGGATAAGTTTAGGATTTGTTTATAACAACTTTGCTAATCAATTTACATCCCAAAGGTACGGTAATAGTGTGCCCAGAACTACTAAGGAGACCCACTTTAGTAACAGAAAGGATACAAAAGAATCTGGCTTCTTCCTCTAAGTAGGAACTGCTACACAGAATAGAGTTTTGGTGAACTCACAATAGAGTTTTCATGAACTTACAATAGAGTTTTAGTGAACTCACAATAGAGTTTTCATGAACTTACAATAGAGTTTTGGTGAACTCACAATAGAGTTTTGATGAACTCACAATAGAGTTTTAGTGAACTCACAATAGAGTTTTGATGAGCTCACAATAGAGTTTTGGTGAACCCACAGATATGGGAAATGCGGACAACAAAATAAATCTGTCCAGCTGTCAAACCCCCACGGATATTATATGTATAGTGTTAGGTCCTGGGGTGACAGAAGGAATGGAAATGGCACACTTGATCCAATTACGATTACAACAAATATGTAAATCATATGGCCCCTGCATAAAGAGTAACAAACTTGAAACCAAACTTTTAAATTAGATAAAAGTGATAAACTAGATTTTGTTAAAGACAGATTCACAAGAAAAAGGAATAAGAAATTAATTGTATGTACCTTAAGGATTATTTTGAAGTAACATCTGTAAGGACAGTAGGCCTAAATTGTTCAGTAAAATATATTGCTAAAAATAAAGTAGCTATGCTCTGATATAGACTGTAAAGCATGTGTTGATTTGGAATTGTGGTGCTGTGAATTGTAGAGTTTGTAAACTGAAGGTATCATATACTGATCCCAGAAAAGATACCAAAAATTAGAAGAACAAAAATACATAGAAATGTGAACATCCTCAATTAAATTGTGAAGAGTGCTAAATTGTTTATGATTTTAAATGTAAAGATAAGTGCATGTAAAATTTGCAAAAGGTAGACTTCAGAAATGTGTTAAAATATTTCAGTTTAATCCTACGTGTGTGGGGACGCCCATACAATGTAATGGTTGAGTTTTAAAAGAAATCGATTTTGAATCAGATGCTGAAGTTTTGCTTCTTGTGTATTTGAGATCTGACAATCTTCCTTTAAGACATTCTGAAGGGAGGGGGAGTGAGTGTTCAGAAGTTTGTGCATTCAAAGATTTGACAGTATGACATAATTGTTCACAAAAGGCTCAGTAAAGAAAAATCTCAGTGTATGCTGAGTTTTGTCATTCCACAGGCCAGCGAGCAAATCACAATTGTTTTTATTTTTAATATGTAGCCTTTATTTTGTTGAAAAAAGTGTTTTTATTTTTTGCTATTGACATTTGTTTTAGTGATACTACATAAAAATGTATGAGTGTTGTAAGTATGGTCATAGTATTACGGGGACAATGTAAGTAATGCTGTCCACTTTTACCATAATCCTGTACAAGGTCTTATAAGGTTATTGTTATTTACATATATGTTACCGACAGTGAATAAGTTGAATTATAGCATTGAAGTGTTTACAACAAGTGTTGAAATGTAACAATTATTGAGAAGGTAACATTAATAGCATAAGGATTGTCCTTATCTCAGTAAACCTCTGTATGTGTATTAGAATAGAACACGCATAGCCAAACAATCATAGAAAGATACTGTAGCCCTCAGAATCATCTACCTCTCAATATGACCAGTCATAGAGTCCTGCAATATATTGTGTCTATCTGGGGCTGCTAAAAATTTTATTAAGTTCAAATTAATCTCACCAGAACATTTGACCTCCTCTGTAGTCCCAGCCACTGGCCTGGATGGTCAAATACAGTATTTACAAAAGACAAATCCATTGCAGATTATTGTAAATAATGGTGTAATAGTCTCAGGTGACTGCCTACCCTAATCTTTACAGGTAGATCTATGGTCAGCATTAAATGCTACAATAACATACAAATATGGGGAAGCGATTTTAGCTTCCAAACCAAGACTTCTTAGAAGAGTAGCCATTGTTACAAGTAACACGCATCAAAAGATCTCATTAATGTTGTTAACATTGAAAAGTCTATACTGAAATGAGATGTTTGCTAGAGTCATTGATATGTTATGGGCACAGGGTAAAATCGATATAAGCTTACTGCCCATTTAAATTAAACTGAAAGCTAACAAGTGTGGATAATTAAACAATACCCTTTCAGATCAGATCAAATAACCAAATAGGTAGAAGGTTAGAGGTTTAATACACTAACGGTACCTAATCTGGACACCTTGTTGAATGGCATACCACTCACCTCACAGTTTTTACTGTTTTTCAGTAACTAATAAAGGAGAAACAGTATGCTTAGTCTAAACTACCACAAGGGTGTGCTGCAAGTCTTAATGTTGAAGGGATTGGCTGTTTGCCAGTGCAATCATAATTGTTATGCGATATGAGGATGATTTAGTGTTAATTCAGAGCAAAATTGTTTGCATGAAACAGTAGTATTATCTTTCTCAGTTTCCTCTCATGACTCCTCTTCCCCCCCAAAGCCTCTTACAGTAGGTGTTCCCCAAGGTTCTGTTCTTGGACCTCTCCTATTCTTCCTCTATATTTCCTCTCTAGGTGAACTCATCAGCTCTTTTGACCTCCATTATCATCTCTATGCTGATGATACTCAAATCTACCTTTCCTCCACTGATCTCTCCCCCTCTCTTCTGACTCGTATCTCCAACTATCTCTTCATGGATGTCCCAGCAATTTCTTAAACTTAATATGTCTAAGACTGAGCTGATCGTCTTCCCACCCTCCCACATAACCTCACTTCCCACTATTTCTTTATCAATTGATGGAATAACTATCTCATCTAGCCCCAAAGTGCGCTGTCTTGGAGTTATCCTGGACTCATCCCTCTCCTTCAAACGACATAACCAGAACCTCTCACAGTTCTGTCGTTTCCATCTCAAAAATATTTCTAAGATCAGTCCCTATCTCACCCAGGATGCTACAAAAACCCTCATACACTCACTGGTCATCTCCAGATTGGACTACTGTAACCTCCTCCTATCTAGGCTCCCCAAATCCCATCTCTCTCCTCTACAGTCTATCCTTAATGCTGCTGCACGGCTTATCTTCCTCTCCAAACGCTCTACATCTGCCTCCCCTCTCCTACAAGCCCTCCACTGGCTCCCCTTCCCTTTTAGAACCCAATTTAAGGTTCTCACGCTCGCTTACAAAGCCCTCACCCAATCTTCCCCCATATACAGTCAGGTGCATAAATATTGGGACATTGACATAATTTTCATATTTTGGCCTCTATTCACCACCATAATGGCTTTGAAATGAAACAAACAAGATGTGCTTTAACTACAGACTTTCAGATTTAATTTGAGGGTAATTACATCCAAATCAGGTGAACGGTGTAGGAATTACGACGGTTTCTATATCTGCCTCCCACTTTTTAAGGGGCCAAAAGTAATGGGACAAACTAAACAATCCTAAATCTAACTTTCACTTTTTAATACTTTGTTGCAAATCCTTTGCAGGCAATTACAGCCTGAAGTCTGGAATGCATAGACATCACCAGACGCTGGGTTTCATCCCTGGTGATGCTCTGCCAGGCCTCTACTGCAAATGTCTTCAGTTCCTACATGTTCTTGGGGCATTTTCCCTTCAGTTTTGTCTTCATCAAGTGAAGTGCATGCTCAATCGGATTCAGGTCAGGGGATTGACTTGGCCATTGCATAACATTCTACTTTTTAGCCTTAACAAACTCTTTGGTTGCATTGGCAGCCATACATGCCCACGCCATGACACTACCACCACCATGCTTCACTGATGAGGTGGTATGTTTTGGATCATGAGCAGTTCCTTTCCTTCTCCATACTCTTCTCTTCCCATCACTCTGGTACAAGTTGATCTTTGCCTCATCTGTCCATAGGATGTTGTTCCAGAACTGTAATGGCTTTTTTAGATGTTGTTTGGCAAACTCTAATCTGGTATTCCTGTTTTTGAGGCTCACCAATGGTTTACATCTTGTGGTGCACCCTCTATATTCACTCTTGTGAAATCTTCTCTTGATTGTTGACTTCGACACATATACACCTACCTCCTGGAGAGTGTTCTTGATTTGGCCTACTGTTGTGAAGGGGTTTTTCTTCACCAGGGAAATAATTCTTCTGTCATCCACCACAGTTGTTTTCCGTGGTCTTCCGGATCTTTTGGTGTTGCTGAGCTCTCCGGTGCGTTCTTTCTTTTTAAGAATGTTCCAAACAGTTGATTTGGCCACACCTAATGTTTTTGCTATCTCTCTGATGGGTTTGTTTTGATTTTTCAGCCTAATGATGGCTTGCTTCACTGATAGTGACAGCTCTTTGGATCTCATATTGAGAGTCGACAGCAACTGATTCCAAATGCAAATGTCACACCTAGAATCAACTCCAGACCTTTTACCTGATTAATTGATAATGACATAACGAGGGAATAGCCCACACCTGTCCATGAAATAGCTTTTGAATTGATAGTCCCATTACTTTTGGCCCCTTAAAAAGTGGGAGGCACATATAGAAACCGTCGTAATTCCTACACCGTTCACCTGATTTGGATGTAGTTACCCTCAAATTAAATCTGAAAGCCTGCAGCTAAAGCACATCGTGTTTGTTCCATTTCAAAGCCATTGTGGTGGTGAATAGAGGCCAAAATATGAAAATTCTGTCAATGTCCCAATATTTATGCACCTGACTGTATATGGGAGAAGATTGGGTGAGGGCTTTGTAAGCGAGCGTGAGAACCTTAAATTGGGTTCTAAAAGGGAAGGGGAGCCAGTGGAGGGCTTGTAGGAGAGGGGAGGCAGATGTAGAGCGTTTGGAGAGGAAGATAAGCCGTGCAGCAGCATTAAGGATAGACTGTAGAGGAGAGAGATGGGATTTGGGGAGCCTAGATAGGAGGAGGTTACAGTAGTCCAATCTGGAGATGACCAGTGAGTGTATGAGGGTTTTTGTAGCATCCTGACTGTACATCTCTGATCTCATCTCCCTTCATGGCATGAAAGGCGGCATTCAACTAATGCATGCCGCCTTTCATGCCAGCTGATTACTTCCTCCCTCTCCCGCCTCCAAGATTTTGCCCGCACTGCTCCCCACCTCTGGAACTCTCTCCCTCTCTCCATCAGACTCTCCACCTCTTTGCAATCCTTCAAACGAGCTCTCAAGACCCACTACTTCATCAAAGCCTTCCAGTTACCATTCTATCTCCCTTATACATGCTCCTTCCTCTCCATCTACCCCATCTGTGTCACCCCTGTTTGTCTTCCCCTCTCTATTAGAATGTAAGCTCTTACGAGCAGGGCCCTCTACCCTCTTGTGCTTCTCCCTACTTTAGTTTCATCTACTTCTTACTTTCAACTAGGACACCTAACACTTGGTTGCTTATGTTCTGTTGCTTATCTGGGTGTTATGGTCGCTAATGTAGCAATATATATTATCCATGTCCTGGTCCTGTATTGTATTGTTCTGTAAGTCGCTTGTCTACAACTTGTTTATGTACGTTGTAAGGTGCTGCGGAACATTTGTGACGCCATATAAATAAATGATAATAATAATAATTGAGTATTCTGCACAAGCAAAACAAAATTGTAAAGTATTTAAAGATAAATTGCAATCCGTACAGACAAAAAAGTAGATTTTTTTTTAAGACATCGTATATCAGTGTAATTTAGAAAGCATATGTCCAAACAGCTTAAAGCCTTTTTGGGCTTATTTACATATTGTAGGGAATTAATACTTTATGTAACTAAATTGTAACTTTTGTATAATGCGAACAAGGGATTGATACAACAGGATCCCATTGCATTAACATATAAATTAATTGAAATGTATTTTCTGAATGCATCAGCATTGGTTTTACCTTATTATAGTAAGCCATTTATACTGTTTAGTCATGAGTCTAACTCACATACTTAGGGGGTCATTGAACAATCACATGGAAACTCTTGTCACCTAGACACTGTTAAGTGTTGACACAGTGTTAGGACACCCCTTAACTCTTATAGGCCCGTATTCAATTTGAGCCGAGCCGCGATAATTTAACGCGGCCCAGACTTAACGCTGCCTTCGCCTGTTTTGTAAGCGTTAAAGTATCATGCGCATGCCCACGTATCCCCGTATTCAATTTGAAAGTAGGCGAAAACGGGACCCGACGATACTTGGATCAGCGTTAAAAAAATGGGAATTTTCGGGAAATAATCCTAGGAACCCCCTAAAGATGTCCAGACATGGGGGATCACTATGGGTACCCCAGTTTATGGCTGCAAAAGAAAGTCGGGTTTTTAAATAGCCGTGGCAGGTGTTTTTTTTCCCGACTTTGAAGAAGTGATGCAGAAGAGCACTTACCTTATTTTTTTCATTTTTAAAAATGGTCCCATCAAATTTGGGGTATATGAAAATGGGTACTAGCATATTTTTAAGTCCCAAAACACATTTTTTTTAAATTCTGCAAAAATGCACCTGCCACGGCTATTTGAAACCCCGACTTCCTTCAGGAGTTAAAAATGGGGGTACCCATAGTCATCCCCTATGTCTACACATGTTTAGGGGGTTCCCTGGAATATTTGCCGAAAATTCCTATTGTGTTGTACCTGTAAAAAAAGAAGTAAAAATGTTAAAAAAATTACATAAGGTCCCCCCCAAAAGCCAAACCAGCCCCAGGCTTGCCAGCCAGTGGTGGTTTCTAAAAATATGAGGAACAAAATGTGTAGGGTTCCACCGTATTTTAGAAACCAACCCAAGGCTGCAGGGACCAGTTCTGGTTTTAAATATCGGTGGAAAAAAAACGTGGAGATCCCCCTATATTTAAGACCAGTACCAGACCCAAGCAACTGGGGTGTAATGCCACAGCCCGGAGACCCAATCACCGGGGCTCCAGGTCCAAAGCATTAGCACCCCAAATCAGTCAGCGCAAGCCGGTGATCTTGGGGGAGTCGGGGACCCCCCAAAGAAGGGTCCCCCCCTCCCGAGCACCACAGGTTTACGCTGAAGCCTGGGGCTCTTCCCCATACCCCTGGTATTGAGTTTTACAGTGGAACTACAAGTGCCAGCATGCCTGCCATTTTGCACTTGTGGAACAACAAGTGCCAGCAGACATGCGGCACCTGTAACTTCACTGTAAAAAAAATAGTTAAAAAAAGACAAAACACACACACCATGACAGTATAACTTTATTACACACACCTATCCATTCACACATACTTACCTATACCAGATGTGTCTGTCCCCTTGTCCAGTAGAATATCCTTAATGAATGGCTCTGCAAAGAAAAATTCATACTCACCTATATCCTGGCGCTGGTCTACGCAGTAATCCATGAACTTGGCAAAACAAAAAAACGAGTTTACACAACCCACGCAACAGCTATCAGTTTGTGTGTTGCCACACATACTGATAGCTCCCAAATGCCAGCTGACGGAACATGTACGGAGCTGGCAGTCCCGAGAGCCAATCAGCGGCCATGCTGACTGTAGAGCGGCCGCTGATTGGCTCCGGCTACTGACAGTTCCCACGTGGGCGAGTCAATTTTTGGGGTGTCCTGTTGTTTGTTTGTTTTTTGACACAGATTACCTTCGGGGGACTGTCTGAAGGCTGCACGGGGGTTCCCGAAATGTTGCACCCCAAAACCCCAATTCTGCACTTTTTACCACCTGTCATTCATAGGCGATACTTTACATTGCATTGACTTTCCGCCTAGGCAGAACGTCTTTGAAATTGAATACGAGGTAAAACCAATACAGTCGATAATGACGTCATCGGCGGTAAATTACAACACATGGAATCTGGACTTAACGCCTCAAATTGAATACTGCCCTTAGTACCACATGAAGCTATAAAATCTAAAGCTTAAAGAAAGCATTTATCTGTTATTAAGTTTACAAAATATGAAGTAGCTTTGTTGTACAAGTAATATCATTCTTACAGGTACAACGTTGAAACCCTGCGTCATCATTACTTTTGCAGGTTTCAAAAAATGGGAGAGTATTAGTGATAATAAAAAGTAAATAGTGACTGTGTCAAGGAGGACACTGAAAATATATAAACTTTTTATTTTCCTGATCATGATTGTATTGAACTAATGAAACAGGAATCATTGTCCTTATTTAACTTTTCAAATGTTTCTTTTGAAGATGGAGTTCCATGCACAAGATATGTTGGCTACGTCAGAGCACTGTCTACTGCATTCCAGTTATCCCAAAGGCTTGTAGTGATAAAAATGAAGGTACACTTGAGAGACTACACCTGAAGCTGAAGACAATAGACTGGTAGACCAGGCCGCATGTGCTGCTGCCATAAGTCACTACTCCCAAGGGCAACCCACTTATGTGGTAGATACCGCCCCCAAAATTGACTTAAGTACCCTCACAAAGCTCCAGGTACAAGCTCCAGAGGCTGAGAAAAGCAAAGCTAGGAGCTAAAAGCAAAGCTAGGAGCTAAAGATAAATGGTGAGTGGGGGGAAGGTCACTGTTTAGGTCTACCAAAAGCACTTTACCAAGTTGTAGCCCAGATAATACACGATGAGGTGCACTTGGGGAAGGATAGAATGGTGGCTATCACCAACTGTAATTGGATAGCTCTGGGTTTTGCACAAACAGCACAGGCCTTTGAAACACGGTGTCTAATATGTGCATTGAATAACCCGGGTAAGACTGTACCAAGCCCTTTGAAAAGTACACCCCAGACTCAGTGTTCCTTCCAGAGGATACTAATTGATACCACTGCCCAAATGTTCCGAATGTGATGTCCTCTTGTACGAGCCTCATCAGTCACTAGCCCGGGGGTAGGCGTGTTGAAGGGCAGATGCAAAGACAATGGCCAAGGTAATTAAGATAATTAAGAAAATTATTTCTCTAGTGTATAAAGAAAATTATAATTAAGGTCAACTGCAGATATGGTATGCTATGTATCAATCTTACAGACACAATTAACTAAAATACATAGTTAGGTGTTTTCTTCTATACCAGTCCTTTATCTTGATACAGGAAACCACTGTTTACAACCAGGAGATTGGATGATAGTTTGGAAATATACCAGGAAGGCTATTGAGCCCAGATTTGAAAGTTTATTCCAAATCCTGATGAGTACATTTATTTCAGTGAATATTAATGGGACGGACACCTGAATATATTCCTCCGATTGAAAAGTCTTCATCCAAGCGGAGTTGGAGTAATTTGATATTGTGGTTAGATACATGTTCCTAGGCCCCAAGTCTGACAAAGGCTTGTGGAAATGTATATTTTACTTTGCTTTGTTATACATTTAATTTTAGCTTTAAGACTTTGAGTTGTTATCACGAGTATTAAGCTGAGTAACTGCATATATAGTTTTATATGAATATATGAAGCAGTAACATTATCTAGACTCAATGTATAGTATGTTCAACATATAGAAGCTTTAGCCAAATTATTTGATAATGTTAAAGATAAAATATTTGATGTGCTTAAAATGATCTCTAATGAACTGCAAAGTAAAGTAAAGGTTATGGGACAGTTTAAACTGATCCTCAACTACCTTATGGCTGCTTAATAAGATATGTGTCTTACAGTGAGACTAGCCTGCTGTAATGTACAGTCAGGTGCATAAATATTGGGACATTGACAGAATTTTCATATTTTGGCCTCTATTCACCACCACAATGGCTTTGAAATGAAACAAACAAGATGTGCTTTAGCTGCAGACTTTCAGATTTAATTTGAGGGTCATTACATCAAAATCAGGTGAACGGTGTAGGAATTACAACAGTTTCTATATGTGCCTCCCACTTTTTAAGGGGCCAAAAGTAATGGGACTATCAACTCAAAAGCTATTTCATGGACAGGTGTGGGCTATTCCCTCGTTATTTCATTATCAATTAAGCAGGTAAAAGGTCTGGAGTTGATTCTAAGTGTGACATTTGCATTTGGAATCAGTTGCTGTCGACTCTCAATATGAGATCCAAAGAGCAGTCACTATCTGTGAAGCAAGCCATCATTAGGCTGAAAAATCAAAACAAACCCATCAAAGAGATAGCAAAAACATTAGGTGTGGCCAAATCAACTGTTTGGAACATTCTTAAAAAGAAAGAATGCATCGGAGAGCTCAGCAACACCAAAAGACCCGGAAGACCACAGAAAACAACTGTGGTGGATGACAGAAGAATTATTTCCCTGGTGAAGAAAAACCCCTTCACAGCAGTTGGCCAAATCAAGAACACTCTCCAGGAGGTAGGTGTATATGTGCCAAAGTCAACAATCAAGAGAAGACTTCACAAGAGTGAATATAGCGGGTTCACCACAAGATGTGAGCCACAAAAACAGGAAGACCAGATTAGAGTTTGCCAAACAACATCTAAAAAAGCCATTACAGTTCTGGAACAACATCCTATGGATAGATGAGACAAAGATCAACTTGTACCAGAGTGATGGGAAGAGAAGAGAATGGAGAAGGAAAGGAACTGCTCATGATCCAAAACATACCACCTCATCGGTGAAGCATGGTGGTGCTAGTGTCATGGTGTGGACATGTATGGCTGCCAATGGAACTGGTTCCCTTGTATTTATTGATGAAGTGACTGCTGACAAAAGCAGCAGAATGAATTCTGAAGTGTTTCGGGCAATATTATATGCTCATATTCAGTCAAATGCTTCAGAACTCATTGGACGGCGCTTCACAGTGCAGATGGACAATGACCCGAAGCATACTGCAAAAGCAACCTAAAAGTTTTTAAAGCTAAAAAGTGGAATGTTATGCAATGGCCAAGTCAATCCCCCGACCTGAATCCGATTGAGCATGCATTTCACTTGATGAAGACAAAACTGAAGGGAAAATGCCTCAAGAACGAGCAGGAACTGAACACATTTGCAGTAGAGGCCTGGCAGAGCATCACCAGGGATGAAACCCAGTGTCTGGTGATGTCTATGCGTTCCAAACTTCAGGCTGTAATTTCCTGCAAAGGATTTGCAACAAAGTATTAAAAAGTGAAAGTTAGATTTAGGATTGTTTAGTTTGTCCCATTACTTTTGGCCCCTTAAAAAGTGGGAAGCACATATAGAAACCGTTGTAATTCCTACACCGTTCACCTGATTTGGATGTAATTACCCTCAAATTAAATCTGAAAGTCTGCAGTTAAATCACATCTTGTTTGTTTCATTTCAAAGCCATTGTGGTTGTGAATAGAGGCCAAACTATGAAAATTCTGTCAATGTCCCAATATTTATGCACCTGACTGTATATAGCTGATAACTTTTCTTACCTGATACATGGACGCGTGAAGAAAATCAAGGAACTGAAAGACCAGTTCAGGAAAACACTTAGGGGCTTATTCATTAAACCTAAAAATTCGATGGAGATAATTAGGTTTAGAACTTGCATGGGGTTCTACCTAATTATAGGTGGAATTCATCATTCCACCTCTCCATAAGTATCTATTCCGAAAAGCTGTAATTTTTGTGATGACAGTTTTTTGGGAAATAGATACTTTTCCCTGCCTACACTACCTTATCGCATCTGGAAACAGTGCTGCGCATGCGATGTTACATCTGTAAAACCAGCGCATGCGCAGCACTGCCTACAGATTGCGTTAAGGTAGTGTACCCCCCCTCCCCCCCTCCGCTCACCTCCCCCCCCCTGACTTACCTGTCCGCGCAGCAGCCTCCGGCTCCGTCCTGCTGGTCTGTCATGTGGTTTCCCAGCAGACCACATGACAGATTAGAAAAAAAAAAATTCTTTTTCTAAACTTTCTTGTGCTCTGCTGGGGAGCACACATGTCCGACCAGCCTCCGGAGCCTGAGGACAGAGCAGAGCAACGGAGGGACTCGTCGGGGGACCTGCACACGTGGATACAGGTATTGTGTTGCATAATTCCAGCATATACAGGACCAGCAATCACAGTATGCCATTAGATGTGGCAGTAGGTCCATCCTGCCTGAGCAGAATGTTTTTTTTCAGATGTGGGCACCATTCCTGAGCATTGGAGCAAGGGGGTCATGAGCGGCAGTACGCTCGCAAGCGGGTCGATGTTCCCCCACTGCGGGGGAGGGAGCTCCGTCGTGCACATGTGCGAGACCCTTGCGAGCGATGGGCTCTCCATCGCTCCGGGTCTCGCACCAAAGGGGGCGTGCTGTCGATGTCAAGACCATCGCGACCATCATCATGGACGCTCGCTATAGCTGTGGGTGGTAACCCACAGCTATGCGAGCATCCATGAGGACGCTCCAAAAAAAGGTAGGAGGGCGCTGATTCAGAGTGAGCGCTCTGGTCAAAGCGTTCAGCTCTGAATCAGGCCCTAAGTCCGGGAGTCTGAGGGAGCAGCAGAAGAACTTAGCACTGCCCTGGACATATATGTACATATCGGTCTCCTTATGTACTGGAAAGTGTATTATTATACAGAATTATTTATTAACCCTATTGATGGTATATAGCAGTGCACCCCTAACAGTGCATGTTTTTCACATCTTCTAGTTGGTGGACAGGTATATTTATTACTGGCTGACACATTGTAAAAGATCCACAGTTGGTGCTAATCATTTCATTTGTGATACTGAGAAGAACATGCAGCACTAGTAACGTTCTATTATATTAATATTTCTATTGTGGTTATGGCGTGTGCTGGGGAGGGGGGTTTCCAGGCAGATGGAAACCCCCACTGCATTTGCCTATGCATTACACTCGACTGTTGTTTCTCCGAGGAAAATACGCTAAAGGCCTTGATGATGACTCAAGTCTATGATAACATCTGTGCCTAAGACAACATTCCAAGTTGTACCATTTGTGGAACCAGCCTCATTGAGGATGACAAGCAAACATGTGGACAAGGCAAGACTATCATCTTTTCCCTGAATATTCATGACAAGATGGACTGAATAAAAGACAATTAGAGACTGAGGACTGCAGACTTGCTTTATGGGGAATGGAACAATACGTAATCCCATGTATAGGTTCCTGTAGATGGGACTTGTGCATAAATGTACATATATTTAGTATAGCAAGATCGTGTTCCTCTTAGGTAAATAGTATAGTGTAAAGTTACGAATAAAAGATGGGAAAATGATAAATCTGTTATTAAGCTATCCACATTAAGACTCCATCTTGTCACAAGATGGTGTCTGCCTTTAAATATTCATAGCTTTAAATGTGTAATATTACAAAGACCGATTTCTGCTGAGTTATAAGCCGAAGAACCTTGGAATGTATAAACATGCAGATAACATTATGAATAAGACTGTGTATCCCTAACCCCCCCTAACACTCCCACATGTATAAGATAATAATGTAATGAATGCTAACAAAGACTGCTATAGTGTGATATAATATGCGAATATTCTGATATGTTGCAGTTGTATGAACGCTGTGTTTTATATTTTTGTCTACATGTAAATATAGCCAGAGCAATCTTGGAACACACAACTGATGGATGTGTCTTGATTTGCGTCTATTGAGATCTCAGTAATTCAGGGGTCTGACATACACTAATGAACTTAGGCTGGTGATTAATGACAATAGAATGTTTCTGATCTCTCATTAGTTATACTGCATAATTATTGTATCATCACTGCAGCCATTGGATTCACAATGTTTAGCAGTGGCACCTGGATAACAGTGGTACAACTAGATTGGTACACCTTTATTATCATATGGGACAAATCAGATTTGTCACGCCCCTTCGCCATAAGGCCACATCCTTTTTTCAGCCAAGCATCTTATGTCCCTATTTGAAAAATGGGGGGCAGGGCCGGCAACAGAAATCTTGAGGCCCTTTACACAGATATCTCTGGGGTCCTCCCCCTTCAACTCCTCCACACAACCCACACATCCCTCCCCATACATGTATCATCAAATATAAGACAGTGTAATTGTGCAGATACAGGAAACCATACAATTTGGTAGTCAATGGCATGATGGAAGAAGAATAAAGGCCAGTACACACTAGGGGGTAAATATACTAAAGTGAGAGTTTTTAGAAGTGAGTTTTAAAGGTGATGTTACCCTTAGCAACCAAACAGACTTTAGCTATTATCTTCTAGAAGGTGCTAGTTAAATGTTAAGTAGAATCTGATTGGTTGCTATGGGCAACATCACTTTTAAAACTCACTTCTAAAAACTCTCACTTTAGTAAATGTACCCCTAGAAGTTGTCCAGTGTGCATGACCTTGTCAGCGACGGGACCCCGCCATTGGCAAGTGCATACACACTTGGCAATGCTGGCAGTGACGATGGGGGGGCCCTACTGCATTCGGCAGCATGGCCCCCGCTAATGAAATCGCCCGCCGGACCTGCATGCAGGGCCGACGGAGAATGTCACTGACAATACGCGGGAGCGTGCATCATCAGCGACATAGCAGGTATACATTAGGCGATATGCCAGATATGTCATATACAACATATAGTCTCTAGTGTGTACCCAGCTTTAGAGTTGCCTTTGAACATTATATGTGAATAAGGGGTCTATTCATCATGTTAATTATTGGGGTCTGAACGGACCCGAATAATTAAAATCCTAACTCGCAGCTCTGTCACGGTGACATTTGATGCAATATCAGCTGCCCCCATGAGCCGCTTCACTGCTCCTGTCGGAGCAGTGATGGGACTGCGCATGCGCGACCTACAGGTCATGCATGCGCACAAGAGCCCCGACATCCGGCGGAAGGAGCCGGACAGAGGTTGAGGGATCCGAAAGGATCCATCTTTGCAGCCCGGACCATCTTCCTATAGGGTTGCGATGCCGGAGCAAGAGTATTCGCCAGCTGAAGATGGCGAATGCTCCCACAGTCAAGCTCCGAAAATATAATATTTTCGGAGCTTGATGAATACTGTCCCCATACAAGTGTATGTGGACAGCGGGCCATTCTGCAAAAGGAAGGTAAGTAGGAGATATCTGTGAAATCTCCTGCTTTATCCCCTTGATGAATGGCCCAATAACTTAATTTTCACAATTGCAGGTGAAAATGTGCATTTTCACCAACTTTTGTGAAAATTAAGTGATGATGAATAGGCCCCTGTGTGATATTCATTACAATTTTAATGGAAAAATATGTTAACTTTTTTTGTTTAGGAACAGGACCCCATATAATCTACAGGTCACAAGTTAAAAAAAGAAAAAAAAAATGACAGACTATCCATAACATTTTGGAAGCACAACTGTAATAGAACAACCACTTACATAGAAACAAAATAATACATAGATCTCTCTATAGATTATATATTTTGAAATGTTAGATACACATAATGCATATATACACACACACACACACATATATATATATATATATATATATATATATGTATATACAGTCAGGTGCATAAATATTGGGACATTGACAGAATTTTCATATTTTGGCTTCTATTCACCACCACAATGGCTTTGAAATGAAACAAACAAGATGTGCTTTAACTGCAGACTTTCAGATTTAATTTGAGGGTAATTACATCCAAATCAGGTGAACGGTGTAGGAATTACAACGGTTTCTATATGTGCCTCCCACTTTTTAAGGGGCCAAAAGTAATGGGACAAACTAAACAATCCTAAATCTAACTTTCACTTTTTAATACTTTGTTGCAAATCCTTTGCAGGCAATTACAGCCTGAAGTCTGGAACGCATAGACATCACCAGGCGCTGGGTTTCATCCCTGGTGATGCTCTGCCAGGCCTCTACTGCAAATGTCTTCAGTTCCTGCATGTTCTTGGGGCATTTTCCCTTCAGTTTTGTCTTCATCAAGTGAAATGCATGCTCAATCAGATTCAGGTCAGGGGATTGACTTGGCCATTGCATAACATTCCACTTTTTAGCCTTAAAAACCTCTTTGGTTGCTTTTGCAGTATGCTTCAGGTCATTGTCCATCTGCACTGTGAAGCGCCGTCCAATGAGTTCTGAAGCATTTGACTGAATATGAGCATATAATATTGCCCGAAACACTTCAGAATTCATTCTGCTGCTTTTGTCAGCAGTCACATCATCAATAAATACAAGGGAACCAGTTCCATTGGCAGCCATACATGCCCACGCCATGACACTACCACCACCATGCTTCACTGATGAGGTGGTATTTTTTGGATCATGAGCAGTTCCTTTCCTTCTCCATACTCTTCTCTTCCCATCACTCTGGTACAAGTTGATCTTTGTCTCATCTGTCCATAGGATGTTGTTCCAGAACTGTAATGGCATTTTTAGATGTTGTTTATCAAACTCTAATCTGGTCTTCCTATTTTTGAGGCTCACCAATGGTTTACATCTTATGGTGAACCCTCTATATTCACTCTTGTGAAGTCTTCTGTTGATTGTTGACTTTGACACATATACACCTACTTCCTGGAGAGTGTTCTTGATTTGGCCAACTGTTGTGAAGGGTTTTTTCTTCACCAGGGAAATAATTCTTCTGTCATCCACCACAGTTGTTTTCTGTGGTCTTCCGGGTCTTTTGGTGTTGTTGAGCTCTCCGGTGCGTTCTTTCTTTTTAAGAATGTTCCAAACAGTTGATTTGGCCACACCTAATGTTTTTGCTACCTCTCTGATGGGTTTGTTTTGATTTCTCAGCCTAATGATGGCTTGCTTCACTGATAGTGACAGCTCTTTGTATCTCATATTGAGAGTTGACAGCAACTGATTCCAAATGCAAATGTCACACCTAGAATCAACTCCAGACCTTTTACCTGCTTAATTGATAATGAAATAATGAGGGATTTGCCCACACCTGTCCATGAAATAGCTTTTGAGTTGATAGTCCCATTACTTTTGGCCCCTTAAAAAGTGGGAGGCACATATAGAAACCGTTGTAATTCCTACACCGTTCACCTGATTTTGATGTAATTACCCTCAAATTAAATCTTAAAGTCTGCAGTTAAAGAACATCTTGTTTGTTTCATTTCAAAGCCATTGTGGTGGTGAATAGAGGCCAAACTATGAAAATTCTGTCAATGTCCCAATATTTATGCACCTGACTGTATATATGTATATATATATATACACACATATATACACACACACACATATATATATATATATATATATATATGTATAAATATATATGTATATATATATATATATACACACATATATACATATATACACACACATTATATATATACATATATATATGTATAGCTCAGAAAAAACGATGGCACTCTGAGACTTCAATAAAGTATCAAAAATGTGTATTCAAACGAACATCCAAAGGGACGTTGTGGTCCCGAAACGTTGGTGTCTTAGGATGTTCGTTTGAAAACACATTTTTGATACTTTATTGAAGTCTCCGAGTGCTGCCGTTTTTTCTGAGCTATCTGTGGACATTGTTTCGGCGGATGGCACCAGAGCTGCTGCATATTTAGGATAGAGTGCCGATCCGAGGGAATTATATTATATATATATATATATATATACACACATACAATAAATAAATATATATATTTACATTACATACGGCACTTTACTGTATGCTGATTCTTAGATAAGCTGTTTTTTTACTATCTCTAATGTACAGGCATTCATTTTGCAATATTGAAGCTCTGAAATTTGAAACTGTATTACACTATGTACCATATATACTCGAGTATAAGCCGACCCGAATATAAGATGAGGTACCTACTTTTACCACAACAAACTGGGAAAACTTGTTGACTCGAGTATAAGCCTAGTGTGGGAAATGGCAGCAGCTGGTAGTGCCCCCAGTAGTAATTCCCCCTGGTTGTGCCCCCAGTAGTAATCCCTCCTGGTAGTGCCCCCAGTGGTAATCCCCCCTTTCAGTGCCTCCAGTAGTAATCCCCCCCTGGTAGTACCCCCAGTGTTAATCCCCCCTTTTAGTGCTCCCTGTAGTAATCCCCCACTGGTAGTGCCCCCTGTAGTAATCCTCCCCTGGTAGTTCCCCCAGTGGTAATCCCCCCTGTAGTAATCCCCCCCTGGTAGTGCCCCCTGTAGTAATCCCCCCCTGGTAGTTCCCCCAGTGGTAATCCCCCCTTTTAGTGCCCCCTGTAGTAATCCCCCCTGTAGTAATCCCCCCCTGTAGTAATCCCCCCTGGTAGTTCCCCCAGTGGTAATCCCCCCTTTTAGTGCCCCCTGTAGTAATCGCCCCCTGATAGTGCCCCCTGTAGTCCCCCCCCCCCCAGTAGAGAGAGACGTGACAAGAATACAAAAAAAAATCACTTACCTGAAACTCCCGCTCCTGGTCCCGCCGCTGTCCGCTCCTCCAGCCGCTTTGCATGGGAGAGACGTCGTCATGACCGACGTGTCTCCCATCACCCACTGCGAGAGCCGGATGATGGCTCCCGCAGTGGGAGCAGCAGGACTGCTGATACACCAAACACGCAGCTGCCGGCTCCGGCGGCTGTGTGTTTGGCAGTGTGTAGCGCTGACCGAACTCCGTCCGGTCAGCGCTACACTTGACTCGAATATAAGCCAAGGGGGTACTTTTTCAGCACATTTTTTGTGCTGAAAAACTCGGCTTATACTCGAGTATATCGATTTTTATATTTTTGGATTGCCATTAAAACTGTGAAAAACACTACTGATGTCAATTACCTTATGAGGATCTTCACAAAGGACATGAGATAAGCTTTCTTACTCTTATGCACATGGTACGGGTTCACTCTTAGCCCTCTTCACACAATTTTGGTGTTGATCACAGTTATTGCACTAGGAGGCGCCCTTGTTTTTTGTTATTTTTCATATATATATATATATATATATATATATATATACATACGACCCAAAAGGTGCAGCATTCCTACCAATCAATAAGGCACATCAATCAGCAGCTTAGTTTGTCAACGTTTCAGAGCCCAGTTTAATATTGTGGCACTTTCATCAGGACGAAGATAAATACAGATGTGCTTACCTTAAATATAATTACCATGTGGGCGCTCAGTGTCAGACGTGGGATCTCCCACCCGGCCAGCGGCGCATTTATCATGACGTCATCACGGTGTGACCCGGAGCGTAAGTGCATATACCCATCACCATAGTTACATTGTAAACAAGAAACACTAAAGATAAATAGATATAACAATAACAATATCAATTACGGTGTGCAAGATAGCATATAACAAGTAAATGAAAAGATACATACACACGGCTGGTATAGATATGGCTGGTTGATAGAATGATTACAAATTGTATAATAGAAATCTAAATTGACATAACGATACTAGTAGCCGTAGTCCAAACATAGTAACAATAATAATGTTATTAGGGCCCATATTGATAAAGTGCACAGCATCAGATAAACGGGCTCAATGCCCCATATTAAAGATTACCATATATTGTAATAGATCCTTAGCATGGTTACCTATTATAGCAGAATACAATTGATCAACAAATATGATAGATATGAAATAAGGCAAGAAATAGATCCCATAGGGATATATTCAATTTAAGGGAGATCGCTACATACTAAATGACACATAGCACATAAGGTTGCAAAGGGACCAAAGATTACCAAGATATGGCAGTCCATCTTAATACAGGTTGAGTCTCCCATATCCAAATATTCTGAAATACGGAATATTCCGAAATACGGAATATTTTTAGCATGACTGAAATAGTGAAACCTTTGATTTTTGATGGTTCAATGTACACAAACTTTGTTTAAGGCACAAAATTATTAAAAATAAAGTATAAAATTACCTATAGGCTGTGTGTATAAGGTGTATATGACATATAAATGAATTTCATGTATCTACACAAACTTTGCTTGAGCCACAAAATTATTGAAAATATTGTATAAAATAACCTTCTGGATGTGTATATAAGGTGTATATGAACCATAAATGCATTCTGTGTTTAGATTTGGACATTTCAAAATGGTATGCAATTATTCCAAAATACGGAATATTCCGATATCCAAAATACCCTTGGTCCCAAGCATTTTGGATATGGGAGACTCAACCTGTATAGCCTAATATCCTTAATGATCGAGAGGAAGCAATTAAGGCCAAGATGGTCATTAAGACCTTTCGGGGATAACATGCCCAAACTAAATATCCATTCTGTTTCCCTTTGTAATAGTCTTAATGAGCGGTTACCTCCACATATAGAGCAAGGGATATGGTCTATCATTCTATAGCATAACGAGGCCAAGGAATGTGGCGTCTTGTAGAAATGTCTAGCGACCGGTTGTTCACTTTTGCCACTAGCGATAGCTGCTCTAATCGCGGACCTAAACGGCAGCTTGTAAGTGCTATCGGGGGCTGCAGATGGCATATATTTACGTCATCAATTGATGAATACAAGAATTTCGACATCCCCATATTAGTCAAACTAATGGTACAATTGATTGCCAAGTGGCAATTTAGGGAAAAAACTCTGTGAAGTAGCAGACAAGATCATCAGCACCAGGCCCTATTGACAGCTCTGTAGCCCCTGATAGCAGGCATGACCGAGACTATCCTTCAGAAGAGCAATCTAAAGAATTATCACTGGCTGTATATGCTTAATATTGCCTCTGATTATCATAGCAGAGGAGCGCTTTGCACTGCATTTATTCCTAGTCCCAGAACTGATGAGCACTAGGACCCAACGTGGCTCTATCCAGAGTGTCATGACTGAGGGTTGGTTTGGGTAGGAACAGGCATGGGAGGCTGAAGGGGAGATCAAAGATGTGTGAAGGAACTTGGGTGGCTTGAGCCAGGACTTCCTCATGTAATGATGTGAGGAGATAGAGATATGGCAGTGGATGATGGGCCCGAAGGCGAGGACAGAAATAGAATGTCTTTATTAAACAGCAGGATGGGATGAGAACTGGAGGTGAACTGAATGAATGAGCAGAATCCGATTGGGACCAATGATGCTAGATTGGTTTGAGACCGATGTTGCTGATTTGAAGAACTTGATGGATTTGGGACCGTTGATGATGATTTGAAGTACTGGGTCGGTTTGAAACCGATGATGATGAGTTGAATACTGGGTAGGTTTGGGGCCGAAGGTTGGAGATATCAGCTGGGGCCGACAGTTGGAGATATCAGCTGGGGCTAAAGGTTGGAGATATCAGCTGGGGCTGATGGTTGGAGATATGGCCGATGGTTGTAGTTAGGAACAAGTCTCAGTGGATAACCCTTACTGGAGCACAGATGGAATGGAGACTTGCAACCAGACTTGGAACTGGAATCACATGGACTGGAACCGTTCAGACACAGGGTACCTGGGATCTCAACACAGAGAATGGAGTCCAGTCAGGAAATGAAATTTATAGGGGTGGATCCCCAGGGATTGGATGCTGCCATAAGCTGGTCTGGGAGTAATACTATAAGTGGTGAAGGAGAGTCAGGTGATTGAATACAACATGGCTGCACCCATACTGAGTTTGGAGGGAACTCAGGTGTGCAGCCTGAGTACTAGCATGCTGAATAAACACACTGAAAGCACAAAGCAGGAACCGTGTGGACAGACCTCATAGTCAGCTGGATGCGATGTGCAGTGCAGGTGGACCTCTGCATCATCCGGAAGTGGTGTGCATTCACAGCATGAGCAGACCTCAGCATTAGCTGGAACAACACCACAGAGGTAATACATAGGAGATTATGGGAAAAATTAGTCAGGATCGTGACACAGAGTTCTGACCTCCGACAGGCACTACTGCATGGCTCCACAGTGTGTCTTTCTCCAGTGGCATCTCACTTGTTAGGACACTCCATGAGACGCCCAAGTGTTACAGAGCTTTACAAGGTCTCTGTTACACTGTGCCATCACCACTTACATAGAGAAGCATAACGCTTCCTGGTAGAAGGGTGTATGTGTCATTACCATCTGGCCTACTACAAAGCCCAGCATGCCCAATCGCTCCAGGCTGCATCTAGCATCCAGTTAATCTGTATCTGTTTAGTCCTGTGTCTACAGCTAACTGTACCTCTACCTGGTTAATAAACCAACACCTTAGTTAAGCCAATCTGCCAGGGAGCTTTGCACAATCAAAAATTAAGACACCATAACAAGGGACAAAGCTAAAATCTAAAAAGTAAGCCAAATTGTCAGAAGCAGGCAGTAGGTATGGCCAAACACAGAGGGGGTCATTCAGACCCGCTCGCGAGCGCAGGACGCTCACAAGCGGGTCAATGTTCCCCCACTGCGCATGCGCACGACGGAGGGCTCTCCATCACTCTGGGTCTCGCACCAAAGGGGGCGTGCTGTCGATGTTGATTGACAGCACGCCCCCTTTGGTGGGCGTGCCGGGGGCGTGCCTGCCAGACGGAGGCATTCCCATGGCGCCATAGAGCCAAAATCACTCCAGGGCTTGCGGCAGCGAGACCCTACCGCAGACCATCGCGACCATCATCATGGACGCTCGCATATGCTGTGGGTGGTCACCCACAGCTATGCGAGTGGCCAGTAGGCCGCTCCATTTTCATGGAGGAGGGCACTGATTCAGAGCGAGCGCTCTGGTCAGAGCGTTCGGCTCTGAATCAGGTCCAGAGTACATAGTTTCCAAGCAAGTCAGGATGTGTAGGTCAAAATCCAGGTACCAAAAAGGTAATGTTAAACCTCATGCAAAACAAGATAATCTCTCTGTGAGATAAATAGGGGGAATTTAATTCAAAGCGATGATGATTAGCCCCAGGAGGGAGCTCCTGAAGCTATTCAATTCAACGCTGTGTTTGGGCGGCTAAGGATCTCTTCTCGCACCCCCCTGGGGATGCGAGGAGAAATCCGACAAAAGTGCCGCCCGGGCGGCTGTTTGCTGGCTTAGCGCGGCACTAACAGCCTTGCGGCTGGAACTAAACACCCAGGTTAAGTCGCGAGAACCGGTATTCTCCGACTTAACAGCGAACTGAATTGAATGACTCCGGGGCTATTCAGCATCGCGCTGAATTTAATTCTGCCAGAGAGGTTTACACAGGATGGCAACATCCTTGATTGGACACAGGGGGGATAAAGTTGGAATCAACACGGTCATAATAGGGGCATGCGACTGGTGCCGCTTCACTGAGTGCAGGGCTCTTGCTTCTGGTTAGCAGGGTGCCTGCAATGGCACGCTTCAGCCAGGATCACTGCTGCGGCACCAGGCAGGCCTGCAGCGTGTGCAGCTGATATGGAGTGTCCTCAGGACCTTTTAAGTCAGCGCTGCACTTACTGGTGCTGCCAGCCCTGCCACCTTCTAGGGTCATGACGTTGGGCGCTATTGGGGCAGACTGACACAGGGCACATTTAAGCCCTGATATGGCCCTGGGTATCAATGTATACTTGTTGACTCTCCCAGACTCCCTGAAATAGTGGTGATCTCCCTGACGAGTCTAGAAATCTCCCTGAGGCCGGGTTGGGTGTGCGCAACACATTGACGACTTCAACATTGTTTCCCTGCCTTGGAGGAAACACTGTGGAGAAGAATAAGGAGGATGTGTGCTACAAGAAAATAGAAACTGGCTACTACTTTCCAGCACACTGATGGCTATACTGTATTGTATTCCCACAGTTGTGTAATAAATCATAGGGGATGCGTGACAAATTGCATTAGCCTGATGGAAGAGAGAGCATTGGGTGGGGGGGGGGGTAATTTAAGACACCAGATAATTGTAGAGTGCACCATATTTGTAATGCATAGCCACGCCTATAACATAATGTAAAACATGTTACATTAGTGGGATCATGGGCTAAGGTGCAGACTTATCAGGCAGTTGTGCACCATGGAAGAATCTCTGTACTGTGACAACTGTGGATGGCTTGCAAAACTTGGTTCAAAGCACAGACTCCTATATTACCTGCACCTTATTGATATTATCTAGCTCTTCTATATGATCAAGCAGATTTGACAAAGGACTCCGAGCTAGGGATGGCGATCAACCATCAATGGCAGAGAGCCCTGGGATGTTTTTTTTTTTACCATACCGGGGACATGGAGCTTAGCTCACCCCTTAACATGAGTGTCAAAGCCCCACCCCCGATGAGTCACAACTCATGAAACCCTTCCCTCTCCCCAGATTGGCTCACTGCCCAGCATGTCACATGGCAGGGATGTCTATTGGTAGGTGACATTAGACTCTGAAATATACAACAGAGAGCAGAACAACCAGTGGCTGATGTGCAATGCTACTACATATGGACAAAGAGGCCTTAGTTAAGACCCAGCACAGATAAATATCAAATGGGGTATAAAATCTACACTCCCAGGATGAGGCATGAGAATGTGCACCATAATGTGCCAGAAACAGTCACTAGATTGTAACCTGGTTCAAACCCCAGAACAGACAATTAAAAAAGGGGCCAAGGACCTTCCTTTTAAGTTACCCCCCTCCTGATCTGAGCAAACGCTCTGTTAAGTTGTTGTCCCACATTTTAGTTGCAGCTAGAAGTTTGATTGCCCGTAATTGGAAAAACCTTCTCCCACCGACCCTCTCTGCCCTAAAATCACAAATCCGACATATAGCAGAAATGGAAAATATTACCTACTATCCTCATGATAGAGGCCATATATATTCTCAAGTTTGGGCTCCGTGGCTCTCATACGACAACACCTCATTACCTGTGCCCCCTGTGCTCACTACCCATGTGTGATTCATGCGCGATGGTTGAGTCTGATCCCCCTAATCCGACTTCCCTATGCAAACCTCCCTAACTGACTGAATAACTCTCCTGTTCTCCAATTGGCACGTTTTTCTTTCTACCTTATAACACTTCTTGCCCAGCATTTGGATCTTTCTATAATGTTTTGTTTCTCTTGATAGTCCTGTTCCCATCCTCCCCAACACCCTCCCACCCCCTCTACTTACCCCTTTCCCCCCACATGCTTATTGCTATTTATTTTATTTGAAAAAAATGGCTCATGTACACTATTAATTGTATTTGTGTTTTTCTATGTTATTTTTTATGAGCTTTCTAAATAAAGAATTTATAAAAAAAAAAAAAGGGGCCAAGATGCACTACTCTAAAATGCTGTATGAGGGTCTGAACAAGAACAGGTTATGGGTTGGGTATGGGATACCGGCAGTCAGTATCCCGATGCCGGCATCCCAACAGTGTTAAATTACCGACAAAGGCCCTCATTCAGAGCCGTACGCTCTGAGCAGAGCGCACGCTCTGAATGAGGGCCGGGCTCCATTTTCATGGATCGTCCTCCTGGACGCTCGTATAGCTGTGGGTCACCACCCACAGGCTATACGAGCGTGCATTGTGATGGTCGCGATGGTCGAGACCATCGCGACCATCGAATTTGCGAGCCTGAGCCTGCGGTTGAGGTTTTCAACCGCAAGCTCCAGAGTGATTTTGGCTCTATCAGAGCCAAAATCACTCCCACTGACATCACTAGTGATGTCAGTGGGCCGGCTTCTGACGGGAGGCGTTCCCGTGGGAACGCCCCCGTCAGGGAGGCACGCCCCCGGCACGCCCACCAAAGGGGGCGTGCTGTCAATCAACATTGACAGCACGCCCCCTTTGATCGGACACAACGAGCGAAGGACTTTCCTTCGCTCGTCGCGTCTGGCGCATGCGCACGACGGAGCTCCCTCCGTCGTGCGCATGCTCAGTCCATAACATCGACCCACTTGCGAGCGGACAGCCGCTCGCGAGTGGGTCTGAATCAGGCCCAAAGACCGTAAGTACCCAACCCCTACCCTAAACCCTCCCTCCCCCCACCCTAAACCTAACCTCACCCCCTAGTGCCTAAACCTCCCCCCTAGTGCCTAACCCTAATCCTCCCCCCTAGTGCCTAACCTTCCCCCCCTAGTGCCTAACCATATCACCTACACCTATAACCCCTCCCCCTAACCCCAATACTTACTCTCGGGATGCCAGTGGTCAGGATTTTGAGCGCTGGTATCCGAAAAGCCGGCATTTCAACTACCTCCCCTTTTGACATTAGGATGGAATCTGCATTGTAGTATGGTCATATTTAAAGGTTTTGCATTGTAACTTGCATCTGTCCTTAAATACAATGCTAACTTGTTTTGTGTCCAATGTGCTTAACATCTGAGCTAGCGGCAGGTGCAGGACAAATGGAATGACTTTAAAATTACATGAAAACCTTCATTTCAGCCATGGAGTGTAATGCATTCTTTATTAGCAATTAAAACAAAACATGTGGTCTTTCCTGTGACACACTGTCTCACTGAGCCGGGTGAAACAGGAGAACACAATGGTTGGTAGTAGACTAGTTGTCACCGAACCATTACACTGTCAGATCACCTTTTGAAGGCTGGTTGCTCTGTGAAGTATCAGTTTCTCTCTGGTTATAGTACACTGGGTGCCTTCCTTGTGTGTCCCAACATCACTTTAGGTACTAGGAAAGACTTCAGATAGTAAGAATGAACCTGTTTCTGTAGATCATCATTACTCCAATTACTGTAGTTTGTCAGTGTGTTCATGAGTGAACAATTCCACCAGTCATTCGGGACATCACTGTACATAATGAAGGCTGATTCTGCAATTATTTATGGCTTAACATGGCTTATATCAGCAATTCTGGATCTGAAAGGTGAGATGAATAACTACTAGTTATTACAAGCAGCTAATTTACCTTAGCCAGTTAACTGGTCCTTTGTCTGCTCTCAGTTCTTCTACTAGGCGATTATATTGCATATAAGATACTAAAAGCAACCGTGGATAGCTGGTAATCATCATAGGCATATGTAACACTTGTAAATTATTTGTCTGCAATAATGTCAGTATTGTAAAAATGTATTTCTGTGGTTGAATGTGTGTGTAATTGCAATGATTAGATGCATTGGGGAGGAGAGCATGCAGGGAGTGCTGCAGGGGCTTGTATACATATTGCTGGGAAAGGGAATGTTGACAGTCGGCATGTCGACATTGCGATTTTCTATAGATTTATCAACTAACTGTAAACGTAACCCTAACCGCAGCCTAACCCTAAATGTAACTGCCCTAACCCTAAAATCTGTTGTTGACATTTGCAATGTCTACAATCTGTCATTGTCGACATAGTGAATGTCATCCCTGATGAAAGTGAGATAATATAAAGACACTGAAACGTTGGAAATCGGATGCTGGCTACTTTTTTTTCTTAAGTTATGGTCTGAGTGTCGGTGCATAACCAGGTTGTGTGAAGGGCAACGGACACAGGTACATTTAAACAGAGTGAGTGCGAAGACTTCCACTATTTGTGTGTGTGTGTCTCTCTCTCTCTATATATATATATATATATTATATATATACTGTATACAGTATAGGCCGGCACTCCTCCTTGTAAAAGTTTTGATCAGGGATGTGCAGAAAAGGTAGACAGGGGAGGCAATGCCTCACCTGCCATACAATTTTTAACTCCAGAGTTTTGACTATAAAAATGATTAGTAATACAAAAAAGATGTTTATAATATTTTCTTTAATTTTTCTTATAATTTTATATATATACACCAAATTTCGGAGGCTCCTGGCCGAAGCGGGAGGGTAGGCAAGTATGGTTCATATATGTATGTGTAAATCTGGGTCTGATACTAGCCACTGCCTCCCCAGCCATTTACCTCACCGCATGTCACTGATATATATATGTATATATATATATATATATATATATATATATACATATATATATAACAAAGCTAGATGTGACAAGCAAGCTGCTGGATGTGTGCTGCTGTTGGTTGTATGATGAATAATATGCTGCAATCTTGACAAAGGTCTTACGGGACTGAAACGTTGATGACGATACTATGATGCTGCTTGGATTGTCTCTATATGATTAAATGAAAAAGCTACACAAAATGTCTGATTACACCTGTAAATTATCAGGATGCCCAATATCCATTTACTATATCCTAGTTACACTATGTCACAATGAATTTTAAGCCTATTGAAATAAATAAATATATATATTTCTATGGAAGCTGGAATTGGACAGTAGTAGTGTACTGGGTTGTAACAAAACATATTTATCAATCAGTGTAGTCAATAATTCAAAGGCTCTAAATCAATGCAATTCGTATTATCTGCGTCATTTCTCTCAATTGTACATAAAAACAAGAGGGATAAAATTACTGTATTGTTTCCCATAATATGATTTTTGTAGTTTGTATGTATTGTATAACAAATAACAAATAATACACTAGCATACATACAATACATTCAAATTATAATAATAATAATAATAATAATAATAATTATTATTATTATTATTATTATTATTATTATCTTGAGTAATTTATATAGTGTAAAACAAACGATTTGCACCTATGAGCAATATGACTTCAAAGCTATTGCTCAAACATTCACTGTTTGTACCATTTGTAAACAGCTGAGGACGTATTCTGGGTCTCTGCAGTGGAATCTGCCATATTGCTTTGTTTTCAAATACACCTGGAGGTGGCATTATCCAGGGTCTCCCCCGGTTACCAGACTCCTGCTCCGCTCTAACGGGGGGAGCAGAGCCGGGAGCCGGCCCCACTAATCAGCTACGTTGTCTAAACAGACCACACGCTGATTCACTGTAGAAAAAAGTAAAAAAAAAAAGTAAAAAAACCAAACTTACATGAGTCCAAGGACCGGACTTCGGGGCTCAGGTGATGTCCTCCCTCCGGTCAGCTATTCTCCCATGCTGCACTGCAGCCCGGTCGTCACCTGACAGGGTCCCAGTGAGGTATGGGATGTCACCTGACCGGAGCAACAGAGGACATCACCGGAGGCCCAATAACTGCAGGAAAGTGTAATTAAGGGAGAGGGAGGTCGCAGGGGGGGGGCGGGGGTCTGTGATCGTGGGGGGTGGGGCTTAGCGACGGGCAGGGCATGGCGACGGGGGGTAGCAGCAGCGGTTGGTCAGCGCATGCACGGGGCACTTGTCACGGTATTTGTTGCGAAAATACAGTGATAAGGCTGCGGAGGGGATTCGCGGGGACAGAGCTTTATCGCAAGCTCTGTCCCTGCAAGGGATTTGTAGTAAATCCCTGTGATATTGCCTGAATTTGCAATGCGAATTCAGTCGGTAATATCACACTACAATCTGCATTACAAATGCGGATTTTAGTAAATAGAGCCCACAGAGAGAAATAGTAGTTTGCCCACA
Organism: Taudactylus pleione; assembly: GCA_031769625.1. Taxonomy (NCBI): domain Eukaryota; kingdom Metazoa; phylum Chordata; class Amphibia; order Anura; family Myobatrachidae; genus Taudactylus; species Taudactylus pleione. The sequence goes on from JAUIMM010000518.1 coordinate 180,567, forward strand.
GTCACACACACCCAAATACACATACACAGGGATTAATGTTTGTGGGGGACCCAGGACAACTATCTTGTGCGGGCCCCTATTAATACAATAAAATTGTCAATAAGATTTGCTGATGATGTTATTAAAACGTATAATGTATAAATACACCGAGCACCACATACAGTCAGGTCCATAAATATTGGGACATTGTAAGAATTTTCAGATTTTGGCCTCTATTCACCACCACAATGGTTTTGAAATGAAACAAACAAGATGTGCTTTAACTGCAGACTTTCAGATTTAATTTGAGGGTAATTACATCCAAATCGGGTGAATGGTGTAGGAATTACAACAGTTTCAATATGTGCCTCCCACTTTTTAAGGGGCCAAAAGTAATGGGACTATCAACTGAAAAGCTATTTCATGGACAGGTGTAGGCTATTCCCTCGTTATTTCATTATCAATTAAGCAGGTAAAAGGTCTGGAGTTGATTCTAGGTGTGACATTTGCATTTGGAATCAGTTGCTGTCGACTCTCAATATGAGATCCAAAGAGCTGTCACTATTAGTGAAGCAAGCCATCATTAGGCTGAAAAATCAAAACAAACCCATCAGAAAGATAGTAAAAACATTAGGTGTGGCCAAATCAACTGTTTGGAACATTCTTAAAAAGAAAGAACGCATCGGAGAGCTCAGCAACACCAAAAGGCTCGGAAGACCACGAAAAACAACTGTGGTGGATGACAAAAGAATTATTTCACTGGTGAAGAAAAACCCCTTCACGACAGTTGGCCAAATCAAGAACACTCTCCAGGAGGTAGATGTATATGTGTCAAAGTCAACAATGAAGAGAAGAGTTCACAAGAGTGAATACAGAGGGTTCACCACAAGATGCAAACCATTGGTGAGCCACAAAAACAGGAAGACCAGATTAGAGTTTGCCAAACAACATCTAAAAAAGCCATTACAGTTCTGGAACAACATCCTATGGACAGATGAGACGAAGATCAACTTGTACCAGAGTGATGGGAAGAGAAGAGAAGGAAAGGAACTGCTTATGATCCAAAACATGCCACCTCATCAGTGAAGCATGGTGGTGGTAGTGTCATGGCGTGGGCATGTATGGCTGCCAATTGAACTGGTTCCCTTGTATTTATTGATGATGTGACTGCTGACAAAAGCAGCAGAATGAATTCTGAAGTGTTTCGGGCAATATTATATGCTCATATTCAGTCAAATGCTTCAGAACTCATTGGACAGCGCTTCACAGTGCAGATGGACAATGACCCGAAGCATACTGCAAAAGCAACCAAAGAGGTTTTTAAGGCTAAAAAGTGGAATGTTATGCAATGGCCAAGTCAATCCCCTGACCTGAATCTGATTGAGCATGCATTTCACTTGATGAAGACAAAACTGAAGGGAAAATGCCCCAAGAACATGCAGGAACTGAAGACATTTGCAGTAGAGGCCTGGCAGAGCATCACCAGGGATGAAACCCAGCGTCTGGTGATGCCTATGCATTCCAGACTTCAGGCTGTAATTTCCTGCAAAGGATTTGCAACAAAGTATTAAAAAGTGAAAGTTAGATTTAGGATTGTTTAGTTTGTCCCATTACTTTTGGCCCCTTAAAAAGTGGGAGGCACATATAGAAACCGTTGCAATTCCTACATCGTTCACCTGATTTGTATGTAATTACCCTCAAATGAAATCTGAAAGTCTGCAGTTAAAGCACATCTTGTTTGTTTCATTTCAAAGCCATTGTGGTGGTGAATAGAGGGCAAAATCTGAAAATTCTGTCAATGTCCCAATATTTATGGACCTGACTGTATGTGTTATACACACTATAGGGAATGACTGTATTGGATTATGGAGCTGTAGATATGATAGATATCACCAGAGGTGTAACCAGAAGTATGGGGACCCCATAGCAAAAATTTCCTCACCACCCCCTGGTTACGTAATACTTACACCCCCCCAGCCTCTTAATACATACCTTCTCCTGAGCCCGGCGCGCCGCTCCATCTCTCCTCCCTGAAGCTGGGAGGAGGCTAGGCCGTGGTCCAGGGATGTTATCATAGCCACGCCTCCTACCAGCTTTTAAGAGAACTGATGTCATTTTTAATCAGGCGCCGGTCGGAAGCCAACCGGAACTCGTGGACCAGCAGCCGCTGCTGACTGGCTGCTGGTCCACGAGTTCCTATTTGCTCCCGACTGGCTCCTGAATAAAAAATACTACATTGGCGCTGGCTGTACTTGGCAGGGTGCAGGGGGATGCTTGCTGGGCCGACGGCCCCCTTAGCAAGCGCATCCCGTGCACCCTCTATGGTTACGACAGTGGATATGGCTGAGGTTAATGTGTTGTATGGATTATTGAGAGCAGGGTAAAGTACTGGGAGAAATGTTGTTAGTGTGACACACACCTGAACAAAGCACTGATCACCGACGGTCCTTGCGATCGTGTGTCCCTAAGTACACACTGTACAGCCATCAGGAACAACGCCATTGTGATCTCCACATTGCATCACCCCTTCTGCCCTGTCTCACATCAGTTGGGATGATGCAAAGAAATATGTGTACAAACAACAGATTGGGAATACACACTACACAATAGTCACAAAATCGGGTAGTGCATACACAGCGTTAAGCTGGCCATACACTTTAAGATTAGCTTTCCAACTATCCAACTAGATGTCTGGTTGGAAGAAAATCTGGTAATGTATGGGAGCAAATGACAATCGTCCGTTTGCTCCCAAACGCAGGAAAACAAATTAGTTAAATTAAATGGTTTTAGCAGAAGATAATCTTAAAGTGTATGTACATCTTAAATTGCAGTGTAGATTCAAAAGCAGACAGTATTTACTCTGCACGCAAAAAAGGAATAGTATTTGCACTCCTTGCATTGCCACGTGGTTTGTCCCAGATACAAAGCTACTTGTTGTTTTTTTTTGCTTTGCTCCCAACTCAGAACTGGCCCCATGTGTATGTGTAGCTATATATTGTGTGCCAATACGTTCCCTTCTCCTTCATGTGTATTTTAGGTGTGGAGTCAGCAAAGGGGAAATACGCTCAGCTGTTATTCCGAGAATTGTTTGAGGATTATTCTAATGCACTGAGACCAGTGGAAGACACTGACAGAGCATTGAATGTTACCCTTCAAATTACTCTTTCTCAGATCAAGGACGTGGTGAGTATATAACGGGGACCAGCGGTGCACATCATTAATAAATCACAGCGCACCCAATTCATGCACTTTCATTCAGCTCATGCTTTGCCTGTCAAACTTGACTCTCCTACCTCATTGGATTTCTACCATGTGTAGTCGCTATCTGATTATGAAGGTTCAGGGGTAAATTTACTAAGATTCGAGTTTTGTCGATTTTTTTTTTCTTATCTCGATTTGCATTGATGAATCTCGGGTGATTTTACCGTTTTTCATCTCACAAATTTACTAAGAAGTGAGTTTCCGATGGTGAAGCAGATCGAGATATCTCCCCCAAGTTGCAAGTTTAGATGAGATTACTCACTCGAGATTGCAGTGTTTTCTCTCTGCAAAACTCTCCCAAGCTAGCAGCCTGCACATATCATGAGATATGTGAAGGCTGCTTGTGTCTTATACCAATTAAAAAAGATTAAATCTTAAAAAAAAATTATGTAGGGTACCCACCCAAAAGCCATAACCAGCCCCATTATGGGGAAAAAAACGAGTAGGGTTCCCCCGTAATTTAGGAACCATCACCTGACTGCAGGGCCAGTGCTGGTTTTAAATATAGGGGAAAAAAATGCGTAGTCCCCCTATATTTAAAACCAGCACCTGACCCAAACTAACCGGTGTGTAATGCCACAGCCAGGAGATCCTATTACCAGGTCTCCATGGCCAAAGCATTCTCACCCCAAGCTGGTCAGGCCAAGCTGAGGATCTCAGGGGAGGTGGGGACCCCCAAAAAAAGGGGTCCCCCCTCTCCTGAAACCCCAGGCTTGGTCTGAAGCTCGGGGCTCTTCCCCACACTCCCCGTGGGTACGGGGGTAATAAAGTGTAAAATAGTATTAAACTATTGTATTTTACAGTGGAACTACAGTTTCCAGCATGCCTACCCTTTGGCACTTGTGGAACTACAAGTGCTAGCAGGCGGCCGGCACCCGTACCCCCACTGTAAAATAAATAGTTAAAAAAGACAGAACACACGTACCGTATATAGTACAGCTTTATTACATACCTACCTCACTCACACATACATACCTACTGCCACATGTTCACATCCTCTTGTCCCCATAGATTCTGTTTGGAGTACCTGAAAAAAAGATCTTATACTCACCTCTATCCTCATGCTGGTCTCCGTAGCATCCAGGAGTCTTGGCAAATAAACAAACTGGCACCCGATCCATATACTTACATTAGCGGTATATGTGTGTGACCACATACACCGTTAACCGGCACCTAACTGATCAGTGTGAACTGTCAGGAGCTGCCAGCCAATCAGGTGCTGGTTCCTAAATTAAGGGGGAAGCCTACTCGTTTTGTTTCCCGTAATTTTTGGAACCAGGACTGGCTGACCAGTCTGGGGCTGGTTATGGCATTTGGTGGGGGGATCCTGTGTCATTTTTTTTTAATAAAAACACTATACATTAACTACACATGCAGAAACATACACAAATCACACTGATCTGTGTATGTTTCTGGCAAACTCGCAGCCTAGGAGGGTGAGTGTTTGAAACTTCAATTTCTCTGCAAGTTTGCTCTAATGAGATTTGAAATCTCGAATCTTAGTAAATTTGCAAACTGCATTTTTTTTCATGAAAAGTACTTCCGAGTTTGCCCGATGGTGAGAAGATTCGAGTTTGCGATCTCACCCGAGTTTTACGAGTGAGATTAAAGAACTCTCTCCCAAACTCACCAGAGTTTGCCTTTAGTAAATTTGCAAGATGAATAACATGCCTAAACTCACCCGAGATTGTCATCTTGACCAAACTTGAATCTTAGTAAATTTACCCCTAATAGTGTGCTTCTGTGGGTGATGGTTAATGGTTGCTGTTGTTGCTCTACTTGGAGGAACTGTGCAGAGGTAAATAAGACCCCTAACTTCCATACTTACTTATTTTATTTCTGTAATTCAGCGAGGTTGTATTAGTGATGGGGCTGTAGCTGGGGGCATCTTTATCTCTCTTATTTCTTCTACTGGATTCTACTCTTTTCAGATTGTTACAATATTTGACACATGTATAACATAAATCATACTAAACAAACACTACTGTCATTTTAATTAGCCGTACTACTACTTCTTAATAAAAACATTATCTGATGCTTATATGTACATTATAGAAAAGAATACTCATGTCAGGTTCTTGGTACCTGCAGTGTGTAACAGTGGCTGAACGCCCGGAGACAATGGAGTCATTTGCCCCCGGGCTCCATTATCACTCGGGCTGGCCACTGCTGAGGAGGAGCTGCATGGAGAAGGAGCGCCGCTGACTGGCGCTCCACCCCCAGTGGCATAACTATGGAAGATGCAAGGGGTGCGGTCGCACCCCCTGCACCCTCCATTTGCCGGGCACCTGCCGAGTGTGTTACCAGCGGGCGCCCACCCTTTCTCTCCCCTCCGGCGCCAGCGACAGCTGGAGCTCACTACTTAGCTCAGGGTCCCGCAGTGCACTATGGGAGTGACGTCATGATGTCACTCCTATAGTTCCGAGGAGCGAGCGCCAGGGACGGACGGCAGCAACATTGGAGCCGAGTTGAAGGTAAGTTTTTTTTTTGTATATGTGTGCGGGCACTCAGGGGGGGCACTACTGGGGGCATTACAGGGGGCACTACAGGGGGCACAATACTGGGGGCACTACAGGAGGCTTAATACTGGGGGCACTACAGGAGGCTTAATACTGGGGGCATTACAGGGGGGGCACTACTGGGGGCATTACAGAGGGTTTACTACTGGGGGCACTACAGGGGGCTTAATACTGGGGGCATTACAGGAGGCTTACTACTGGGGGCACTACAGGGGGTTTACTTGGGGCATAACAGGGGGCTTACTACTGGGGGGCACTATAGGGGGCTCAATACTGGGGGCTTACTACAGGGGGCACTACTGGGGGCATTACAGAGGGCTTACTACTGGTGGCTTACTACTGGGGGTACTTCAGGGGGCTTAATACTGGGGGCATTACAGGGGGCTTACTACTAGGGGCACTACAGGGGGCTTATTACAGGGGGCTTACTACTGGGGGCACTACAGGGGCCTTACTACTGGTGGCATCATATGGGGGCACTACAGGGGGCATTACAGGGGCCTTACTACTGGGGGCATCATATGGGGATACTACAGCAGCATTACTACTGGGGGCACTACAGGGGCCTTACTATTGGGGGCACTACAGGGGCCTTACAATTGGGAGCACTACAGGGGCCTTACTACTGGGGGCACTGCATAGGGGGACCACTACTGGAGATACTGCATAGGGGAAACACTACTGGAGGCACTGCATAGGGGAAACACTACTGGAGGCACTGTATAGGGGTGCCACTACTGGGGCATTGTATAAAAGAGACTGCATAGGGGGGCAGCGGAAGCTGGGGCGGGGTAAATTTTAATTGGGGGGGGCACCAAAATTTATCTTGCCTCCAGGCACCTGGGATGAAGTTACACCACTGGTCTGTAATAGTTCCAGATGGTGTTGGCAGTTTTCGGGCCAGGATTCCTGCAGTTTATATTTTCTCCAGCAGATGGAGCACTGGTCAGATTACCAACTGTTTGCTCAATGCACCTGCTCTTTATCATCTTCATCTATATTCCCAGATATGAGACATGTATATATCCCCACCTCCTTCCCAAACAACCTAGGGCTTTTCTTTCTAGTCTCCAGGTGTTTTATTAGTGTTTGTTACTGAGAACGAGAAGTATTAATGATTGTGGAATGAATCACCACTGCTTGCCGCTTGGTGACACCGTCTAAGGGGGAAACACCAAAATAGAAGAGCAGCTCTGCTATTTTGGTGTCACCCAGTGCAGCCCGCACCCCCCTAGTGACACCACTGTACACAAGCTATATGTATGTGGATGAACACGGTAAATTTCAGCTCAGCTTAAGCAATATGAACAGATGAGCAGATGATTGAATTAAACGGATCTTCAGTTGGCAGTGTGGGACCTGTGGGATGTGGTGTAGATCTAAAGAAAAGGAAGGAGAGCAATAATGAATAACAGACAAGACAGGACATTACCCAGGCAGATCATATTGGGGTTTTGGTGACTGTATACCCTCTAACATAGGTGAGCACCCCCAATATTTGTGCTGCCCCTATCCATGTCTATTCAGAGCATTTCTCAGTCATATAGAAGGGGCATTCCCAGGGGGCCAAGAAGGGAGGGGAGTTGGGGAAAGTGGGTACTACTTGCCTGGGCAGATTGGAGGGAGGTCAGCAACTGCCCCCACTGCTCTGCCCACTATCACTGGCCACACCCATATAGCGGTCTAGCCACAGAGGTACAGGCATGGCAAGTGGTGATGGGCAGAGAAAAGTGTAACAGGTGAGGGTGATCGCACTGAGATGCCCCCCATCCCCGTGCTGAGTGCACATAGAAGTGTCTGAAGTTTTTTTTGGAAGCGGACATGGCCTAGCCTCCAGTATTTGCCCATGCCATCAGTACCCAGCCTGTCAGAGCTCCCAAAGCCCTGGGCATCCCCCAATAATTTTGAAAAGTTGTCTCCCATGCCCTCAAATGCATTGTCTGCGGGCCCATTCTCTACAACAATTTATAATGTAATTTGTCCCCAAACTATTTTAATCACATGCTTTGGGAAACTATCAGTTAGCAGTAATGCATCTAATGTTTTATTGTGTGAAACGAACATTTCAAATGAAGTATATTGTAATCTGTGAATGTAGATGTAAAAAAGTGGTATATAATTAAGTGGTATTAACTTCTATAATTTAATCTTTTTTTTTACCACGCCCTTTACACAGGGGCGTTTGAAGAGAGGAGGGGGCTCGTGTGCAGACTGAGTGCGGGCCCCCTCCTCTCTCCGGCAGTGCCGCAGCGGCCACAGATTCTGGCCAGAATCTACTGCGCATGAACAAGTCTCCGGGAAAATGGCACCCGCACCGTTTACCCGTGGTCAGCAGTAATGCGCCGGCCTGGTGCTGCTGAGCAGCACTCTGGAGACAACGGACTGGTAAGTGTAAAGATTATAATGGGTGGAGGGTTTGTGGTGGGGGCCACCCTGGACCCAGCCCACCCTGCACCCCTTATAGATACTCCCCTGCATTTACTCGATCTAATGTATTTCTCATTGAGATTTAGACACTGACTGATAGGTACAACGAAAGGCCATTAAGAGCTGAATGGTGTATGGGTACTGGGGTGTCCAAATTTGGCAGGTGTGGCCATGCCCCCTAAAAAATAAAAATTAATATTCGCTGCAAATGGGGATATTTGTCTCCCTCAGCAGCTGACCCCATCATATGCATACATACACATATTAATGTGGTATATATCACTATATTTACTACTAGCTGGGAAACACTGCGTTGCCTGGGTTGAAGACTAGACCCTAAAGTACACGTCGCTGCCCCTGCATCCAGTCACGTTCACAAGGTGGCCTGGTCCAGCTAGGGACGCCAAGGGGGGCCCAGGTGGCAGCGGTGTTGATATGGTGTTGGCCCACCAGCTGATTACAGCTGGCGCACAGTAGGCAAACATGGAGGCAGTGCCACCAGTCGCCAGGCAATCAGAGCTTACGTACTGGCAGACAATCAGCAGCGGTGGCTCCTGATTGGCTGCCGGTCCGCAAACTCGGCCAGATTCAAATTGTGCCAGCTCTGTTTGGGGGGAGGCGAGAGGCTGCTGAAGGGACAAGGTTAGGTAAGTTACTGGGGGGGCAACATTATATAAGGGGCATTACTGTGTGGCATACTGTGTAAGGGGCACTACCATTGTGTGGAATAATGTGTTATATATGGGGCACTACTACTATGTGGCATAACCTGTAAGGGGCATTAATGTGTGGTATAATGTGTAATGGGCATTACTGCATGGCATAATGTATAAGGGGCACTACTACTGTGTGGCATAATGTGTTTAAGGGGTACTACCAGGGCTGCCATCAGGGGGGGACTGCCGGGCCTCCTTTCCCGGGCCCGGAGAGAGAGGGGGCCCGGGTGGCAGCGGCGACTCGGAAATGCATCGGTGGTGCTACGGCATTTGAACAACTATGGAGTCACCCACAATCCAATAACAGCTCGTGGAACGGCTGCCAATCAGGAGCAGCCGCCCCTGATTGGCTGCTGTTCCGCAAGCTATGATTGGCTCGCGGCCAGCTCAATAGTAGTATTAAGCTGGCCGCGAGCCAATCATAGGTCACGAAACAGCAGCCAATCAGGAGCAGCTGCTCCTGATTGGCTCCTGTTCCGCGAGCGGTGATTGGCTCACGACCGGTTCCATAGTTCAAAGGCAGCGACGCAGATGCTCCGCCTGCCGCCCGGTGCACTAGTCGCCACTGCCACCTGGTCCCTTTCTCAGGTACTTCTGTTGACCCTGTCCTCACTCAAGTCCAGATAGCCTTCCCTGCACTGCCCCCCCAGTCCAGTCAGCCTGCCCTCCCCCCAGTTTAGCCAGCCATGCTGCCTTCCCTGCCCTTCCCCAAGTCCAGCCAGCTTTCCCTAAGCCATCTCCATCCCAGCCATCCTTCCTTCCCTGCCCACCCCCCCCAGTCCAGCCAGCCTTCCTTGCCTGCCCACCTCCCCACCAGTGCAGCCAGCCTTCCTTCCTTGGCCACTCTCCCCCAGTGCAGACAGAATTCCTTCCCTGCCCCCCCCAGTCTAGCAAGCCATCCTTTCCTGCCTACCCCACCAGTTCAGCCAGCCTTCACTGCTCTCCCTCCCCCTCCTAGTCCAGCCAGCCTGCCTTCCCTGTCCTAGTCTAGCCAGTCTTCCCTGCGGCACCCCTATGTCTAGCCAGCCTGCCTGCCTTCTCTGCCCTGCCTCTGTGCCTCTCCCCTAGTCCGGCCAGCCTTCCCTTTGCCTCCCCCCCCCTCAGACCAAGCCGGCCTTCCCTGCCCTTTTCCATCCCAATCCACTCTTCCCAACCCAGTGCCCCTGCTTTTTTAGCCTTCCCTGCCCTGTGCCCCCCATTAATATCTGGTGTTCTCTACCCTGTGCCCCCCCATCCACCATGTCTAGCCATCCCTGACTTACATATCATTTGATGCACCACCCCCGAAGTAGCTCCACCCACATTATCCACAACTCCACCCAAGTCTGCCCGATACCCCGGGGGGCCCTACCACCTATTTTGTCAGTACCGGGCCCCAAAATATCTGATGGCAGCCCTGGGTACTACTGTGTGGTATAACGTGAACAGGCTCTGTGTGGCATAACATACTGTAAATGGGCTCTGCGGGGGCAAATGTATGTGATTTTAAGATCTTGCTATGTGGCCCACAAAGTTCTAGTTACTCCCTTGCATGCTAACACAGTGGGCTGACAAATATATTTGGTCCCTTTAAAAAGGACCAACTCTGGATTTAATATGAACTTCGGTGAGTTATAAAGTTTGCTCAGACTGTGAGGTTAAAAGGATACTTTTGTAGCTTTACACAGGTTTTGGCAGACTGCCAATTTCCACTGGAGCCAGTCCCAAAACCTGTGTAATTTAAGAGTATCCCCATTTTTAGGGATTGTGTGACAGTGTGTGGCCCTGACGAAGTTCAAATTTAGTCAAAAACCTAATCTTGTTTAAACTACACCACCATGCCAAATTTGGTCGAGCTAGGTCACTCTGGCCGTGGATAAAGGACAGACAGACAGACACGCTTTCTCGCTTATTATATAGAGAGAATATTTATAAAAGGACACAGGCCGTGCACTAGCCATGATTTCTGCAACTGTGTTGGCTTGTTACACCCCTACCACTGCATTCCCCTGGTGGGCCTTGCGTGCCCCAGTCTGACACTGCTGTTATGTATAAAATATGATAGTGAGTTTTGACATATTCAACTGGTTATGTTTTCGCTATCTTGATGTAGAAATATCCTGGATATTTACCAAGTTAGTTACTTTCATCTCCATCGCTAAGCAAATCCTGAAAACATGGCCTATAGGGTGCAATGGAGGAGTGACTTGAGGAGCTCTAGCCAGCAGGACTTGTTGAAGTCTATCTTATTGAAATTTCCTCCAGGATGAAAGGAACCAGATACTGACAGCATACTTGTGGATCAGGCAAAGCTGGTACGATGCTTACCTGACATGGGACAAAGATGAGTATGATGGTCTGGATTCAATCCGTATTCCAAGCAACATGGTATGGAGACCAGACATTGTTCTGTATAACAAGTAGGTGGGACTATTACAGTATTACTGATTTTATTCACTTGTATAAGTTATTATAATGTGTGCACAGGGAACCATCAGAGGGGTAGAGCTGGTACTAATGTACTGGGCCCGGGCAGCCTGCTGATGATCTCACCTGTGAAGGAAGCAGTTTGCTGTCAGAATGATTGGCATGGTGCGGGGGCTCCCTGTCACTGTTCAAAGTTCTGCTGCAGTGCGATAGGCAGAGCTTGCAGGCAGAAAGGCTCCTGTAAGTACAGGAGCATATGTGCACCTAACACCATACTTGCCTACTTTCCCGGAACAGCTGATGGGGCTGATGATGCAATTCAGCCTGAATTATATCATGGAGCCCCACTCCCGCTTTATAATGCTGCCACTCCCCCCTGCTGTGTCAACCTGGGGCAACCAGAAAGTCGGCAAGTAAACCTAACACACACATTTCCCAATAATGTCATACGTGGTGGGACTCAGGACCCTCTCACATTGCAGTCAGCCACAATATACATGGAGCTATTTACTCTTGCGTAAGAAGCCTTCAAATTCGAACTAAATGAAGATGCTTGTAATTGCCAGTTTAAACCACTGCAGCCAAGCAGATCTATCGATGTAGTATGTAGGTGCAGGGGATTGGATGTGTAGCTGCACACTACATACAGTAGTTCTGCCTAGTTGCAAATACACCTAGCTTCATATAGTTAGAATTAGCATACTTCCTCTGCAGGAGCAGATAGCTCCATGTGTACGGTGTCTGATTGCTATGTGAGAGGAGCTGGGTTGGTGTCCCAGGTATGACTGCTGAGAAATGTGTAATTTAAGATAAAGGATAATGTAAATGAATGACAAGGTGCTCTCGAGTTAAGAGCATGAGTGTGGTATAAGTGGTATGGTATGTGTGTGTATATTATATATATATATATATATATATATATATATATATATATATATGTGTGAGAAGGGCATAATAGCATGTGCTTGCTCTGGCAAGGCTCATAGGACGTCTGCGTCCATCAGGTCAGGTCTGGGGGATAAGTGGGGCCCTGTCTGTTACATCTGTACAGAGCATCACAATATCTGCTGGCAGCCCTGTGTGTGCATGTCATGTCACTAGCGTTCATTCACCATGCTAAGTTGGAGTCATTCTATTTATACGGGATGTAGTCAGGATGCCAGCGATCAAAATACCGACCGCCAGAATCCCGACACTGAAAGCCCGGCATAGGACTAAAGATAGGCGTCTAAATACTGATGCCTATCATTAGCCCCACGGCAAAATCCCGATGCCCGGCATACCGAACATTGGTAAGCCGGGCATCGCGAGCAGTTAGCCATGGGGGTACGGTTAGGTTTAGGCACCCCCAGGAGGACAGGGTTAGGCACCCACCCAGGAGGGTTAAGTTTAGGCTAGGGGAAGGGGGGCTAGGGTTAGGCACCACTGGGGGAAGGTCAGGGTTAGGCATCCCCACGGGAGGGTTAGGTTTAGGGTGCAGGGAGGGGGGTTAGGATCAGGTGCCAAGGGGGGACTTAGGTATAGGCACAACTCCCAGAGTCTTAGGGTTAGGCACCCCCAAGGGAGGGTTAGGCATACTTGCCGACATTTGACTTCTCCTCCCCGGGAGAAGCCCGAAGAGGAGAAGCAGGTGGGAGGTGTTGAGGTGGGCCGGAAGGATCGTGTCATTAGGTCACGTCCCCTACTCGCTGACCCGCCGATCCGTAAGAAAATTTGCAATATTCTGCCCACTTAACTAGGAAGTGGACAGAATGCGAGGGAAGTGCCTACCCTTACGGGGGTGCGGGGAGTTACCCAAAATATTGTGAGCCTCCCGCGACTTCCGGGAGGGTAGGCATGTATGGGGTTAGGGTTAGGGGGGGGAGAGGGGAGGGTTTAATAGACTTACTAGCCGGCGTCGGGATTTTGATCTGTCGGGCTTCCAGGGTCAAAATTTGAACCTGCGGCTTGTATTTCATACCCAACCCATTTATACAGCTCTTTTTTTATGCAAAAAGTTTTAGGTACCAGAACATATGCATATTCCCTGTTGTGTAGTACATACTATGTAGGGTACGGCTCTTGGCCACCAGTCTCACTCCTGTAATTGTATATATTATTCCTCTAAGCATAACTCCTGCACACACTATGCTGTCTTACAAGCCCTTCTCCCCATGTGGGGGTATCTGCACATAGAAGTACACATCTTGATTTCTCTTCCTCCATTTAGGGCAGATGATGAATTTTCTGAGCCGGTAAATACAAATGTTGTCCTCCGCCATGATGGAAAAATCACATGGGATTCCCCAGCTATCACCAAGAGCTCCTGCGTCGTAGATGTCTCCTATTTCCCTTTTGACAATCAGCAATGTAACCTGACCTTCGGCTCCTGGACCTACAATGGTAACCAGGTGGACATTATAAATGCTATGGACACTGGTGACCTGTCTGACTTTGTGGAAAACGTGGAATGGGAAATGCAGGGCATGCCAGCCGTGAAGAACGTCATTACTTACGGCTGCTGCTCAGAACCGTACCCAGATGTCACCTTCACTCTCATTCTTAAGAGAAGATCTTCTTTCTATATATTCAACTTGTTAATTCCCTGTGTGATGATTTCTTTCCTGGCTCCACTAGGATTCTACCTTCCTGCGGACTCAGGGGAAAAGGTCTCCCTGGGAGTGACGGTCCTCTTGGCTCTCACTGTCTTCCAGCTAATGGTGGCAGAAAGCATGCCCCCTTCTGAAAGTGTGCCCTTAATAGGTAAGTGTGGTGACCGTTCGATGCATTCCTTGTTTAATAGTTTTTACTGACAGGCAACATTTTTTACTGACTAATTGTTACACAAATTTTCTATGTACCTCTGTACGAAGAAAGTTTATTTATTCCCACCAGCTTCTGCCATAAGCCCCTTGAAGAAACCCATGGGTAAAAGCATACAAACTTTGGAACTCATATATGTGGTTTAGTTATATGCAGATAGTAACAATTTTTTACTGACGGAATTAAAATTTCACAATCGGCTTGTGCCAGTCTGGTGCGTGCACTGTGCAATCAGGGTTTCACTATGGGTGCACCTGACTGGTTCATGCTCTCCTGTGACTTAGCATAGCCCCGCCTCCTTCCTCTGTGTGCCCCATATCTCCTTCACGTCATTCTGTGGTGATAGTTTTCCCACCATCCTCAACACATTAAAAAGTATAATATATTCACTTCAGTTTGTTTCTATGCTTTCAACAGTATATTTCTGTCAGTTAGGGATGTACTATTTTGCCACCTCTTGAAAAGGTGCCCCTCTTGATCTTCACACATAATTTTGTATTGGTTTACTTTTAATGTATTATATAAAAAAAAAAATGTTCTGAGAATCTTTCAGTAGTGTTCTGATGGTGTATAGTATTACTTTTGAAGTATTTAAAGGGGGAGATGTATCAAGCCTTGGAGAGAGATAAAGTACCAACCAATCAGTGCCTGTCATTTTTCAAACACAGCCTGTAAAATGACAGTTAGGAGATGATTGGTTGGTACTTTATCACACTCCACTTTATCTATCCAAGCTTTGATAAATCTCCCCCATAGGCACATGCAAGACATTATGCTTTTAACAGTTTTTGTATATATATTGTAGCATAAACATGTTGTTTAAAGCATGTGTATGTGTAATACATATATATATATATATATATATATATATGTGTGTGTGTATTTAAGATTTTCTTCCACCTTCTACTTATTTAGGTAAATATTACATAGCGACAATGACCATGATCACAGCATCCACAGCTCTGACTATCATCATCATGAACATCCACCTGTGCGGAGCTGAAGCAAAGCCCATCCCCCACTGGGCCAGGATCGTCATACTCGGCTACATGTCCAAGATATTTTTTGTGTACGACGTTGGCGAGAACTGCACAAGCTCCCGGGACGAATGTGACACAGTTTCCCAGAACAGCGCCCATTCCTATGACGCATATGATAAAGATCAAGATGTCTATGACACTTTGAAGTATCCCCTTTCTGGCGGAGACGTCTTTGTCTGTGACCTTGACCTCCGTACAAAGCTCAATGGTCATGCTGCCGGGAACAAAGGAGGACAGGGTGACATTCCGGATCATCCATACTGTAACCACTGCATCCATTACAGAGTCCTAGCGAGTAACATTGAATACATCACTAACTGGTACCGGGAGCAGAAATCGATTAGCGCCAAGGGGATTGAGTGGAAGAAGGTGGCCAAAGTGATGGATCGGTTCTTCATGTGGGTCTTCTTCACCATGGTCTTTTTCATGAGCATTTTAATCATTGCGAAGGCTGTGTGACCCTATCACTGGGCCACAGCAATGCACAATATAGCATTCTGTAATTGCAAATAGTGACTGAGATGTTTATACAGCACATGGCTGAGTGTGGTGATAACTAGACACTATTTGCAGTGTTCTAGGAATATTTAGTTAAAGATCAGTGTAATAGTACAGCACCAGCAAAGATTTAAGGAAAATATTATGGAGCCAATTCTCATTAATAAGGACACGTTGGATCTGCCCATTGTAAGTCCTTTTAATTAACTTTATAAGAAAAAAAACAGGATTGATGTTTAAAATAATTTTTATCTGGACAAAGAGAGTGGGGAGTTATTGTGAGATGAGGATAGGGTGGGACAGACCCCAATATTATATATATTCATGAGCGGTTGAGGAGCACAGTAAATATATAATATCCTAGGAACCATAATCAAATCTATGTGTATAAAAGTATTCCAGTATTGCTATACAGCATTATGAAACCTTTTACAATAATCAAATTGTAGTTCCCTGAGTAGCTTCCTATTGGATGTGCTGTCTCTAGTAATCACGGCCTGGCCTGGCAGTCCCAGGGAGAGAAAACACCTCCTCCTGGGACTGCCTATCCTGTGAGTGATATGTTGCGTATGATAATGATGCTCCAGCCAATCAGCTCCCAACTGTCATCTGTCTGAAAAATATGGGAAGCTACTGCCAGTGAAGCCAGTGCATGGACTCACTGGGGGTGGTGGATATTGCTGGGGGGGGCTGTCTAGGTAAAAACCGACCACTGCTCACATCTATCCATTCGCGCATTATGGTAAATAATTATTGCATCAAACAGGTCATTAAATATAGGAAAATTACTAGCACAGCTCCTGTCATATTTCAAACACAGCCTGTAGAGCGACAGTTAGGAGCTGATTGGTTAATATTTTATCTCCGTACACTTTATCTCTCTCCAAGGCTTAGTATATAGACCCCTATAACTGTTTGAAAAATTACAGTTAGACGCTAATTGGTTGGCACTTTATCTCTCTCCAATGCTTGATACATCTCCCCCCATAAGTACTAAGGGGACCCATAATTTGAAAGCGTGAGACTCGTCATCTGCAGTTTTAAAGTATTGTATATGCGGATGACAAGCCCGACTCGTCCTCCGCAGCAAAGGGGTTAAAGCCCAACCTTCTCTCACAGTACCAGCCCTTCATTAAAAATATATAAAGTTTTACTACTGCAATATTGCTCAGTTTAGTCTCATTTATGCTGTAAATTATACATTAGAGTGAGGGTTCATTGAGACTTTATTACATACAGCATTTCTGTGTTTAACACAGTTTGTTTTCATTTGGCAAAACATGCCTAGAATGCAATTGGACGAAGCAAAACGCGTTAAACATCCTTTTGTGTAGTGTAAATGATCATGTGCCTCTGCACAGCAAGACACACTCCCAACAAGGTCTTCATCACATTACAAAAACCCGGGGACCACTCTGTGTGCAGTGCCGGCCCCCTCACTGTGTCAGGAGCCGTGCTGCACTTAAGACTATAGTGCAGCACCCGGCTTCTGTCACTGAGGAGGAGTTGGTAGTTTGGGGTCACCCCATAGCGGGTGGCACCCGGGTGTGGCCCGCATCCCTCTTGCGACGCCACTTCTGAAAGCTTAATTTCATTGCCCCCCTGATACACCACAAAGCTGTCATATAGAGCCTTTTCTAACAAAGCATTTTAGATAGTAAAGCTTCTTGATCTGGTGGTGACAAACCTTCGTCATTTTATCAGTTTGTTTTGGAATAAAAGCTACAAGAAAATAAACCCATAATATTAAGGTTGTAGCCATATAAAACACTATACAATGTATTCTTACAACTCCAGAATCATGGACTGAACAGACACAGGTACACTTTAAAAAGATACAGGTTTAAATATAAAACTTCCTAGGCTTGTCTCCTTGTTATTTGGGTTAAGTGTCCCATAAGAGTGAGTCTGGGCCTGGAATTGCTCCTGTAATGCAAGCTGCATGGATCACCGATCGGACTGTAATAGAATACAATTGCAATGTGTGCTAGAAGCAAATCACATTTTATAACCTGATAACAGTGTGCTAAATATTTAAAGCTATCACTTACGATGTAAGATAATATGTATAAATAAATAAATATGGATGGAACATGCTATGCTTGGTATACACTAGTGCTGTCACAGACATAATGTAATGCCTAGAATAATCTATTTCTCTCTGTATGCATTTATTTATGGAAAAGTGGAATGTTCTGGGGGATATACAATTGTTTGGGTGTGATAAATAATGTGCGAAAATGCAAAGAACTTCAGCCTCCAAAATGAATATCTTTACCTTTTAACACTCTTGCACAAGAGAAAACTGGATTTGTCATGTCTATATTACTTCGCTATACAAAGTTTTGGGCAGGTTATAAAGACCTACAGTAGGCAAGTCATTGCATACGTTAATTCCTTCAATGAAATATCATCTAAGTTTTTTTGCCACACGTTCGGTAGGAATAACAGGAAACAAGTAAAAATATGGCAGAATGTCTCAGTAATCCATAAGGAATGTATATGTGATTGAACAACAAACCCTAAAACACTTTTGCTATTTTACAAATATTTTTTCCATATTCCTCCAGCTCAGCCCAGTCATTCCTTCCCAAGGCAAAGCTATTTGAATGGAATGTTCTCAAATTGGAACAAATAAATGCCCCCATCCACCTAATAAATAAATCTTCAGCCAGCCCTATTGATAGACAGCTTGGGTTGGATGCCACAGTAACAGAGAACCTACAAACCTGTGGTCACCCTGTCTGGTGCTAATTAGCCTTGCCACCACAGTTTTCCCAGTGCAAATACTGCAGGGCCCAAAGATATCTGCAGCTTTTTCCCACACTGACTGATTGCAGTCGGCTAAGGTTCTGGGGGCCTAGGCTAAGAAGAAAATGAAAAGGCGTTTATATGGTTGCACATGTGCACAGTGGTATCACTAGAGGGGAGCATGGGTAGGTGGGTGGGGTGGACCACACCGGGTGACACCATCTGAGGAGGTGACGGTGTCACCAAACAGCGCTGCAGCGGTGATGGATGAGGCACACATCCGCGTCATCCACACTGTACTGGGATAGGATGGGGGCTTCCCAATAGCCCCCAGCATAGTGAAGACAGCACACATCACTGGGCGTGGCTTCACTGTCACAAGACCAGGCCCTATTTTGTAGGGTAGATAGGAGCTGCACAGGGTGTCACCACACCCGGTGACACCTCTGCACTGGTGTGTGTGTCTGGGGATTATGCTGGCTCCATGTGCAGACAGGACTCAGGAAACAATCCTGTGCATCCAGACAGCGCTGCCTGGGGGAGAAGAGAGGCAGTCTGTCAGTCTGGTGGTACTGTCTGGCAGTGAGTACAGGACAGTGTGAGGAGTCTTTGCACATACGTGATCTGTCATTGTACAGTGCAAATAGAAGCTTGGATTTTTGTTAAAATTAAAATAAGTCTTAAATAAAATATATGTAAAAATAGGAAATAAACATAGTTTATTGTTAAGAAAAAGTACTTAGTTAACTTATAAAGTATTATGCCTCAGTGCTGCTAACCCTATCGCTGTCCTAAGTTTCCGCACAGGGAAGCTATTGTCTAAGTGCCCTGGGGATGGCTACTATAAGCGATACTCAGTAATGGACGCCTTTAATAAATAGGAAAAATCCTAAACCTTAAAAAACCCAAATCGACTCCATTCGCTAATGAAATGGCTTCACACAGCTTGATAAATATGCACCTTAAGGTGGGTACACACCAGGCAGAACTCTCTGCCGACCAGCTGTTGCAACTACAGAGTGGCCGATCAGGTAAGCTATATGTAATACCCAGGTAAACGGTGTCAGAGTAATTTCAAACAGTAATGTTCTCACTTTACCTGGTACTTGAATTTCTCCACCCAGCACAGGTTCTAATGTGCGATTCAACGAGGTAAGGAAGGTGGGACTACACAAAGATTATTTTTAACAGATGCCTTCATTGAAAGCTGGTTTATGTGAAGAAGATGTTTGTCTGTAAGAATCAGCAACTGTATACTCTATTTTGTTAATATGCAGATTTCAACATTATTCAATTACACTGTTAGTTTTAGAACAAAACATATCTACACATCCTTGCATCAAAGATCAGTAGTGCAAATATCTTCTCATTCAAGAATAAGGCACTTTAGTAAATCACAGTAGCAATCACTTTTCAGACATTAGAAAATGTACATAAAAGAGCTTATCAATACTTAATATGTGAAGCAAATAACCTCAGTTAAATATTTCCTACAAACATCACAAAACATTAAATGATTATAGCATACCTTATAGTATAAGTGCATTTATAACCAACTATGCATATCTCAAAGAAACATTTATCAAGAAGCTGAATGTTCCCATAAATTGAGTCCAGTAGTAATAAGATGTCTCTTGAATCTACACTGATCAGCACACAAAAACAAAGGAAGTTGAGGATCCATTAATAAGCGTTTACAATGAAAGTCAATTGCACTTTCCAGAACATTATGGATTCCAATACACACACACACACACACACACATATATATATATATATTAGGGGTGTGCACCGGCCACTTTTCGTGTTTTGTGTTTTGGTTTTGGAGCATAAAAACAGCTAAAATCACAGAATTTGTAGGTTTTTCTGCTCCTATGCTATTATTAACCTCAATAACCTTAATTTCCACTCATTTCCAGTCTATTCTGAACACCTCACACCTCACAATAGTGTTTTTATGTCCAAAAGGTTGCACCGAGGTAGCTGGATGACTATGCTAAGCGACACGAGTGGGTGGCACAAACATGTGACCCATCTAGGCGTGAAACTGCAGTGGCAGACAGGATGGCAGTTTGAAAAACTAGGCCCCAAACTGTACATAATGCAAAGAAAAAAAAGAGGTGCAAGATGGAATTGTCCTTGGGCCCTCCCACCCACCCTTATGTTGTATAAACAGGACATGCACACTTTAACAAACCAATCATTTCAGCACCAGGGTCTGCCACACAACTGTGGCTGAAATGATTGGTTCGTTTGGGCCCCCACAAAACAAGCTGGCAATTAATCTGTCCCTGCACAAACTGGCTCTACGGAGGCAAGATGTCATCCTCATCCTCCTCATCCACCGATTCCTCACCCTCTTCAGTGTGTACATCCTCATCCTCACAGAGTATTAATTCGTCCCTGCTGGAACCACAGGTCCCTCTGTATGTTCAGGAGGCTGGTCTCCCTGGAAGAGTTGATAATTCATTTTATGAACATCATCTTCTCCACATTTTGTGGAAGCAACCTCCTACGCCTTTCGCTGACAAGGTTCCCGGCTGCACTAAACACTCTTTCGGAGTACACACTGGAGGGGGGGCAACTCAGGTAAAATAGAGCCAGTTTGTACAGGGACCTCCAAATTGCTTCTTTTTCCTGCCAGTACAGGTACGGACTGTCTGACATGCCTACTTGGATGCTGTCACCGATGTAATCCTTTAACAGACAGACGCACGCTTGTCGCTGCTGCTTTGAGGATGCAAGTGCGGCTACAGCCCACACAATTCACAAAGACAGAAAAAAGAAGAAGAATATTTTTATTGTTTGTGTAGCACACTTTGAGGGTGTCACCACCCTTTAACAGACAGACGCACGCTTGTCGCTGCTGCTTTAAGGATGCAGGTGCGGCTACAGCCCACACATTTCACAAAGACTGAAAAAAAAAGAACAATATTTTAATTGTTTGTGTAGCACACTTTGAGGGTGTCACCACCCTTTAACAGACAGACGCACGCTTGTCGCTGCTGCTTTAAGGATGCAGGTGCGGCTACAGCCCACACAATTCACAAAGACAGAAAAAAGAAGAATATTTTTATTGTTTGTGTAGCACACTTTGAGGGTGTCACCACCCTTTAATAGACAGATGCACGCTTGTCGCTGCTGCTTTGAGGATGCAAGTGCGGCTACATCGCACACAAGTCACAAACACTTTAAAAAAATAGTTTTTTATTTTTTGGAGCACTTTGAGAGTTACACCACCCTTTAACAGACAGACGCACGCTTGTCGCTGCTGCTTTAAGGATGCAGGTGCGGCTACAGCCCACACATTTCACAAAGACCGAAAAAAAAGAACAATATTTTAATTGTTTGTGTAGCACACTTTGAGGGTGTCACCACCCTTTAACAGACAGACGCACGCTTGTCGCTGCTGCTTTAAGGATGCAGGTGCGGCTACAGCCCACACAATTCACAAAGACAGAAAAAAGAAGAAGAATATTTTTATTGTTTGTGTAGCACACTTTGAGGGTGTCACCACCCTTTAACAGTCAGACGCACGCTTGTCGCTGCTGCTTTGAGGATGCAAGTGCGGCTACATCGCACACAAGTCACAAACACCTTAAAAAAAATGTTTTATTTTTTGGAGCACTTTGAGGGTTACACCACCCTTTAACAGACAGACGCACGCTTGTCGCTGCTGCTTTGAGGATGCAAGTGCGGCTACAGCCCACACAATTCACAAAGACAGAAAAAAAAGAACAATATTTTAATTGTTTGTGTAGCACACTTTGAGGGTGTCACCACCCTTTAACAGACAGACGCACGCTTGTCGCTGCTGCTTTAAGGATGCAGGTGCGGCTACAGCCCACACATTTCACAAAGACAGAAAAAAAAAGAACAATATTTTAATTGTTTGTGTAGCACACTTTGAGGGTGTCACCACCCTTTAACAGACAGACGCACGCTTGTCACTGCTGCTTTGAGGATGCAAGTGCGGCTACATCGCATACAAGTCACAAACACATTAAAAAAATTTTATTTTTTTTTGGAGCACTTTGAGAGTTACAACACCCTTTAACAGACAGACGCACGCTTGTCGCTGCTGCTTTGAGGATGCAAGTGCGGCTACAGCCCACACAATTCACAAAGACAGAAAAAAAAAGAACAATATTTTAATTGTTTGTGTAGCACATTTTGAGGGTGTCACCACCCTTTAACAGACAGATGCACGCTTGTCGCTGCTGCTTTAAGGATGCAGGTGCGGCTACAGCCCACACATTTCACAAAGACAGAAAAAAAAAGAACAATATTTTAATTGTTTGTGTAGCACACTTTGAGGGTGTCACCACCCTTTAACAGACAGACGCACGCTTGTCGCTGCTGCTTTAAGGATGCAGGTGCGGCTACAGCCCACACAATTCACAAAGACAGAAAAAAGAAGAAGAATATTTTTATTGTTTGTGTAGCACACTTTGAGGGTGTCACCACCCTTTAACAGTCAGACGCACGCTTGTCGCTGCTGCTTTGAGGATGCAAGTGCGGCTACATCGCACACAAGTCACAAACACCTTAAAAAAAATGTTTTATTTTTTGGAGCACTTTGAGGGTTACACCACCCTTTAACAGACAGACGCACGCTTGTCGCTGCTGCTTTGAGGATGCAAGTGCGGCTACAGCCCACACAATTCACAAAGACAGAAAAAAAAGAACAATATTTTAATTGTTTGTGTAGCACACTTTGAGGGTGTCACCACCCTTTAACAGACAGACGCACGCTTGTCGCTGCTGCTTTAAGGATGCAGGTGCGGCTACAGCCCACACATTTCACAAAGACAGAAAAAAAAAGAACAATATTTTAATTGTTTGTGTAGCACACTTTGAGGGTGTCACCACCCTTTAACAGACAGACGCACGCTTGTCACTGCTGCTTTGAGGATGCAAGTGCGGCTACATCGCATACAAGTCACAAACACATTAAAAAAAATTTATTTTTTTTTGGAGCACTTTGAGAGTTACAACACCCTTTAACAGACAGACGCACGCTTGTCGCTGCTGCTTTGAGGATGCAAGTGCGGCTACAGCCCACACAATTCACAAAGACAGAAAAAAAAAGAACAATATTTTAATTGTTTGTGTAGCACACTTTGAGGGTGTCACCACCCTTTAACAGACAGATGCACGCTTGTCGCTGCTGCTTTAAGGATGCAGGTGCGGCTACAGCCCACACATTTCACAAAGACAGAAAAAAAAAGAACAATATTTTAATTGTTTGTGTAGCACACTTTGAGGGTGTCACCACCCTTTAACAGACAGACGCACGCTTGTCGCTGCTGCTTTGAGGATGCAGGTGGAATCTAGACGGGATTTGGAACCGAGGACACACTACCTCCATCAATTGTCTAAATCCCACTGCACTAATGGCGGATACCGGACGCACGTCTAACACCAACATAGCAGTCAAGGCCTCAGTTATACGTTTTGCTTCAGGATGACTGCTGTCGTACTTCATCCTCATCACTAGGGACTGTTGGAGGGTCAATTGTTTAGTAAAAGTAGTGATGTTCCTACTTCCTCTCTGGGATGATGAACAACTCCCAGCAGCAGCAACAGCACTAGGAGGAAGTGGTTCTTGATCTTTCCCTATTTTATTTTTATCGGAGAAAGTTTGGTCCTCCATTTATGTTATATTGATATATACGTGCGGCTAAAGCGCACACAAACACAGAAAATATTTTTTTATTTTTGCTTGAGAGTAGTGCACTTTGTGGGTTACACCACCCTTTAAGAAATGAGTCAGCCGTCTCTTTACTTATGGGACACAGGCGCACGCTTGGCGCGGCTCCTTTGTTGATGCACGTGCAGCCACAGTGCACACAAATCACAAACACAGAAAATATATATTTTTTTGTTTTGGAGTGTACTTTGGGGGTTACAGAACCCTTTAACGGTCAAGCCAGCCGGCCCTTTACTTATGACACAGGCGCACGCTTGGCACTACTTTGTTGATGCACATGCGGCTACTGCGCACACAATTCACAAACACAGAAAATAATTTTTTTTTTGGTTTGGACTGGAGTGTACTTTCGGGGGTTACAGCACCCTTTAACGGTCAAGCCAGCCGGCCCTTTACTTATGACACAGGCGCATGCTTGGCACTACTTTGTTGATGCACGTGCGGCTACTGCGCACACAATTCACAAACACAGAAACTAATTTTTTTTTGGTTTGGACTGGAGTGTACTTTCGGGGGTTACAGCACCCTTTAACGGTCAAGCCAGCCGGCCCTTTACTTATGACACAGGCGCACGCTTGGCACTACTTTGTTGATGCACGTGCGGCTACTGCGCACACAATTCACAAACACAGAAAATAATTTTTTTTTGGTTTGGACTGGAGTGTACTTTCGGGGGTTACAGCACCCTTTAACGGTCAAGCCAGCCGGCCCTTTACTTATGACACAGGCGCACGCTTGGCACTACTTTGTTGATGCACGTGCGGCTACTGCGCACACAATTCACAAACACAGAAAATAATTTTTTTTTTGGTTTGGACTGGAGTGTACTTTGGGGGTTACAGCACCCTTTAACGGTCAAGCCAGCCGGCCCTTTACTTATGACACAGGCGCACGCTTGGCACTACTTTGTTGATGCACGTGCGGCTACTGCGCACACAATTCACAAACACAGAAAATAATTTTTTTTTGGTTTGGACTGGAGTGTACTTTCGGGGGTTACAGCACCCTTTAACGGTCAAGCCAGCTGGCCCTTTACTTATGACACAGGCGCACGCTTGGCACTACTTTGTTGATGCACGTGCGGCTACTGCGCACACAATTCACAAACACAGAAAATAATTTTTTTTTTGGTTTGGACTGGAGTGTACTTTGGGGGTTACAGCACCCTTTAACGGTCAAGCCAGCCGGCCCTTTACTTATGACACAGGCGCACGCTTGGCACTACTTTGTTGATGCACGTGCGGCTACTGCGCACACAATTCACAAACACAGAAAATAATTTTTTTTTTGGTTTGGACTGGAGTGTACTTTCGGGGGTTACAGCACCCTTAACGGTCAAGCCAGCCGGCCCTTTACTTATGACACAGGTGCACGCTTGGCACTACTTTGTTGATGCACGTGCGGCTACTGCGCACACAATTCACAAACACAGAAAATAATTTTTTTTTTGGTTTGGACTGGAGTGTACTTTCGGGGGTTACAGCACCCTTAACGGTCAAGCCAGCCGGCCCTTTACTTATGACACAGGCGCACGCTTGGCACTACTTTGTTGATGCACGTGCGGCTACTGCGCACACAATTCACAAACACAGAAAATAATTTTTTTTTTGGTTTGGACTGGAGTGTACTTTCGGGGGTTACAGCACCCTTAATGGTCAAGCCAGCCGGCCCTTTACTTATGACACAGGCGCACGCTTGGCACTACTTTGTTGATGCACGTGCGGCTACTGCGCACACAATTCACAAACACAGAAAATAATTTTTTTTTGGTTTGGACTGGAGTGTACTTTCGGGGGTTACAGCACCCTTTAACGGTCAAGCCAGCCGGCCCTTTACTTATGACACAGGCGCACGCTTGGCACTACTTTGTTGATGCACGTGCGGCTACTGCGCACACAATTCACAAACACAGAAAATATATTATTTTTTTAGCACTTGGGGGGAGCACCCCTGATGGACAGAGCACCCCCTGGACAACACTACAGCACTCCTTTAGGACTGGGACACTGCACAGGACTTTGGAGTGGACACAGCCCCTATGGAGAACTGACTGCACAACACAGTCCAGCCAGCCCCTATGGACTTTGAAGTAGTGGACACAGCCCCTATTAACAACAGCAGCACAGCACAACACAGCCAGCCCCTATGGACTTTGAAGTAGTGGACAACAGCAGCACTACACTACACTACACTACACAGCCCTAACTCCCACCCTCCCTCTTCACTGTCCACAGCCGAGTGAGAAAATGGCGCCGACGCGGGTACCTTATATAGGATCCAAAACCCGCGAGACTCGGAAGGCGGGATGATGACGTTTTGCCTCGATTTCAGATCCGAGTCAGGCGGGAAAAGTCGAGCCTGACTCGGATCGGACTCGGATCGGGGGGGCTCGGGGGGGTTCGGATTTCAGAAATCCGAACCCGCTCACCCCTAATATATATATATATATATATATATATAATTTTATTTGGTCAGTCACTACTGTAGTATTACAAATAGAACTAGATACCTTGCTGTAATATTTAATCATAGTCACTACTTCAGTAATGGAATATTAGCCTTTAATCCTGTGTACGGTTGCTTGATCACTGCTGCTTCTCACAGCCCAGTGTTTTACAACTATGGGGGATGTCCCTTGGCAACAGGGGTGATCACAAGCAGAGGGGTGATTGTTCCCCGAGTCCACAGACGGTCGCTGTATGGCTCCTGTTTGCAGCTTCGCGGGACGGGCGGATTCCGGTCTTCCCAGCAGTTTCCTGGACCACCGCTACCCAGCTGGTCTCAGGGCTGCTTCGGCCACTTCCGCAGGTCTCCCGCCGCAGGGATAGTGCTGCTGTGCTGTTGTTCTGGGTGTAAGCGGCTGACGCTCTGTCTCCCGAGTCCTTGGTTCGGCTGCGTACACGTAACTCACTGCTGATGTGGAAAGTACAGGCTTCATGCTGAGCTGCTGCCGTGGCTGCACACACCGGCCAATGCTTCACACAAACTCTCCTTCCCAGCACTCCTCACTGATACACTCCATGCTGGATCTGCACACCACCCAGCCTATGCAGCAGCTGTATATATCCCTTCTGCAGATCCAGGGTAACATTCCAAATTTGGGCTTCCCGCCCTTAGGGCACCCAATCAGCTGCAGGCAACATGCAAGGTAACTGGCAACATTGTATTGCCTGGAAACCACATCAACAATTGGATTCCTGAGAGAGTAATAAAGGCTGTGTTATCCCCTTTTCAGTCTTGGGATTATTCCTGGGGGGTTACATATACACACTTACCAATCAGCCACTCAACGTTGGCATCACAACTGGGCACCGCATTTGAATTTGCATGCCCATCTGACCTGTCAATCACCGGCGGTCCCAGCAACATGTATACGGGTGGTTGACTGACCATCCGTACACACAGTAAGATGTGATAATATATCTGCAATCTGCTGTGCTGCTGATGTGATATGTCTGTGAATGACATTGTTAACATTATCGGGGACATACCTGCAGCCACGTCGGTGTAGCAAGGGGCATTGCAGCAACAAAGGTGGGAGGTGTAGAGGCATGGTGGTGCGATCTCGGCATAGCGGTCCCATCCCCACCATACAATGCCAAGATTACCAGCATTATAAAGCATGGGGCGGGGCTACGATGACGCAATTTAATGCAAATCATGTTATTGGCCATATGTGGGGGGGAGGGGAGATGGGGGGTGGGTTCACGGGTGGCAGCCAGTCCTGGAGACTTGCTCTCTCTTGTGGGCAGCTAAGAGCGCCACCAGATTTTTGGGAATCTCCCGGCCATTCCAGGAGAGTGGGCAAGTATGAACAGCTGATATATCAGTGTGTAACAAGCTTTAATGTCTTATTTTTCCTTTCCTTTTATTTTTTTTACTGTTAAAACGAAGGTATGAGGGAATCACTATGATTTACCACTATGACTTTGCCATGTAATCTAATCTGATTTACTGAGAAACAACCTATCTATACTGTGTATGAAAACAATTGGTGGTAAGCAAAATAAGCTTGATGACATAATGAAATGATGATATGCTATCTAACCTAGCAAGTAGCACTGCAGGCAGAACAACTAACATACAGTACTTTCCAGCTGGTGCTACAGTTCCTTTTCTTTCGATGAGAGCAATGATCCCACAGGCAAAGAGTTTTGACCTTTTTTTGTATTAGTCCTGCAGCACAGTGTAAGACAGTATTGCAGATTTTTTTCCAGTCACTGCTAGTATGCAGCGCCCTCTAGTGGCAGAGATCTTTGTATTAGTGATAATCTTATCAGCTATCTTACAGGACATAACAGCAAAATCAAGACTCCACCCATACCTAGATGTGAATTTATGATTTAAAAAAAAATATGAGGCAATATATTCTTCCTCGGAGTAATTTATATGAAGGCTAATTTTTGTGTACCAAAAATGTAAATTAGTAGATTCAACCATAATGGTTGATTTAATAATGATTGATGTGATATCACAGCACAAAACACTATGGGCCAAATGTAATAGGGTGAGAGATT
Source organism: Taudactylus pleione (assembly GCA_031769625.1). Taxonomy (NCBI): domain Eukaryota; kingdom Metazoa; phylum Chordata; class Amphibia; order Anura; family Myobatrachidae; genus Taudactylus; species Taudactylus pleione. The sequence goes on from JAUIMM010000518.1 coordinate 209,196, forward strand.
ACAAAATGTGAGAGTTTAGCCGTAAAACCCTCACACTAATACATTGATCGCGTTGTTTTATCAATATTGGAAATGAATGAGAGTTTTTTGCATGTTCTGTGACTTTATTAGTTTTCTCTCACATTTTCTAAACTCTCACCCTATTACATTTGGGCCTATGGGTCTGATTCAGCAGCGGGCGGAGGTGCTATCACTGCTCCTTACATGGTGGCAGCTGCAACAGCTCTGATATGGTAATGCAGCAGGGGGCGTCATGCATACCTCCCAAATGTCCCGATTTCAGCGGGATAGTCCCGTTTTAGATGCACTGTCCCACGGGTGGGGGGGGAGTTGGGGAAGACCCGCTAACACCGCTGCTCTGCAGATCTGAGCAGTGGTGACTGGAAGAGACGTATCTGCGCGCGTCATTCAGATACACAGTGCTGGTTCTGTTAGGGACTGGGGGTCTGTCCAGCGACTCCCAGAACACTGGGCAAGCCCCCAGCATGATGAAAATGGGGGAATGGCTCGTGGACGAGGCATTTACCGTGAGGCCACGCCCCCTATTTTCAGGCAGGCGGGCGCTTACCGCGTGCACAACAGTCCAACCTGGCTAGGCTTAAATGTTGGGAGGTATGCATCATGCCTCCTGCATACACTACTGTTCTAGAACGCTACATCTGCGATCCCATCCACCTGCTAAGTGACCCATGGGGTCATGCAAGCCGGCCACCACAGATGCTGAAGAGAGGCAAAGAAATCTCCGTTAGCCGATGGAGAGCCTGGCCTCATCACACCCCCACAACTACGGCGACACGCCTGTTTTGGGAAACGGAGACCGTCGCCGCCCCCTCCCTTCCCCGAAACAGCAACAGACTGTCAATCACTGACAGTCTGCTGCCGAACTGCGAGAAATATGGTGGACCCGTACTGCACATGCGTAGATTCAGAAACAATGGGAATCTGCGTACAAACCTTAACCGTGTCCTCTGCTAAATCAGGCCCAATATCCTGTAGGGGATTAAAGGGCTTCTGTGGTGATAACGTAATTATTTTGTTTCTCTGTTTTTATTGATATATTTATTAGTTTGTGAACAAGTGCTGGTTTCTATAATTGTAATTATTCTTGTAAGTTGTGATGAGACTGTGAATTGAGACGTAAATTGATGCTAACAGCTAAACTAACTTACTGCAACTATGGGCCAGATTTATCACAATCTGCATTTTCAATGTGGATGTGATAAATCATTTTTGCCTAAATTTGCAGTGTGAAAATTTAAATTTTAATTGGAATTTAGCAATATCCTCTTGCCGGAAGACAGGCTCCGATAAAGAGCCCATCCCAGAAAAAAGATGGAAGCTTCTTGCTGCGGGTGCTCTGCGGCTAATGTGCTTGTGTGTTCCCCCAGGTGTAGTAGTGGGCAAATATAAGTTAGGTGTAGATGGTTCCTTACAGCTGAGACGGCAGCTCCAGTAGATCCTTCTTCTCTGGCAATGACTCCATGGGTTTTATCCGCCTATAGCATTAATGCACAGAATTAACGAGAGGGAGTAGCAGAGAATGACATCCAGGTGATGGACTTGAGGGATAGGAAAAAGGTAAATGGGCCTGATTCAGAGATGGACGCTAATGTGAGAGCAGCTGCAATTTTGTACGCAAGGCAGCTGCGAAAAATGTTACAAAGCTTTCCTAAGCATAAAGACGCCCACCACTGCCTTCTCATATGCGTACGATGTCACATACCGAAATAAATAAATATTGGTAACATTGACGCACATCGAGCAGCCATCTTGCCCTTGCGGCTGGTCTGACCAGCCGCAGACTCAGCAGCTCTCCTGACACGCAGAGGGCTCTCATGCTGTATAGGAAATCGCAATGGCTAATTTATGCACGCCCATGTAATGGCGTCCAAACTGTCAGACACGCCCGCGTTTTATTAACCACCCCACGTTACCTCCCTAAAAACGCTGACAGCCTGTCACTCACTTTGCCATGGATTCCTCTGTGCATCGGTGTCAGAGTAATTTCAAACAGTAATGTTCTCACTTTACCTGGTACTTGAATTTCTCCATCTAGCACAGGTTCTAATGTGCGATTCAGAGAGGTAATGAAGGTGGGACTACACGAAGGTATTTTTAACAGATGCCCTCATTGAAAGCTGGTTTATTTGAAGAATATGTTTGTCTGTAAGAATCAGCAACTGTATACTCTTATTTTGTTAATATGCAGACTTCAACATTATTCAATTACACTGTTAGTTTCAGAACAAAACATATATATATACATATATATATATATATATATATATATATATAAAAAATAGCAAAGTCCGCGGCACTTGAAGATTTGAAAAGTTATTTAATGTGTATTTCACACATATATGACCAACGTTTCGGAGCCACACGCCCTTTTGTCAAGGTGAACAGAGAGAAAGAAAAGAGCAACTAAAGTGACACTTACCTTATACCCGGAGAAACCCGCCTAACGGTGTGATCGGACGCCGCCCAGGACCTGACGCTGCCGGAGTCCCGCATTGAAGACGTAATCGCGCTAGGAGTCGTCAGTCGCCAAGGCAACCCCGACGCCCGTGCTCAGACGCGGCTCGTCCACCTGAGTAAAAATAGTGAAACAAAATAAATGATGAAGGAAAAATAGAATTAAAAAAATACAAACAACCACACCAATAAGTTCTGTATAAAAGAAAAGAGAAGAGACCACGGACAGATGTACTAATGATTAAATGTCCCATCTGCATAATATTAAAGCAAGCTCAACCTAAATATAACCTTATGGTGGCAGAGGTTAAATAGAAGGAGGTGAAAATAGAAAATGGAAGAACAATTATATAAATGCATTTAAATTCAGAGTTCATGTAACACAGAAACAGATGACATAAAGAAATTTCCTTTAAAGCCCAAACTCTATGGATCATAATAATTTAAGGCACACCTTGTAAAATAAATTACCGGTGTTAGACCTGGAAGGGGCCAAAAAGTGCTATAATGTCATAAGAAAAGGGTTGCTAATGGTCCCCATAGTAAGTAATAATTCAGTACTGATGACATTAAAACTAATTATAGGTGGAAATAAATTACTTTAAAAACCACTTCTACCTTTTTCAGACAGAGAAAACAACCCGGTAATTTCCCGGCTCTAGCCCGTTCGACCCAGGTTTTTTTCTGTCTGAAAGGGTCAACCCGGGTCGCAATTCGACCCAGGTATTTACCTGGGTTTTTCCCGGGTTCTACACGGGTTGCCAGCTGTCTGAAATGCTCCGACCCAGGTTTTTCAATCCGGGTCACAGTATACAGTGCTTATTGGCCTGGTTGGCGGGGCACTGGCTGATTGGCTGAGCGGACGGGTAGTGGCGCTGGCATCTGATGTCACAATTGTGCTGCAGAAAAACAGAGAGAGAGAGGTATGGTGCACTGGAAAGAGGAGGAGATCTGCGAGCTGCTGGCAGTCAGGGGGGAGGAGGAGATCCGCAAACAGATCACTGGCACAGTGAAAGACGCAACAGTCTACACAAACATAGATAAGATCCTCACTTCAAGGGGCATTTTGCGGACCCAGCAACAGGTAGTGAATAAACTGAAAGCTCTCCGAAAGTACTACAACAAAGTTCACGGCCATAACCGGCGGAAAAGTGGTGTTGCCAGAATTGATTGGGTTTACTACAATCAGTGTAATTAAGTATTCGGCAATTCTGCACTGGTTAATCCTATATAATCTTCCAGTTCTGCATCCTCACGAAGCGTTACCCCGGAGAACAGCCAATCCAGCCCACAGATGCCACCAATGCTTTTTGATGACATCACAGAGATCAGTGACACTGATTCAATGTCTGCCATGGGGGACCCAGTCACCAATACAAATGAGGGTGTAGTCGAGGCGAGTGGAAACATTGCAGGGATACCGGCAGGGACACCAATTGGGACACCAACTCCTGCACAGACTGAGACGCCGACGTTGCATAGGAACAGTAAGTTTTTTTATTTACTATACACCCACTTAATTTTTTTTATACATAAAATCCATTTACACATTATGGGCCATATAGCACTATGGTATTATTGTTTATACTCATTTTAATTGTAAATGCTGCTGTAAGCATTCAGTTCCTGCCTGTCATGTCTTTGAACAATGTCAGTAGGCTACATTAGAAAAATGATAGGCCACCATTTCCGACTAATAACGAGTGCTAATAACAACATTGGCCGTATACACACCTGCATGCTAATAGCACCAATGGTCCGTGATGAAGGGATTTCGATGTGACCATAGTGCCGTTTGCTTGACATTATAGTGTGGACCCAGACTCACTACTCATAATGTATCTGTTGCAGTGTGAAGCTACTGTGCAGAAGGGAGAAGGCCTCAAGCACATATATGCTGACATCACTGCTATTTGATTTGTAATTTTTTTTTCTTTTCCTCTAATTCTAGTCTTTGATATACCATCCAAAGATGGAGCTAGCATCGAGCACAGTGACAAGAATCCTGGTCAATCAGCTGTGAGATTCCGATGCTGAAATCCGGGCACAGGAGGATGCCCGACTCCAGCGCTTCTTTGACAATGAGAGAGAGGTACAAAATTCCTTTGTCACACATCTTGTGGGTATGCATAAATTAATTTGGAGGGAAAACAGAGAGGCACAGATGTCCTTCCTTAACGGTCTGGTATCTAAATTACACAATCCACACCCTTATCCAATGAATCCTCCTCAGTACTCTGAGGGTCATTCCAGAAATTACCAACAGCAAAGCAGAGGTGTACCGTTTATGCAAACAAACCCCTCAAATCCACCTCATACTACTCCACATGGCACAGTGCATAGTTATTCAGATGGCACAGGGAATAATACTCCACATGGCACAGTGCATAGCAGTCCACATGCCACTGTGCATAATAGTCCAGATGTCACAGGAAATACTAGTCAATATGGCATAGTGAATACTTATTCAGATGGCACTAATCATAATGGTCCACTATTGTCAGCACGGTATGTATACAGTCGGCAGAATGCCGGCTAGGGATATATGATAGGCGTCGAGATACCGACGCCTATCATAATTCCGATGCAGAAATCCAGGACTACGTGGGCCCCAACGAGGTAAGTCCGGGGTGCCCGTCCTCTTAGCCATGGGGGGAGGTTAGGTTTAGGGCACCCAGGGGGAACTTAGGGTTAGGCACCCCTCGGGGAAGGTTAGGGTTATGCTAGGGGAAGGGGGGTTAGGGTTAGGCACCCCCGGGGGGAGGTTAGGGTATGGCACCCCCATCGGGAAGGTTAGATTTAGGGTGCGGGGAGGGAGGGCTAGGTTTAGGCATCCCTGGGGGTAGTTAGGGTTAGGCACTAGGGGGGAGGTTAGGGTTAGGCACCCCTAAGGGAGGGTTAGGGGGGGAGGGAAGGTTAGATTACTTACCTGCCGCTGTGTTGATTTCCTCCCTTCGGCCAGACGCTGTCGGGATTTGAACCGGTGGCTAAACAGCCATCAGCACTTCAATCCCATTCCATCAGTACTGCCTACAGACAGTTGTAGACTTGTTTTCTCTATTTCATGTTTGCAGTACAGTTTTTAAATTGTTAGAGATGTGCGCCGACACCCGTGTTTTGGTTTTGGATCTGCATTGGTTTTTTCCAAAACCGCCCTTGCGTGTTTTGCTTTTTGTTGTTGGTTTTGGGTCTGTATTTTTGTTTTTTAAATCATAAAACAGCTAAGATCACATAAAATGGGCCTGTTTTTGTTCCTACAGTATTATTAACCTCAATAACATTTATTTCCAGTCATTTCCAGTGTCCTTAGTGGCAGTGTTCTTAGTGCAGGGTGCCGGTGGTGTCCGTAAAGTGGGGGTGCGAGCGGTGTCCTCAGTGCACATGTGCTGACAGTGTCGGCAGTGCAGGAGTGCCGTTGGCATCCTCAGTGTGGGAGTGTCGGCAGTGTGGGGTCGCTGACGGTGTCCTCAGTACGTGGGGCAATAGTGCAGGGTTGCTGGCAGTGTCCTCAGTGCAGGGTGTCGGCAAAGCGGGGGTGCCAGTGGTGTCCTCAGTGCATGTATGCCCACAGTGTCGGTAGTGCAGGGGTGCCGGTGGTGTCTTTAGTGAGGGAGTGTCGGCAGTGTGGGGTTGATGACGGTGCCCTCAGTATGTGTGGAGTGTGGTGGTGCTGGCAGTGTCCTCAGTGCAGGGTGTCGGCAAAGAGGGGGTGCCAGCTGTGTCTTCAATCTGGGGGTCCTTATGGTGTCGGCAGTGGATGGGTACCGGTGGTGTCCTTAATGCAGGGTGCCAGCGGGGTTCTCGGCAGTGGGGGAATATAAACTGTCTATGAGGGGTGGAGGTGCATTTTTAACTGTTCGCACTGAGAGCCAAATTGCCCAGAAACGGCCCTGCATTAGTATTAGCAAAATGCCATGGGGGAGAGGGCGCCAAAAACTTTTTTTTGGCAGGTGGCGAGCAAAATGCATATTTACGCCACTGCGCGACTGCGTTCCGACTTTGACTAGTTAGGCACAGTTTCTCCATCTAAACATGACCTCTGTAGCTGCGGCTCTGAGTCTGAGAACACAGCAGCTCTCACTGATGACCCCACAACACTCCCATAACATGCCCATGAGACACTTTTTGCGTTCACTTCAGATCACCGCTCAGGAACACCCAACACTCTACCACTCCATTTTTAGGACCATCTGATCCGATCGCAACAGCATCATTGTGTGTACACTCAGGGTAACACTTTTGCCGAATTGGCTTTCTGAAGTTCTCGCTCATGCACAGTTGCTAAAAATCACATTGTGAAAGTTTTATGCCCAGATGTCTTGTTATTTATATTATTTATTGTTATTTATATTAAACACTTGAAGTACACAATAAAGTGTATGTTGTAAAGTGTAAAGTGTAGGCTTATTCTGGTTAGACTTTTTTGTCATTGGCTCGGTAACCAATTATTTGGAAACCTCCCTTTCAAAATCCCGCGTTTGCCACTGAGGTGTTACATGTGAGGTAACATGTACATGACATTTAAAAAAAAATAAAACAAAACTTGTTTGCAACAGAACCCTTGTGTCCTCTACTGTGTCACAGTAGGTAAGTTACCAGTGAGGGTGTTACGGATGACCTCAGCACTGGCACTAGTTGTCTCACCCTCATACGCTGCAGCTTCTACCGGAGTATCAGACAGGTCAGAGTCCACAACATTCCACTTCGGTAAAAAGTGTTCTTTCTAGAGCTCGCAGACGTTGTACAGAATGCAGCAAGCAGCAACCACATCTGGCACCAGGGTGAGGGCAATGTCATTCTGCTTCAGTAGACACCACCAACGCCCCATCAGTCTACAAAAGGCGTTTTCACCACCATCCTGGCTGAGCTGAGAGTGTGGGTGAACAGAACTTGGTCCGGAGATAGTGGGAGATGTTGTGTGAAGCCCTTGATGAGCCATCGCCTCAAAGGGTACGCAGCATCTCCAATAAGGTGCACCGGGATCTCCACCCCAGCTACAAACTTTGATTTCTGTAAAGGTAAACAAAAAAGTAAAATATAGTAGTGGCGGCAATCTCTATATCACACCCGGCCAACCTGTGGCTCTCCAGCTGTTGTGATACTACACACCTCAGCATGCCTTGACACAGTTTTAGCTTTACCTAATATCAAAACTGTGGCAGGGCATGCTGGGATGTGTAGTTTCACATAAGCTGGAGAGCCACACATTGGCCAGGCCTGCTCTATATGGTGCAGGTGAATATGTCTGCTCAAGGGTACATTGTATAGTGCACACATATTCTTCATCAAAGTCATGAGAATATTTAGGACATTCACAGTAGTCACAACGGTGAGCTTACAATCTATTTCCCATATAGAATGGTGGGCCTATGTATAGAGCTGTTTTAGCTAAAAACTGGCGGCTTTCCAGCTGTTGTATAACTACACCTCCCAACATGACCTGCCACAGTTGCAGCACTCCCTAATCTAACAGGCCAGCCGATAAATGCATCTTTGAAACTAAACAGTAGACGTATTAACTATGTTTAACAATACGCATTATGGACCCAGTATATCACTCACATGAAAACACAACATACTACTTACCAGGGCCATCTCTTTCATTGGGCTTGTTGGGCAGTTGCCCAAGGGCCCAAAGCTTGTAGGGGCCTGCCAACCTCCCCCCTTGCAGCTGCGGCGAGTTGGTAAATTTGTGATATTTTTTTAAGCCAGATGCCGGTGCACTGTATTCTGATCTCTCCTCCCCCACCCCATAACCCCCCTCCCCCCTGGTGATGAGTACTCACCTCAATCCCAGTTTCACTTGATCTGCTGACTTCAGATCAGTCAGAGTCTATCTGCATGTGGGAGGTCTGATGGGCTTGCAGGAAGGTTTAATTTTATTGAACATTTACATATTTTTCCCTTGAATGGGTGGGTAGGGGCCCCAGTGCATTGCTTTGCCCAGGGCCCACATTGCTGTTAAGACAACCCTGCTACTTACCAATACTTATTGTCCACTACAGCCTGCAGGATGATAGAGTGCCAGGGGTAAATTTACTAAAGTGAGAGTTTGTAGAAGTGAGTTTTAGAAGAGATGTTGCCCATAGCAACCAATCGGATTCTAGCTATTATCTTCTAGAAGATGCTAGTTAAATGTTAAGTAGAATCTGATTGGTTTCATCTAACTGGTCACCTACCAGTAAGGAAATTAAGCATGGTAAAGGGTCTCCACCAATGCCTGTGTCACTTCCCGCACTAGCACACACACCGTCGCAATGCCAACACCGAACAAACAGGAGATGGTACGGTATTCCACCGGGGTTGCGTACCACCACAACACAATCTCCAGTCTCCTGCATGGCTCGATGGTCTTGCGGTAGTTGGTGCATCACCTGGTGAGTGCTGGGGTGAGAAGTTCCAGCAGGTAGTGGAAGGTACCACGTGACATACAAAAGTGCGCCATCCACTGCTCTGGCGCAAAAGCTTCCATGGTCGCCCAGATAGCTTCTCCATGCCTGCTGTCTCAAAATTGGACTGATCTGGAAGTTTTTGAATCACAGGCATCTACCCTGAAACAACAATTTATTTGCAAAGGGTATGACAACAATTTGGTCAACAGAGCTATGCAAAAGGGTTTAGAGTTGGATAGAAGAAGTATGTTAGAAGGTGGTAATGTTTGGAAAGAGCACAAATGAGATACCGAGCACAAATGAGTCTGGGGATACCGTGTATCTCGGGGTACCACAGCCAATACAAACAAGTTGAGAGCATTATCAAAAAGCATTGGGGAATATCAGTTAAAGACCCAGTGCTCAAAGACTATGTAAAAGAACGTCCAACCTTTATGTACCGTAAGGCTAGGAATGTCAAAGATGAGGTGGTTAGTAGTGTACCCTCTGCTCCCAAAATTTCTTCACTGAATAGATCAAAAGGGCTTTATCCATGCGAGTCTTGCATAATGTGTAGAGAATGTAAAAGTAAAGAACCTCTCATCACTCATTATAAGTCCACACAAACTAATCGCACCTATGGAATTAAAGACTTCCTATCCTGCCATAGCAAATATTGTGTGTACATGTTGGAATGTACATGTGGATTCCAATATATTAGCATGTTCATAATATTAAAACGGGTTTGATATCACATAATGGGGTAGATGTATGATAGCGGCACTTAACGTGTCGCTATACCGCTTCCCGATTCGCCTCTTTACCGAGGCAAAGCAGGAAGCACTAACAATGAGATGTAAGAACATCTCATTGGCTGGAGAGGGGGAGCCTTAACTCCCCCCTATGGCGCTACCCGCTAGAGACAGCAGCGCATCAGCCTAGTGCTGATGCGCTGTGTCTCTGTCCCAGCCGGCTCCACTGAGCATGCGCAGGATCTCGCAAGTATCGCTAGATCCCCACGTGCAGCCCTGGAGCCGGCAGCAGCCCCAGCAGGGACAGCGCTGTCCCTGCTGTGGGGATAGGCGAGCGCCAGACTGATAACGACAGCTACAGCCGGCCGAACAGTCATGCGGTATGACCGTTCGTACATGGCCCTGCCGCATGGCGCTGCTATTTTGTAGATAGCAGCGCCGATAATGACAGGGGAGCATAGCGCCCCTGTCATTTACCGCCCAGACCCCCGATCATATATCGGGGAGAAGCGGTATCAGCGCACATAACGTGCGCTGATACCGCTTCTAGGCTTCGTACATCTACCCCAATGTGTCATTGCATTTCAAACAGAAACATGAATGTGATATTTCCCATCTGTTGTCTTTTTGTGGTATACAAATAATACATCCCAATTGGAGAGTGGGTGATAGAGATGATAGACTGGCCAACGCTGAAATGAAACATATTTATTTATTGAGGACCTTATTGCCTGGAGGGCTTAATATTGAATTTGAAAGGAAATAGTTTCTAAAGTATTTTATTTCCACCTATAAGAAGTTTTAATGTCATCGTAATTGGTATACTTTTGATCTAATATGTGGTTTTTTATACTGTGGAGGAGAACTGTATTGATGAATTAAAGTATCCCCCTGTATTCACGGACCATCCCATGACTACTTCCGGTGTTTACGTTCCATCAAGCCGCGACTTCCAGTTCAATGTGTTCCATCTACCGAAAGCTGAGCGGCAAACACCAGGAAGTAATCCGTGAACCAGCGGCGATGTTTATGACTAAATGTGGATCTATATTAGACTACATGTATGGCTCTTCCGGTTCCAGCCGTGGAGTGGAAGCGCAGGAGCTAATAGAAATAAAGTTAGAGATGGACTTGGATAATGGATGGACTCCATAAGAGAGACAATGCTGGAATATGGACATGGGATAAATCCGTTTTTTCCTTTCAATTATGGGGTGATTTATAAAAATGCTTAGTCAATATGTATATCTGGTTAGTATTATTGTATGTATATGGATTTAGATCATCTGTATATATATAGGGATTATAATTATATGGATGGCATGTAATAAAAAATGCTGGATATATTTGTATATTTGTTCCTTAATTGAGGGTTATGGGAAAGGGTATCAAGGGCATTTCCTGTTTGGTCTAAACCACATCCTGAGGAAGGACTTCAGTTTGAAACGCGCTGATGGTGGTAGATCTTGTTTTATCTGTCTGTCCCATTGATTGTTTCCAGCCTATGTCAATTCCATCTGACGGGAGTTGCAGCCCCGCTTCCTGGGTGATGTGGGGGTGCTCTCTTTTTGGCTGAATATTTGGCAGACAAACTTTTAATTTTTTATGTGGTTTTATGAATATTTATTTTTTCTATGGAAACTATGATGCCTGTCTTAACCCTAAAATTCTGAGTGTGGGTGATCCAGGAATAAAGAAACCTTTTGATGAACGAAACAAGGTGTATCCTGATGAGTACTGGACCATTAGCCCGAAATAAGTGGGGGAAAGTGATTTTCTGGAACATGAAAACATCTAGACAGAATATCAAAGAAACCTTTTAGTGAACTTTACCCTCTGACTTATGGTGAGTGCTATCCGCGTTATAGCCGGATGGTCAGAAATCGTGAGAGAATCGTTTGTTGGTTACGGCTGGAAAGCACTACATTAGAAAAGAGTTAGGGTTATTTACTTGTATTCAGTAGGAAAGCGCTTGTGGACTATTCCCAAATTGTATTTACTTTTGTTTAGCATATAGGATTGGTGTACCTAGGAGTGGGATAAAGCTGCAGTCCAGGGCGCAAGTTATAGCCTCCTTTGTTGTATATTCATTAAGAACAATCCACTGCTGATAAAAGTAACCCTAATTCACTTTGTATTGTGCGTCCTGAAAACAAATATAATGCTCATTCAACAGAATTACAGAGCTGTGGTTGTATTCTTTAGTAGTTTGTACTGTATCCCTAGGTTGAAACCAAACAGCCTCAGCTGAAATCAAATGAAATCAGATAACCACTGATTAAATCAGACGAAGACCGAAACTGGAAAAAAAGATCAATGCAGATGAAAGTTTGTAATGACAGAGAAGACTTAAAAAACTAGAGCTGCCTTATAAACAGACCACTAGGATACAGTATCCTTAAAGCTGTATTTAGACCTGGGGTATATTTACTAAAGTGCAGGTTTTTAGAAGTGGAGATGTTGCCCATAGCAACCAATCAGATTAAAATTTAACTAGCACATTCTTGAAGATAATAGCTAGAATCTGGCTGCTATGGGCAACATCTCCACTTCTAAAAACCTGCACTTTAGTAAATATACCCCCTAGAGTTATATGACTGCAATGAAGCAATACAATGACACAGCAGGAACATTAAAATATATCTTAAATGTATTTTAAAAGTCATTAAGAAAATACAAAAGGTATATGACAGCAAATGAGGACAGAGCGTTTCATTTACATTATATTCATCATATCTGCTTCTGATGGCCGCTCTGCACTGCTGTGCATGGCCGGGGGAAGAGTTAGGAGGACACGCATGCATGCTAATATTCATCTTTACTATATGCTCCCTCCCCTCCTTTGTTTAGTAACATGTTTAGTAACACTTTGCATATTAGTTTAGATAAGATAATCTATTTTTTTTATTTTATTTTTATTTTGAGGCTTTAAATTTGTGCTCACTACTGGTGTCTGGCAAACCAAAACCCTCTGCAATATTATGAGTACAGCCTGGATCCTAAACCTTATCAGTGCGGGACTCTGTTCTGCGAGCTTGCACACAGTGCCGCCAAGCCGCATTTTTAGAAATCGGGGGCATGTTGGACACATTTCTGGGAGTGCCAAAGGCAGTATCTGTGTTTCCAATGCAGATTTACTGGCCACGCAAGTGAGCAGGAGGTGGCCATTCTGAATAATGTTGGTCGTGATGTTGATCCTGCATCTTTGGATGCTGTCATGGGATCTGAGATTACTTTTTCCTTCGGACGCCTCCTGTAGGCATTAGTATATTTTTAAACTCCAGCTGCATACAAAAGCGTACAACTCTTAATCAGGCCATATAATATTATATACTTGTCTCCAATTTGTGCAACTGATAATTCAATATAGCAACTCTTTTTTTGGATGTTGGACAAAAAAAAGCATCTCATTGCATTTGTGCGACAGTCGTACAACAGAGCAGTGATTGCAGGTAGTCTCGGTAGCTGCTGAGGGCAGAAAGACAAGAGAAACAGTTTGCAATAGTGCTGGGTAGTCACTTATTTTGGCCCCACACTTCAGCTGCACCGCTCCTGTTCACCCGGCTCCTGCACACCAGGATGGTTTTGCCTTTTAATAGTTTGCTGCTTTAAAAATACAGGACAAATATCCGGAATTGTGTCCTTTCCTGCATATCATGGTATCATGGTAGTTCATAATCATAAAGCTTCCACTCGGGACCCCTTGCGTCCCGAGTGGAAGCTTAGCAATGGAGGCTGCTGGGCGCAGGGGAGGTGGAGCCAGAGAGGGAACTTGTGGGCTTGGTGGCCGGGTCCGGCTCTCATTGGCGATGGGGTGGAGGAGTCGTCTGCGGCTGTCCGGGAGCAAGGGACTGGAGAGTGTGGCATTCAGTCAGCGGGCGGCTCCTGATCAGCTGTCAGCAGTCAGGGAGCTGTAAGTGTCTGCAGTAGTAGTGGCCAGCAGCGGTGTTGGGAGTCAGACATTATCGGTGTCTGCTGTAGGAAGGTCTACAGTCTATTAAATAAGCTCTGCATGTCAATAGAAACCCCCCCAGTGACAATAAATACCCTTGGGTCATCAACTCACCACCCCCAAAGGCCATAGATCCCCCCAGTGGCCATTGATTCCCTAGAGTGGCCATAGGTCCCATTTCCCCTTTCCCCACCCCTTCACTGCAGAGTGGAATGGGTCTCAAGATGCCCACACACTAAACGACTCGCAAACGATGCAATGTCGTTAACAATTTCCTTAGAACTTCCCAGCAGCTCCCTGGCAGTCCTCGATAAACGAAATTGTGCATAAAGTGTTAATTTTAACAAACGAACTGCTAACGACCTATCATGCGTCCTTAACGGTTTCGAGTGCATCATTAAATAGATTGCCAGATCTTACCTGCAGTAGGTAAGATCTAAAGATATGATTAACGACCTGAGGGACCGCACATCGGATCGTTATCGCTCAGTGCAAACTGCACGATTTGCACAAATTTAGACAATTTATTGTTACGATGCATCGAAATCGTGCAAATCATGCAGATAATTGTCTAGTGCAGTGGTCAGGGAACAGGGGTAAATTACCCCACATGGGGAAAAAATGAAATTCCTGGGGGTAATGGATGGACAGCCGGGCATGGATATGAATCAGTAACGTATGGGAGTAACTGATGATCAGCAATTTGCTCCTAAATGCCAGAAAACAGATGAAAATGATCGTTCAGTCAAGTTTGTTAAATGTTTGATCTAAACAATTTGTTCAAACAACAGTTTTTGTCCATTTTCCGGCGTTTGGAAGAAAATTGCTTTCATTACCAGATTTTCACTCCAACCAATCAACTAGTTGGATGGTTGGATAGAAAATCTTTACGTGTGTACCCAGCTTAAGGAGTACACAACAAGCTATATCTATAAGACAGAATAAAGCAAACATGGCATAAAACATATACAACAATGTGATAGACATTATCAGTCTAATATGGAAATGTGAAAGAAACAGTTTACAATAAGTAGCCCTATAATGCAGGTCAGTAGCACACATCAGCACTGGTTGCACACTTAAGATATAGCAGCAAAGAGCAGATTCCATATGAACCATGCTGACCAATTAATAACACGAAGCAGATGTGGCGGGACCTAGGACACAGAGGCTGTATAAATAACTAGGAAGAAAAGTGCACAGATAAAAGCAGAAACGTTGTAAAAAAGAAACACTCCCTCCAGTGGACATTATCGGTGTCTGCTGTAGGAAGGAGGCGGAGGCGCTGTCAGACAGGCCAGCGCACAGTCACCCCTAATAATTTAGACTGGTAATCAGTAGTACACAGTGGGGGAACAGATCAGCACACAGACAAACAGAGATCTCAAGCCATTCAGGGAGGTGGTGAGCATAAGAACTGCAGTGAGTAGTACAGCTGCACTGCTCCACAGACATCTGTCAGCGAGGAGAGTATTACAGCTTACACTGACAAATTCAGTGAAGGTAGGGGAGATGGCTCAGTGCAGGCTCAGTGTAACCAGAAGGTGGTGGGCACTATAGGCTGCTCAGAGAACTAAGCTCCCATGTGAAATGCATTTTTGAGCAGAGCTACTTTGGCGAAGCCAGCTGTGGGTGAGGAGACAGGGCGGGTAACTGAAGGGGCTCAGAGCAGCAGCGGTCGGCAGAATCTTATATTCAGCAGCATCGGCAAATGCTCGGGGGGTTTCCATCTGCCTGGAAACCCCCCTCTCCAGCCCACACCATGACCACAACAGAAATAGTAATATAATAGAATTTTACAAGTGCTGCATTTTATTCTCAGTATCACAAATGAAATAATTAGCACTACCTGTGGATCTTTTAACATGTATCAGCTAGTAATAAATAACCTATGCATCAACTAGGAGATGTGGAATACATTCACTGTTAGGGTTGTGCTGCTATAGTGTACAGGGCAGTGCTAGGTTACTCTGCTGCTCCCCCAGACTCCTGAACTTGCTCTAATACTCTGGAATGGTGCCCACATCTAAAATAGAAGCATTCAGCTAAGGCAGGATGGCCCTACTGCCGCATCTAATGGCTTATTGTGATCGCTGGTCCTGTGTATGCTGGAATTATGGTACACACAATACACTTTGTATGAGGCATATTAAAGCTGGTTAAATGCTAATTCTACCCTTCTTATGGACTGGCCACACTCACTCTAAAATCAAGCATTTGGAACCCCCCTCTAGAAATCCTGCGTTTGCCACTGCGCATCACCATACTTTTGTATGGTGAGTGCAATTCACAGAAAGCTCGTCTTTCCGTTCCTCTCCTGCGTACAGATTTGCCATCTCAGGATGGCGTAACCAATACCGCAAGCCAAACAGAATGGACTGGCCACACTCGCTCTAAAATCAAGCATTTGGAAACCCCCCTCTAGAAATCCTAGTTTGCCACTAAGCAGCGCCTGCCACAGATGTGAGTGACTTATTATACTGCACATACACGCAGTGTCATCCTGTAATAGGGCAGACTGTATTCCTATACCTAAGAATAATAAAAAGTTCACTGTACTAGCGCTTCCCTATTCCAAAATGAAAAACCGAAGGGGAGAATATATCCTTCCGTTTATGTCCAAGACTTACATCGGAGTTCTCACCCGTAGACACAGAAAGGTATATTTATCTCTTTATAATTTGAGCAAATGGCTAGAACTTACATCAACATTCATTCTCGTGTGCCCATCTCAGTTTCTTTATATTTCCTAAAGTCTCTGAAAATTCAGCCACAGGGTAACTTTGATATGCTTCAATTTAGCTGCCTGAGACTGTCTGTAATGTATATAGTTGCAAGTTCTTTTTTACTGTGAATAATATTTCAAATTCAGAAATATGTAGCTCTTTCTTAGATACACACAGATACTTTACAGTCTTTGAAATTCGTTGCATTATGTTGGGTTAGGGAACAGGGAAAAACAAGGGGGATAGGGAAAGAAGGGAAATAAATTGGGGGTGAGACACCGCACAGAGAGATGGTATATTGATATTCAAAGGGGACAATGTGTGTATAACAGATGTTCTGAATGAGGGTGCTCCCTAGGAGCTATTGACAATATTAAGAGACAAAACAGTAGAAGAAAGAAAGTACTCCTCTTTTATGGGGTACACCTCATATGTTTGATAAGTAAAATTTAACTTTTATTGCATTTCATATAAAAATATGTGATATAGTCACAATATTGTAAGAGCGTACAAGTTCAATGGACAAATATCCTTTTGTGAGATAGAGGGATGTGTTAGCATTCATAAATATCCCATGATAATTTCTATGTATTTGATATCTCACAATAAATATAACAATACACTTCAAATGACCAAAAAACAAGACAACAATAATACCTAAAAAAATTGCTTTATATTATAGGCATATATGTTGAAGGTATTGAATAGACAATTATACCTACGTTTAAACCATTGGACAGATATCATCTAGTGAGATACAAGAAAAATGAAAAAATAAATAAAATGACAGTATGATTTAATTTCTGTCCAGAGAAAATGTTGACTAATGTAATATACAGACAATGATCACATAAGTCTGGACTGTATCTAATAGATGGAATCTGTCAATATTTGAAATACACGTCCTCTACTATATGAGGGACATAAGCTTGATATCTCACTGAAATGTGCAAAAAATGGAAATAAATATTGACATTTTTTAGAAAAAACAATAATCCTTGAAACACAATGTATTAATAAGTGATTATATATGCAGATGGGCATATATCAATAGAAAATACAATAACCCTTAAGAAGAAAATGTTGATAAGTGATTTGTATGTGCAAATGAGCATATATCGGCGAACATATAGATGAAAATAGAAAGATATATGGGTGAAAAAAACACACAATTTAAAAATTAGCACCTTGAACCAGACCTGTTGCCCAGCGAGAATGGTTGGATCATTTGTTTGATAAGTCTAAGCGTAGATTGTTATTTTCTTGTCATCTGCAATACTCACAGGCTGATGTTGGGGGGAGTTATTTGGCCTTTCTGGCAAAAGAGGATGGTGCTTCCAGGGTAGTCTCGGGTATCCTTGACTCCTCTGGGACTTTGCGCTTCTCCGCTCCATCTATAGCGGCGGTATTCTTGCAATGTTACTCCTCTCTCTATGCTTCTAGGGTGTCATACTCTCCCTCCCAGCTTCAGGCTTGCCTAGATGTCATCAATTTTCCTTGTTTGGATGCTGATGCAGTGAATTTTTTAGAGGCTCCTTTCACGGAAGAGGAACTGGAGGCTGCAATCTCCTCTTTTCTACATTGTAAAGCTCCTGGAGTCAATGGTGTCCAATAGAAGTGTATCAGAAGTTTAGAGGTTTTGTCTTATCCCACCCACGTCTCCTTGAAATTTTTGACGCTCTCTTTGCTGCAGGTTGTCTCCCGCCGTCCATGTCTGAGGCCTTGGTTGTTGTACTCCTAAAATCAGGGAAGGACCCCCTTTACCCAGAGTCTTATAGACCTATTTCCCTCCTTACTACGGATATAAAAATATTGGCCAAGCTTTTAGCTATTCGTCTCAATTCTGTTATCAGCTCCATTATGCATTCTGATCAAACCGGCTTTATGCCGGGTAAATCCACTACCCAAAAATATAGACGTCTCTCCTACCATATGCAGATGTCCCATAGGGATGTCCCTGGAGATGTGGTGGCTTCCCTTGATGCAGCCAAGGCCTTCGACTCAGTGGAATGGGAATATTTGTGGGAAGTCCTGGTTAGGTTTGGTTTTGGTCCTCATTTTATTTCTTGGGTCCGTCTTTTGTACTCCTCCCCGTCGGCCAGAGTGTCAGTGTACAGTTATATTGCCTCATCTTTCAAGCTCGGACGTGGTACGCGTCAGGGGTGTCCCTTATCTCCTGCACTGTTTGCCCTGGCTATCGAGCCCCTGGCATGTCTCATTCGCTTAGATCCAGCTATTCACGGTCTGCAGGCAGTCCGTGTAATTGACAAGATAGCTCTCTATGCGGACGATATGTTGTTGTTCCTTGAGACGCTGGCCCTTCGCTAGAATGATTGATGAGTGTCATCGAAGATTTTGGTTGTTTTTCGGGACTTTTGATTAATTGGTCCAAGTCTATCCTTTTTCCCCTAAACAGTTCCCTATCTCTTTCCCCTACACTCTCTTGCCCACTAAAATGGACTCTCTCCTTTCGGTATTTGGGTATTTCCATTGTTATTGCTCCGGCTGATTTTGTGGAACTTAATGTGTTTCCCATCACCTTAGCTTTTAAACAAAATATTAATGTGTGGAAGAAACTTCTGCTTACAGTCAACGGTCGCATTCATTTATTTAAAATGGTAATTCAGCCTAAATATCTTTACGTACTACAGCACTCCCCTGTATTTATCCCCAAAAAGATTTTTTCCCATATTGACTCTATTCTTTTCTCTTTTGTGTGGAGGGGAAAAAAGACCTTGAGCTGCACTTCGAACTCTATGCAGACCTACATTTGCGGGCGGCCTGGCTCTTTCTAATTTAAGATTCTATTATATGGTCTCACAACTTTCGCATCTGGTTACCTGGTTGACAGCTGATACTTCTACCACTCTGGCGTGATTCCTTGGTGAGCGGACGGGGTCCCCTTTAGCTCCCTTACAGATTTTGCTTTCCATTAAAACTCTGGGTGGATCTCCTCCTTTGCTCCGTCAGGCCCGACTGGCCTGGCATTTTGCACAGGGGTCATTTGGGGGTGAGGGTTTGGATCCTGATGTCCCACTTTGGTTTAATGGGGGTCTCTCCGAGCTGGGCATGCTGGGATTGGAGACCTTTTAGATTTCTCATGGTATCAAAACACTTGGACATCTGTTTCAAAATGGTGTTCTCCATTCTTTTGAACATTTGCATTTAGAGTTTGGCCTTCCTCATTCAGCCTTCTATAGATAAATCCAGCTCGGCCATGCCCTGCGTGCCCAGTTTGGATCTGACCCTATATTGTTATCCCCTTCTCTTCTAAAATTGGCACTCCTTCAAGTACCTTCTCGTAAGACAGTCTCCTACCTCTATCATGATCTCATGTCTCGCAATTTGCCAGATGCCCTTCTTCCCCTCCGAAATAAATGGGAATTAAATTTGGGTCCTCTCCAGGATGAACAATGGACTCTATAAGGTACACCTCCCCCTGTGTTCATTTTCAACAAATCCATTACTTTATTATGCATAGGTCCTACCGTTCTCCTGTCTCTAATGTGCATATTGATATTAATGCCCAATCTAATTGTCCCAAATGTTATGCATCTGGCTGTGATTTTTGGAAGTTGGTCTGTTTGGATATTCAGTCTACACTTACATCATTAACATCATTAGAAGCTAATCTTTGTTTATTTGCTCTAGATTTGGAAGAACTGTTTAATGTAACAATTTATTGTTATATTTTAGGCTTATCTACTTTGGCTAAAGTGATTATTGCTCGCTCCTGATGTGCCCTGGACCCTCCAAATACAGTCAGGTGCATAAATATTGGGACATTGACAGAATTTTGATATTTTGGCCTCTATTCACCACCACAATGGCTTTGAAATTAAACAAACAAGATTAGTTTTGTGCCTCCCACTTTTTAAGGGGCCAAAAGTAATGGGACTATCAACTCAAAAGCTATTTCATGGACAGGTGTGGGCTATTCCCTCATTATGTCATTAGCAATTAAGCAGGTAAAAGGTCTGGAGTTGATTCTAGGTGTGACATTTGCATTTGGAATCAGTAGCTGTCGACTCTCAATATGAGATCCAAAGAGCTGTCACTATCAGTGAAGCAAGCCATCATTAAGCTGAAAAATCAAAACAAACCCATCAGAGAGATAGCAAAAACATTAGGTGTGGCCAAATTAACTGTTTGGAACATTCTTAAAAAGAAAGAATGCACCGGAGAGCTCAGCAACACCAAAAGACCCGGAAGACCACGGAAAACAACTGTGGTGGATGACAGAAGAATTATTTCCCTGGTGAAGAAAAACCCCTTCACAACAGTTGGCCAAATCAAGAACACTCTCCAGGAGGTAGGTGTATATGTGTCAAAGTCAACAATCAAGAGAAGACTTCACAAGAGTGAATATAGAGGGTTCACCACAAGATGTAAACCATTGGTGAGCCACATAAACAGGAAGACCAGATTAGAGTTTGCCAAACAACATCTACAAAAGCCATTACAGTTCTGGAACAACATCCTATGGACAGATGAGACAAAGATCAACTTGTACCAGAGTGATGGGAAGAGAAGAGTATGGAGAAGGAAAGGAACTGCTCATGATCCAAAACAAGCATGGTGGTGGTAGTGTCATGGCGTGGGCATGTATGGCTGCCAATGGAACTGGTTCCCTTGTATTTATTGATGAAGTGACTGCTGACAAAAGCAGCAGAATGAATTCTGAAGTGTTTCGGGCAATATTATATGCTCATATTCAGTCAAATGCTTCAGAACTCATTGGATGGCGCTTCACAGTGCAGATGGACAATGACCCGAAGCTTACTGCAAAAGCAACCAAAGAGTTTTTTAAGGCTAAAAAGTGGAATGTTATGCAATGGCCAAGTCAATCCCCTGACCTGAATCCAATTGAGCGTGCATTTCACTTGATGAAGACAAAACTGAAGGGAAAATACTCCAAGAACAAGCAGGAACTGAAGACATTTGCAGTAGAGGCCTGGCAGAGCATCACCAGAGATGAAACCCAGCGTCTGGTGATGTCTATGCGTTCCAGACTTCAGGCTGTAATTGCCTGCAAAGGATTTGCAACAAAGTATTAAAAAGTGAAAGTTAGATTTAGGATTGTTTAGTTTGTCCCATTACTTTTGGCCCCTTAAAAAGTGGGAGGCACATATAGAAACCGTTGTAATTCCTACACCATTCACCTGATTTAGATGTAATTACCCTCAAATTAAATCTGAAAGTCTGCAAATTAAAGCACATCTTATTTATTCATTTCAAAGCCATTGTGATGGTGAATAGAGGCCAAAATCTGAAAATTCTGTCAATGTCCTAATATTTATGCACCTGACTGTATATGCAAATGGCGAGCACTGGTGAATGATACAATTGACCATGAAAGATATGTCTATACTAGCCGTAGGGCTTTTCCTAAATATCATAAACTATGGGACCGTTAGGCTCTTTCTCCCCT
Source organism: Taudactylus pleione (assembly GCA_031769625.1). NCBI lineage: Eukaryota > Metazoa > Chordata > Amphibia > Anura > Myobatrachidae > Taudactylus > Taudactylus pleione. Next base: position 230,903 of record JAUIMM010000518.1, read on the forward strand.
GGACCTTCGTAGACCAGTTGGAGACCCCCTCCCCTTGTAATGTGTCTTCTTTTCTCTGCAAACAAAAACTTTACTCTTTTGTGCTCCGTTATCATTTTCCTTTTTTTTTTTTGTTTTGTATTTTTGTTTGTCTACCTCCATGCGCTGGTTGGGTAAATGTTCCTACATTGGTCCTAGGCCCAGCTTACTCGGGATATCCCTTTGAATGTGCATTTTGTCATTTTATGATGTTCTTTTTATTGGCACCACATGTATGTTAATTATTTACATCTGTTTAGAATTTGTGAAAATTTGTAATAAAAATTACTTCCGATATCAAAAAAAAAAAAAAATTGAGTTTGTGTGTCTGGAGATCATTCAGCACAGGAAAGACCCACTAAAGAAACCTTTCTGCGAATGCGGGGCAGAATATTAATGTAAGTTTCTCTCTTGCTGGATAGTGTTGTATGCAGACATGTGAATTAGGAAATGTAAAGAAACTGAGATGGGCACACGAGAATGAATGTTGATGTAAGTTCTAGCCATTTGCTCAAATTATAAAGAGATAAAGATACTTTTCTGTGTCTACGGGTCAGAACTCTGGACTTATAAACTGAAGGATATATTCTCCCCTTCGGTGTTTCATTTTGGAGTAGGGAAACGCTGGTTCAGTGAACTTTTTATTATTCTTGTGTATATCATAGAGTGAGAGGTGCACTCTCTTTCATTTGATCCAGCAGCTGTGTCCCTTTTAAGCGCAGAGGTCTTTGAAATCTTTCATTTATATGTATTCCTATACCTATTTCACAGAAGCAAACAGGAAGCAGTGACTTATAAAAGGAATCAGAACCTGGAAAACCTAGGGCTGTTTAGTTTCCGTCACCCAGCTCTATTACTAATAATAGCGAAGCGGAGAGAGTTTGGGGGAGTGGGGTGTTAGACCCTCACTGTGAAGCAAAATATACTTTATTTACTGATACAAAAGTAACTTGTATACATAGACACTTTCAGTAACCATAGTTGGTAAGAAAGTACTGTAACCGGGAACAGTAACAGAGAACGTCTTACATCCTCTCTAAACTGAAGGATGTTCCCAAAATACTGTGAGAGCATAAGGAACATTCTACAAATTGCAAATGCATCACTTTTGTCTGACGTTCGGACTCTCAAATTAAACAGGGGACTTTGCTAGTGTACTATTGCATGACATGTGAGTTTACATTTATTTAAGTTAACGGACCGTATATATGATTTTATATGATATGCCTAATTTGTTCATTTAACAACATATAAACATCATATGTACAATGCTTGGAACGATAAAGTTGAATTTGTGGTAACATTAATTTACAACCATCTTACTAAAGTATAAGTATTTTTCAAACTGTATCTTGTGCGTCACTTTCCTGGAGGAGCAGTGGAGGAAAGAAATACATAATTATTCTGGTAAAATGTATATTCATTGTGTGAACCAATCTTACATGACACACCTATAATTCAACACTTAAATTAGGGTTTTCCCAAGTAGGCCCATACTACTTACTTATACTTGGGTGGAGGCACTGATTTAAAAGGGAGTTACACCACTTATTGGGAGGATATAGGTGGGTACATTAGACTAGTGAAATGGGAGTTAGTAACCTGGTGACCCTAGAGAGGGTAAAAGGGGGGTTACACTAGTCTCAGCCTTCCCCTTCTGTAATCGCAAGCGCCGGAGATTGCAAGCCCTGTGACGCAGAGCTGACCAGTCTAGCAACCCGCTGCTGAAAGTCATTAGCAGTTTGGGCGCTGCAGAGGGCAGGAGCTCGCTCATATTACTGAGCCCTCCCACAACTATTTATCCCGAGCTGTTCTAAAACTCACCTTGGACCAACATTGGAAAACCTGTTGTCAGTCATATAACTTTACAGTCATTACATCAGTTATATAGCTTTTGTAGGTGTATATTTGCCCCCAAACTAAGGAGCTAATGTGACTTTGAGCTTGGACAGCACTCGGTTGTCTGTATTATTTATTGGCTTGGCATTTCCATGTCATGTACACTAAAACCAAACAGGAACATCTAACTATCTCACCTGTTAAAAACAATTGACAATTCCAGCAAAGTATTTCCATTGTCAGATAATTGTATTTGCTTTTACCATATAAAAGAACAATTCTCTTTCAGATAATGTCGGCACCTCTCCGTCTGCAAAAGGTAAAACTGTAGAACTGTTGTAGGTCAATATCCCCATTTGTCAGTTCTCATGTATAATTAAACAAATTCAAAAGAAGATGTTTTAACTATTTATTGTTTACATTGTTAAAAAATAAATATGTAAAATGCTTGAAAGAAAGTTCATCCTAGAGAAGTGGTGATATCGCCCTGGAGTGGTGGCTCCAACCCTCTTAGATGAGTGGGGCTCTGCTGCAGCTGAAAAGGAGACCCAGCCTCTTCAGGCTGGGTCCCGGCATCATTCTGTTAGGCGCCTGACAGAATGAAGCTGGGACCGGCGCATGCGCACTAGCGTCTGGGAGCCGCACATGAACATGTAAACGGCTTCCAAAGGGCTGCATTGTCTGTAGCCCCTAGGAGCCGGTTAGGGCTGGCGAAAAAGCAGAGTAGTGGCTTCCGCCTGTACTGGCAGTCCCAGGGGGAGGAGACACTACCCCTGGGGCTGCCTGGTGTATATCTGAGTGGCAGGTGGCACTTCCAAAAGGAAGCCACTGCCAGTCACACTGTAGAGAGTGCAGTCATGGACCTTCACACCTACCCTACTCCCACCTATTCTACATACACCCATGCACCCTCACACCTACCCTACTCCCACTATTCCACATACACTGATGCACCCTCACACTTACCCTACTCCCACTATTCCACATACACTGATGCACCCTCACACTTACCCTACTCCCACTATTACACATACACTGATGCACCCTCACACTTACCCTACTCCCACCTATACTACATACGCTGATGCACCCTCACACTTACCCTACTCCCACCTATACTACATACGCTGATGTACCCTCACACCTACCCTACTCCCACCTATACTACATACACTGATGCATCCTCACACCTACCCTACTCCCACCTATACTACATACACTGCTGCACCCTCACACATACCCTACTCCCACCTATACTACATACACTGATGCACCCTCACACCTACCCTACTCCCACCTACACTACATACACTGATGCACCCTCACACCTACTCTACTCCCACCTATACTACATACACTGAGGCACCCTCACACCTACCCTACTCCCACCTATACTACATACACTGATGCACCCTCACACCTACCATACTCCCACCTACACTATATACACTGATGCATCCTCACACCTACTCTACTCCCACCTATTCTACATACACTGATGCATCCTCACACCTACCCTACTCCCACCTATACTACATACACTGCTGCACCCTCACACCTACTCTACTCCCACCTATACTACATACACTGATGCATCTTCACACCTACCCTACTCCCACCCATTCTACATACACTGATGCACCCTCACACCTACTCTACTCCCACCTATACTCCATACACTGATGCACCCTCACACCTACTCTACTCCATACACTGATGCACCCTCACACCTACTCTACTCCATACACTGATGCACCCTCACACCTACTCTACTCCATACACTGATGCACCCTCACACCTACTCTACTCCCACCTATCCTGGGGGCGAGACTCTGCAGTGTGTGCTGTCTGAGCTGTGAAGAGGTTGTGTGGAGGAGAGCTCTAGCTGCTGCAGGTGTGTCCCGTGTCTGCAGGGAGACTCCCTGCTGGCTTCCCCAGGAGGACGGATCCTCCTGGGGGAGAGTGCTCCCGACGTTCAGCCCGTGGCTCGGGCTCTAAAGCAAATGCCAAAGCAAAGACTCCTGGTGTCCGGATAACTAGTGCGGCAGGCCAGTCCGGATCATCAGTAAGCAGCATGGATGACAGTGGAGGCAATATCATCAGCCCGGCTTCTATGCAGTTGGAACCACAGCTTGTTCCCCCTATGTCTGAGGGTGCTCCCCTATGTGATGGAACAAAGGGTCGAGCAGTGCTGGAAGCTACCTACCCTGTGGGTGTGGCCCCAGTGAAGAAACTGGAGCCACAGTCGGATTCCCACAAACTCTCCCTGGGTGCTCCCCTGTGTGATGTAACACAGGGTGGAGTGACAGCAGCTACTGTCTGCCCAGGGGGTAGTGAAGTATGTGGGGGGGTGAAGCCCCTTGATGCCTTGGAGAATGTTGCTGGATCCCCTGGTGATACTGGGGATGAAAAGGAAGATGAGGAGGAGGAGGAATCATTTGATAGCTTCTCTATTGAGGAATTACAAAGAGAGGCAAAGCGTATACAGACCAGAATTAATGATAAGAAGAAAAAAATAAATACCTGCTATAAATGGGAGAAACCAGTGTTAAAAGAAGTGATTGAGACCCTTTCTGTAACTCTGGGAAGGGTTAAAAATAAATTGCAAGAAAAGCGCTTGGAAAAAAAGGAAAAGCAGATGCAAGCAGCAGTGAAAGGGTTACCAGTTCATGCAAAGGTCCAATCAAGGCCGACACCCATGGAGACAGGTGTTATCAGTGTACCTGGTGATTGCAGCAGCACCCCACAGCCTGTCTGTGCAACTGAAAGTGAAACAAACCTACCAGCTGATGTCCAGGCAGAGTGTATGCAGCTGGAGGCAGCAGCAGTAGATGAGTGTAATACAGCTGAAGATGCAGCAAATATGGAGGATAAAGTTATGACAGAGATGGTGGTGTCTGGTGCTGTGATTGCTGATTCCCAGGAGAAGTCCATGGCAGGGGACACAGTGGAGATGTCTTGCGAGCCTGAGGTGGAGGATGTTGTGGAAAAGGGCGCTTTCGGTGAGCCGGCTGTCCTGCAGGTGAGTAACAGTGTGCTGGGTGCTGGGGGTAAGGCAGGTAAGAAGTGGCCGGTGACGGCTGAGCCTGACAGTGCCCGGCATGAACTATTTCCACCTGTAGTGAAGGCAGATGGTGGAGCCAGGAACACAGAGGGCGCGGTGTTCCCGGCTCAAATGGAGGTTGTTATGGCGGAATTAAGGCTTGGGGAAGCTTTACAGAAAAGTGGCACTGAGGGGGGATCTCCAGGTGAATCTGCAGTGGCAGGTGAATTACCTTTTACTGGGGAGGCTCTGGGGATTGTTCCCGGAGACGTGCAAGGCGAGAAGGTTATAGGTACAAGGAGGTTGCCGCATGGTACTGGTTTAGGAGGGCGCATAAAGGAAAGACAATTTGCACAAGGAATGCCTGCATTAGAAAAGACTGGGCTGCCGGAGGAGCAGATTAATGTAATAGAAACTGTTTATGGGGATAAGATGCTTGTACCAGCCAGGGCTGCAGAGGCTGCCAAAATTATTTGTGATGATGTAAGAAAGAGAGAGGGTGGGGGGAGTGTGGTAACAAACGTATCGGACAAACAGACTGTTCCTGGAAGTATATCGTATGCTAAAATGGTGACAAGATCTAATGCTTTCAATATGAATGTGAATAATGCTGGTCCACAAATGCCAGGTGCAGCAGGCCAGGTTGGAAAAAGGAGAAATTTAATCCAGTTCCGATAGGCAGGAGAGGGGGAAGTTCCTACAAAGGAGACCTTCTTAAAAATGATTTTTGGTCTGGGGTTTAAACCCTCAGATTTATATGCTTGCATACACCCGGTCAAATCTGCAGAGTTTGATTTGAGTTTTTTATCCTACCAGGGACTACAAGTGTTCTGGACAAAATGGCAGGCATGTAAAATGTCAAAACCATATGATATGTACAGAGTAAATTTGGTTACAAAGCATGATAAAGTGAAGGTGCATATTCTAGTGAGGAATGAGTCCATTCCTGTCCAAGATATGGCGTACTGGTTGTCCAGATATTGTGATATACAGTCTGACCTAAGTAGATCTGGATATACGATGGGGGTATGGGGGGGAGCTTGGGAGGCCCTGGTAAAGCTGCGTCATTCTGACAGAGGATTCATCCATGTACCATCCGCTGCATACATTGGCAGGGATCGAGTACAATGCTTCTACCAGGGTCAACCAAGAACCTGCTTTAAGTGCGGGGATTTCAGGCATCTGAGCAGCGAATGTAACGTGATAAAATGTTCATTGTGTAATAAGATCGGCCATGTATCCAGAGAATGTGGGGTGGTCAAATGTAATTTATGCGGGGAAGAAGGCCACCCGTATAGCAGGTGTCCTCGGGCCAGCCATAATAGTGGGCAGGAGATTAGGCCAGAACCAAGAAGGGAGGAGGAGGTGGTGAGACAAAAAGAACCACTAGGTGTAGATGAACATGTAAAGCAGGTGCAAGGGAAACAGGTAGAGGAGGGACCTTTTCAGGAGGTAAGGAGAGGAAATAAGAAAAAGAGGAAAGGTGAAGATGTGCAAGTTGTGCTAAGCAACAAATTTGATGTATTTTCCTCTGATGAGGAGGAAGTAATGAGGTGTGGGGGTGAATTGATTTTGGTAACAGGTAAGGATAAGAAGCAAGCAAGGACAGTGACAAAGAAGGTTAATAAAATTGGAGGGGGGGAGGAAAGGGAGAAAGAGAGCAGATCAGGAGGAAGGTGATGGGGCGGGTTTAGAGTGTGACCCTGCTGGAACTCAGCTGGAAGAGGAAAATATGTGCAGTTTAGGGAGTGTGGTGGAGGAAGTGACAGTGATAGAGGAGACCCAGGGTATGGAGGAGGATAGGGTGGCTCAAGGTGTGTCCCAAGGCTCCTGTGTAGGGCCGAGTCAGGTACAGGTACCTGGTACTGAGCATCAGGTTATCAAGTTTGTACCCAAACCTCCTGATCCTGGGCCTTCTCATACAGGGGAGAAGGTCCCTGTAGATTGTCAGGGAGTGAGGAAGGCAGGGGTAGTGACAGTTGTCGCTATGGAAGAGAAGGCTGTCCCATGTAGGGTTAGCTTGTAGTTTTGTGGTGGATTTGGTGCTGGGAACTGTGCAAGGTAAAAGTAAGCAAGATCTTGCATTTAATAATCTATACATCATGGATCCCCAACCCATACCATGTGCCACGATTAATGTGGCTTCCGTAGTTTCTGAACGTGCTCGTATGATGGCCTTTGATTTTTTCAACACGGTTGAGGTTGATTTTTTGTTTTTGAGGAGACTAGGATTAGTCATTTTGATCTCCTCCACAAAGCGAAGCGTGAGTGGAGGAGGGGTCCTTCTTACTGGTCTCTTGCGGTGGGGTGGCAGTGCTTTTTACTGACATGGTAACTGTGTACAAGGTTATAGAGTTGCAAGCAGGTAGATGTATGATTTTGGATATCAAGATGAAGGGACAGGACCTTAGGTTAATTCATATTTATGGTCCTCAGTCACAGTGGGATAGGAAATGTCTCTTCATGGAGATAAAACCTTTTCTTTTTATGGCCCAGCAAGTTATCTTTGGTGGTGATTTTAATACCATAATTAGGCCAAAAGATAGGGGAGGTTCAAAGAAAACTCTGGGCTATGACTCCAATTTTTTAGTTAGCATGATTAGACAGGCGGGTCTGGTAGATGTGCATATTCGGCATTTCCCAGACCTCACAGGTTTCACCTTTTTTAGTTGTAGTCATAGATCTAGAATAGATAGGTTTTTTGTTAAGGAATTTTTAAAGACCTCATCTTTAGGGGTGCGGTTAGTGAAGATTTCCGATCACGCTTTTCTCTCAGTAACTTTGAATGCCTCAGAAAGGGCAGGGCCTGTGGCAATTGAACTCAGAGCTTCTGGAAGAAGAGAGCGTTAGACAATCCTTTAGGGTCTTCTTTCAATCTCAGGAGACACTTTTGGAGCCGGGTTGGAGTAGATCTGAGTGGTGGGAGGTGATTAAAAAGAGAATCTGGAAGTTTTTCCGTGGGTCTATTGCTAAAAAAAACTTGTACGTAACATCTACCATAGAGAAAGAAAATTGGATCTCTTGATCTCTGAGGAGGGAGATAGTGGGGAAATCTCCTGGGTGAAGGCTTGGATGAAGGAGTTTCAGTACAACCGACTGGCATCCTTAGTTCTGGAGAGGGATTATGGAACATACCTCTCGCCAGATCCCTACCAGAGCTGTGGGAGGTCAGTTGATGCCAAAGAGATCAGGGGACTGAAGGATGGACGGGGTGTTCTTCATATTGAGAAGGGCATTCTGGAAGTGATTGAGTCCTATTATTCAGATCTTTTATCTGAGCAGTCACTCATCAGGGAGAGGATGGAGGAATTTCTGAGGAGGACACCAGGTTTGGGTTCTCAGGTTGTTTCTTTTCAATCTTTAGAGAGTGATATAACGGCAAAGGAAGTTAAGATAGCGATAGAGGGGTTAAACTCCAAAAAATCTCCAGGACCGGATGGTTTAACATCTGAATTCTATAAGACCTTTTCAGACCTCTTAATTCCTCGCCTTGTGGAAGAATTTAATGAGAGCCTGGATGAGGGAGTCCTCCCTCCTTCTATGAGGTTATCTGCCCTTATACTACTGTCTAAAGGAAAGGATCTGTCCCGTATTGAGAACTGATGCCCCATAGCCCTTCTTAATACAGACAGGAAGATTTTGGCAAAGGTACTGTTCAATAGGCTATCAGAATTTTCCGAGCTGTTCCTTTCCCCCTCTCAGCACTGTATGGTGAAGGGCCGTAGCACCTTTAGTGCTGTCCTAGGTCTCCGGGAGGTCATTGAGCGGTGCAGGGCTGAGAAGTGTGGAAAGTATTTACTGGCATTGGATCAATCTAAGGCTTTTGATCAGGTAAACCATGAGTACCTTTGGGCCATACTGAAAAGGTATGGTCTTCCAGAGCGGGTGGTGAATTGGCTGCAGGCTACTTATCGTCAGGCCGAGAGCTTCCCACTTGTAAATAGTTGGGTGGGTCCCACTTTTGGGGTAGGCTCTGGTGTTCGTCAGGGATGCCCCCTGAGCCCCCTCCTATATGTTTTTGCAATTGACCCCTTCGTCAGGGGTGCAGCTCCAGGGTAAACCGTGAAAAGTGTGAAGTTTTCTGGATGGGGGAGGAGGGTGATGAATTTTGCCTTCCGGACAGCTTCCCTCGGGCCAGTCAGCAGATTAAAATTCTAGGCATAAAATTTGACCATGGTGACTATGCCTCCCTAAATTGGGATAAGAAGCTGGAAGATGCTACCAAGAAGGTAGAGAGCTGGAAGAGATGGAAGTTATTTCTGAGGGAAAGGGTTGATTTGTGTAAGACTTACTTGATTCCTATTTTTTTATATGTCAGTTATGTGTGTTTTTTGCCTCAATCTATGTGGTCCAGATTGAATTCCTTGTTTTTCCTTCTTTTGTGGGGAAACATGGTCAATATTGTCAGGAGAAACATCACCTACAGACCGAGGAAAGACGGGGTTTAAATATGGTAAACCCCGTTGTCTTTTTTGTAACAGCCTTTTTAAAATTTAATCTTGGGAGTTTGATTTTAGATGCTCCCCCTCGGTGGGTAGAGGGATTTAGATTCTGGATGTTCCCCTTCCTCAGATTGTGGCTAGAGGGTGGCCAGGTGAAAAGCTTTCGGATTCGGTGTGGTTACCTCCTGAACTACGTCATCCAGAGTTTGAAGGTGATGAGGCGTTTTGGCATGGTGATGGGTGAAGTCAAAAACTTCTCTAGAAGGGAGTTGGAGAGAAGAATTTTGCAGACTCACTTCCATGACCAGCTGTCCCTGAGGGACTGTCCGAGTGATGTCGCTTCGGCCAGGTTAGCTCTGTTAAATTCACAGAGGATACCGCAGAAGTTTAGAGATATTGCTTGGCTCTCTTTTCACGGAAGACTTTATGTTGGGGAGAATCTCAGGTGAAAGAGTGCCAATGATCGTGGTTGCCCACGGGAGGAGTGTCCAAGGGTGGTGGAGATGATGGACCACTTTCTGCTTGAGTGTCCCTTTAATGTAAAGGTTTATGAGGAGGTGTCAAAAGCCATTGGTATTCCGTGCCTTTCGGGGCTTAGTTACCCTGAGTGGGTTTATGGGGTAGTCAGAAGATACGGTGGATTTAATTTAGACATGATTTATTTAGTTAGTTTAGCAGTTAATTTCACACGTGGAGCGCACAGTGTCAGGTGTCCATAAGGAAAAAGGTCCTCCCCTATAGGAATGTGGTGGGTTTGATTCTTCAAGAGGTGGGAAGGATGATGGATCTGGATAGGGAGGGGTTGGATGTTGTCAGCTGGTCTCGTCGGTGGGGCCAGTTGAAACCCCCTTGTGTGGGTGGCAAACAGTCTCTCTCAATCCCGGCTTTGGGTTTTCTTTTCTCTTTTTTCACTCCCTTATAGATGGTTTTTTGAAGTATTTTGTTTTCTTTTATGGAAAGGTTTGCTTACATCTGCCTGTAGGTGTTGGTGATGGGTAATATAGTTTAGGGTTTGATGTATGATTTAGATAGTTTCCATATACTTGAGGTGGTTTCTAAATCCTTGCTTAGTTTTCCCTTGCAGGTGGTGGATTGTATATAGGTAGTAGGGTAGATAAGTGTTTGTATTAGGTTAGGAAAAGTATAATATGAAGTAACATTATGTATTTTTTTTTGCCTTTTTTATTAAGTTTTTGATTTTATGTAATTATTTATTTACTTTTTATGTATTTATTATTATACTTGTTGCAAGTTTTAATAAAACGAAGCATGACCTATACTACATACACTGATGCATCCTCATACCTACTCTACTCCCAACCTATACTACATACACTGATGCACACGCACACCTACCCCACTGCCACCTGTACTACATATTGTACACTTTTCCAAAAATTGTGCCATGATGTGCTATACATGGTGTCAGATGATGTGCTCTGCCAAGACCTAACTTTCCCGAAAGCTGTAAGGCTAAAATACAGTGCAGTACCACTTATCAGACAGCAGGTGGCGTTTTTATAAAACTATACTGCAGCTGTGTAAGAAGAAAACCGGAGAGGAAGATCCTGTACTGTAAGCTGCCTTCCATTGCAGTGAGAGGCAGGGTTAAAAATACGCTATTTGACACTAGTGGACGAAAAACTTGCGCCAGCAAAACTAGCACCAAAAATTGTCCCTAGGAACTTGTCGTAAGGAAAACCATATTTCATATAAATCTGTAACAAAAACTGTCAATATATGTTCATTTTCACTATATAAGGATTAAAAGAGCTGCTTTTCATTAGCAAGCAGTGGCCCTGATTCAGAGCCTGTCGCTCTGACAGAGCGCTCGCTCTGAATCAGGGCCAGTCTTTTTTTTTTTTTTTAGACCACCCACAGCTATATCGAGCGGCCAGGAAGATGGTCGCGATGGTCAAGACCATCGCGACCATCGGGCTTGCGACGAGACCCTTGTGGTAGGGTCTCGTTGCCGCAAGCCCCAGAGAGATTTCATCTCTAACAAAGCCGGAATCTCTCCACTGACATCACTTGTGATGTCAGTGGGGCTGGCCCCAAATGGTAGGCGTTCACCGTTTGGGCAGCCACCCCTTCGGCCCGCCCACCAAAGGGGGCATGCTGTCACTCATCATCGACAGCACGCCTCCTTTGGTGCGAGACTCGGAGCAATGCATTGCCCGTCGCTATCCGGGTCTCGCGCATGCGCACGACGGAGCCGGCTCCGTCGTGCGCATGCGCTCTGGGCCACCATCGACCCGGTTGTGAGCGCTCAGCGCTTGCGACCGGGTCTGAATCAGGCCCAGTGTTTCTATGAGGGTATAATGAAGAGCAGCAGTTGTGAAGTGTGCCGCGGCGGTCAGAGCCGCCGGGCACATTATACAGTACTGTGGCCCAGGCTGCCGCTGAGCTCCTGTGGGAGCATGCCACTTTGCCCGCCCCACCAGTAACCCAGCAAGCTCTGCCCGCCGGTTACAGCTAGATTCCTTGCCCGCCCCGCCTCTGACCCAGCAGTTACCCAGCCAGCTCATCCCAAGGGCCAGTGATCCAGCCAGCTCTTCCCGCCAGCCCCACACCAGTGACCCTACCAGCCCTTCCCACTCGCGGCCAGCGCCAGCCCTGTGGGGTAAGCCAATCTGCTTTATTTTTTTATTTCTGTGGAGAGCAATGTGTTTGTTTGTTTTTTTCTTCTGTGGGGGCCAATGTGGTTTTTGTTTGTGGAGAGCAATGTGTTTTTTTTATGTAGTTGCCAATGTGATTGTTTGTTTGGTTTGGGGCAAATGTAGTGTGTTTTGTTCCTGCGGGGGCCAATGTAGTGTGTTTTGTTCCTGCGGGGGCCAATGTAGTGTGTTTTGTTCCTGCTGGGGTTTGATTTTCATAGATCGCGCATGCCGCATCGCCGGATGGTGTGCCTTGGCAATCTTAAAATCTTGCATAGTATGCCCCGACTTGAAAAAGGTTGAAAATCACTGATGTAGAGTCTCATAAGAGCTAAGTGGAACACGTCCGTATTCCAGTGCTTACAGACGCCCACTGAAAGCATCTCACACCCACCACTCACGCACAAAACCAGAAACATCGAACTCTGATCAGCCGGCCATCCGCCTTCTGAGTAAGCTGTCACAGACAAAGCGGGTCTCCAGACACACAGAGGGATCTCCTCCTCCAAACGCTGATTACCTGTCACTCCCTTTGTGAGTGAATCCTCTGTGTGAGCATAATCGCAATTAGAAACACTGGGAATGTGCAATGTGGCTTACACACACGCAATGGCTAACAATGCGTGCGGATCGGAAACAGGCCCTATGTTTGTTAGGTTACAGTTGAGGTTAGCATTTTTACTTCTAGATTTTTAATTATTTTTGTATGTTCTACCTGAAAAAAACAAGCATTTTGTTATAAACGGGACATCCTCATCTGTAGAACAAATGGTGTCTTTGTAGACAACCAGGAGGCTGAGACAGGGAGTTTTTAGAGCAGGGGAGCTGAGATGGGGGGTACTAATTACCCAGCATCATGCTTGTTGGGAGCGCCAGGCAGAGCCCTTAGATCTGCTGCCCCCCTTTTCTAACCCATCAGACACAGCAGTCTCTCTCCCAAGCCCAGTACATGCTGCTGTGTGCTAGGCTGCAGTGGGTCCATGGAGGCTGCTCCAACAGAGAAGACTGATATTAATGGGGGGCACAGGGCAGGGAAGGCTAAAAAAGCGGGGGCACTTGGCTGGGAAGTAGATTGGGGTGGCAAAGGGCAGGGAAGGTTGTTTTGGTCTGGGGGGGCAAAGGGCAGGGAAAGCCAGCTGGACTAGGGGAGAGGCAGGGCAGAGACGGCTGGCAGGCTGGCTAGACACAGGGGTGCCGCTGGGAAGACTTGCTGGATTAGGACAGGTAAAACAGGCTGGTTGGCTGGACTAGAAGGGGGATGGAGTGCAGGGAAGTCTGGCTGAACTGGGGGGGGTAGACAGGGAAGGAATGCTGGCTGGACTGGGGGGTGGGCAGGGAAGGATGGCTTTCTGGACTGGGGGGGGTAAACATGGAAGGATGGCTTGCTGGACTGGGGGGGTAGGCAGGGAAGGAAGGCTGGCTGCACTGGCGGGATGGGCGAAGGAAGGCTGGCTGCACTTGGGGAATGGGCAGGGAAACAAGGCTGGCTGCACTGGGGGGGGGGGCAGGAAAAGAAGGCTAGCTTCACTGGGGGGAGGGAGGTGGGCAGGGAAGGAAGGATGGCTGGGAAGGAGAAGGCTTAGGGAAGGCTGGCTGTAATCGAGTGGGGGCGCAAGACAGGGTCAACTGAAACAAACCTGAGAAAGGGGCCAGGGTGGCAGCAGCGAGTAATGCACCAGGTGGCAGGCACCAGGCTGAGAAAAAGAGCATTTGGCTGTGTTGCGGCATTAGAACTATGGAGCCAGCCGCGAGCCAATCATAGCTCGTGTAACGGCAGCCAATCAGGAGCAGCCGCTTCTGAATGGCTGCTGTTCTGCGAGCTGTGATTGGTTTGCGGCCAGCTGAATACTACTGAGCTGGCCGTGAGCCAATCACAGCTCGTGGGACAGCAGCCAATCAGGAGCGGCTTCTCCTGATTGCTGCCATTCCGCAAGCTTTGATTGGCTTGCGGCCGGCGCTATGTTAGTTGTTCAAATGCCGCAGCACTGATGCTCTTCCTCGCCGCTGCCACCCGGGCCCCATCTCTCTCTGGGCCCGGGACAGGAGGCCTGGCAGTTCCCCCCTGATGGCGGCCCTGTGGACCCCCCCCAGATCTGCACCTGACTGAGGGGTGCACCCATGCAGGTCGCAGTGCATCGCATACTATTTTTCTTTTTATAGGGAGTGTGGCCATGCTTCCACGATTAGGCCCTGTATCTAGGTTTAATACTAGGGGGCCTATTCATAAAGCAGTGAAAAGTCCTGTTTAGCTGAAACCAGTACTTTTCACTGCTTTTGGTGATTCATAGTGGGGGTTACCGTGGAGACTGTTATTCCCTCTCCAGCGGCACTCCCGCTCATGTATGAAACGCATCATAGGCAAACGTAGGGGGGGTATCCGTCTGCCTGGAAACCCCCCTCCCCAACACACACCATGACCACAATAGAAATAGTAATATAATAGAATTTTACTAGTGCTGCATGTTCTTCTCAGTATCACAAATTAATTAAATTAAATAATTAGCACCACCTGTGGATCTTTTAACATGTATCAGCCAGTAACAAATAACCTGTGCACCAACTAGGAGATCTGGAAAACATTCACTGTTAGGGATGTGCTGCTATAGAGCCCAATATGTACATATATGTCCAGGGCAGTGCTAGGTTATTCTGCTGCTCCCCCAGGCTCCCGGACTTGCTCTAATACTCAGGAATGGTTCTCACATCTAAAATAAAAACATTCAGCTCAGGCAGGATGGACCTACTGCCGCATTTAATGGCTTACTGTGATCACTGGTCCTCTATATGCTGGAATTATGACACACAATATACTTTGTATGACGCATATTAAAGCTGGTTAAGTGCTAATTCTACCCTTCTTATGGACTGGCCACACTCACTCTAAAATCAAGCATTTGGAACCCCCCTCTAGAAATCCTGCGTTTGCCACTGCGCATCACCATACTTTTGTATGGTGAGTGCAATTCACAGAAAGCTCGTCTTTCCGTTCCTCTCCTGCGTACAGATTTGCCATCTCAGGATGGCGTAACCAATACCGCAAGCCAAACAGAGCAGGGAAGTTGCACATTTCCTTGCACCCGGCACTGGCCCCGCCCCCTCTTACCCAGCGTCAATTGCAACAGGTCTGAAGGGCTTCGAAAGCACCCAAAGACGCCGGACATGTAAGTCTACATGAATGGCTAGTAAACATCACTATATATAGCATCAATGCGATATATAGCAATATTTTTCAGTAGCCACTTCATGTTCTACATGAATAGACCCCTAGAAGTAGTGATGAGCGGTTCGGATTCTGAGGAATCCGAACCGCTCCGAACAGGTGGAATCCGAGTCCACCCGAACGCAAGTTCGGGTGTTCCCGCCTGACTCGGATTCCACCTCGAGGCCGAACGTCACCCGTCCGGCGTCGGATTCTCGCGAGAGCCGAGTGACGTTCGGCCTCAATAAAAAGGCGCGGCGCCCGGCAGTCGGCGCCATTTCTCGCGTGACGCGTAGTTAGGTAGTTAGCTAGTGCGCTGTCTGTTCTAGTGTTAGATAGATTAGAGTAGGCAGTGCTCTGTGACTTTATTGGGCATAAGCCCTTGTGTGTGCTCCGTGACTGGGCATAATAAGCCCACTGTGTGTATGTGTACTCTACTACTCACTGTATTATACAAGCTCCGTGACAACTGACAGGGCATAGCCCACTGAGTGTATTATACAAGCTCCGTGACAGGGCATAGCCCACTGAGTATTATACAAGCTCCTTGACAGGGCATAGCCCACTGTGTCTATTATACAAGCTCTGTGACAGGGCATAGCCCACTGTGTCTATTATACAAGCTCCGTGACAGGGCATAAGCCCACTGAGTGTATTATACAAGCTCCGTGACAGGGCATAAGCCCACTGAGTATTATACAAGCTCCGTGACAGGGCATAGCCCACTGAGTGTATTATACAAGCTCCGTGACAGGGCATAGCCCACTGAGTATTATACAAGCTCCTTGACAGGGCATAGCCCACTGTGTCTATTATACAAGCTCTGTGACAGGGCATAGCCCACTGTGTCTATTATACAAGCTCCGTGACAGGGCATAGCCCACTGAGTGTATTATACAAGCTCCGTGACAGGGCATATGCCCACTGAGTATTATACAAGCTCCGTGACAGGGCATAGCCCACTGAGTGTATTATACAAGCTCCGTGACAGGGCATAGCCCACTGTGTCTATTATACAAGCTCCGTGACAGGGCATAGCCCACTGTGTCTATAATACAAGCTCCGTGACAGGGCATAGCCCACTGGGTCTATTATACAAGCTCCGTGACAGGGCATAGCCCACTGAGTGTATTATACAAGCTCCGTGACAGGGCATAGCCCACTGTGTCTATTATACAAGCTCCGTGACAGGGCATAGCCCACTGAGTGTATTATACAAGCTCCGTGACAGGGCATAGCCCACTGTGTCTATTATACAAGCTCCGTGACAGGGCATAAACCCACTGAGTATTATACAAGCTCCGTGACAGGGCATAGCCTACTGTGTCTATTATACAAGCTCCGTGACAGGGCATAGCCCACTGAGTGTATTATACAAGCTCCGTGACAGGGCATAGCCCACTGTGTCTATTATACAAGCTCCGTGACAGGGCATAAGCCCACTGAGTATTATACAAGCTCCGTGACAGGGCATAGCCCACTGTGTCTATTATACAAGCTCCGTGACAGGGCATAGCCCACTGGGTCTATTATACAAGCTCCGTGACAGGGCATAGCCCACTGAGTGTATTATACAAGCTCCGTGACAGGGCATAAGCCCACTGTTTCTATTATACAAGCTCCGTGACAGGGCATAGCCCACTGAGTGTATTATACAAGCTCCGTGACAGGGCATAGCCCACTGTGTCTATTATACAAGCTCCGTGACAGGGCATAAACCCACTGAGTATTATACAAGCTCCATGACAGGGCATAAGCCCACTGAGTATTATACAAGCTCCGTGACAGGGCATAAGCCCACTGTGTCTATTATGCAAGCTCCGTGACAGGGCATAGCCCACTGAGTGTATTATACAAGCTCCGTGACAGGGCATAAGCCCACTGAGTATTATACAAGCTCCGTGACAGGGCATAAGCCCACTGTGTCTATTATACAAGCTCTGTGACAGGGCATAAGCCCACTGTGTCTATTATACAAGCTCCGTGACAGGGCATAGCCCACTGAGTCTATTATACAAGCTCCGTGACAGGGCATAAGCCCACTGAGTATTATACAAGCTTCGTGACAGGGCATAGCCCACTGAGTGTATTATACAAGCTCCGTGACAGGGCATAGCCCACTGTGTCTATTATACAAGCTCCGTGACAGGGCATAAGCCCACTGAGTATTATACAAGCTCCGTGACAGGGCATAAGCCCACTGTGTCTATTATACAAGCTCTGTGACAGGGCATAAGCCCACTGTGTCTATTATACAAGCTCCGTGACAGGGCATAGCCCACTGAGTCTATTATACAAGCTCCGTGACAGGGCATAAGCCCACTGAGTATTATACAAGCTTCGTGACAGGGCATAGCCCACTGAGTGTATTATACAAGCTCCGTGACAGGGCATAGCCCACTGTGTCTATTATACAAGCTCCGTGACAGGGCATAGCCCACTGTGTCTATTATACAAGCTCCGTGACAGGGCATAGCCCACTGAGTGTATTATACAAGCTCCGTGACAGGGCATAGCCCACTGTGTCTATTATACAAGCTCCGTGACAGGGCATAAACCCACTGAGTATTATACAAGCTCCGTGACAGGGCATAGCCTACTGTGTCTATTATACAAGCTCCGTGACAGGGCATAGCCCACTGAGTGTATTATACAAGCTCCGTGACAGGGCATAAGCCCACTGAGTATTATACAAGCTCCGTGACAGGGCATAAGCCCACTGAGTATTATACAAGCTTCGTGACAGGGCATAGCCCACTGAGTGTATTATACAAGCTCCGTGACAGGGCATAGCCCACTGTGTCTATTATACAAGCTCCGTGACAGGGCATAAGCCCACTGAGTATTATACAAGCTCCGTGACAGGGCATAGCCCACTGAGTGTATTATACAAGCTCCGTGACAGGGCATAGCCCACTGTGTCTATTATACAAGCTCCGTGAAAGGGCATAGCCCACTGTGTGTATACAAGCTCTGTGACTCCAGTTCATAGTGATAAAGTAATATGGATCACGAGAATGAACTGAGAGGAGAGCAGAAACAACATGTAAATGCTAGCATTGCAGCGGCTGGAAGTCCATCACTTTTATCTAAAGCTGATGCTCAAGGGCGTAGAGGCTTTAAAACCTTAGGGAACCTGAAATCAAAAAATTTAGATTTTACAGGGGTAAAGACAAAAAAAAAACCTCTAAAGACTACTACTTTTGCAGAGAAACAGAAAATTGGCAACATACCATTCACCACACGTAGCGGCAAGGAAAGACTCAGGCTTTGCCCTTTATTTCTGAGTGGTGGTTCTGCAGCTGTCAGTGAGGCATCTTGTGCCTCTCGTGATGATAAAAGACCTTTTCAATCAGACTATAGAAGTGTGAAAAAATTTAAAACCAATAAGGCAGTCGAACAAACTGTGTTTTTTGAAACACAAATGTCAGAAATCCCTGAGGAGAGTCTAAGTGGGTCCACAAGTGGCATTTCTATGTGTAAGCCTGACCTTTCAGAGAAGCCGCCCTCCATAGTTTCTTTTCCATCTGTAGTTGTGGGGATGAGCAGTATTGCCGAGGACATAGAAATTGAGGATGCCACTGTGGAATTGCAAGAGGATGAGAGGAATATATGTGCAGCTGATGCTGGCACTAATGAGGATGTTGAGGATGAGGATATTATTTGTATAAGTCAGGCACCAGTGGAAGCAGCTCTTGGCCAAGATAAGAAGGCCATTGCCATGCCTGGGCATAGAACCAAGAAATCCACATCTTTTGTGTGGAATTACTTTTACCCAAACCCTGACAACGTTTGTCAAGCCATTTGTAGCCTCTGTGAGACCACAGTTAGTAGAGGTAGGGACGTTAAACATCTAGGAACCTCTACGCTATTACGTCATCTGCAGCGAGCTCATGACAGGTGTTTGATAACAGAAACTACTGCAAAAAAAATAACAACAAGCAGTCCAGCATTAGCTAGATGCCTTCTCTCTACTAAATCCCAGCACCTGCAATCTCCGCCGACAACACCTTCCTCCTCAATATCCTCAGGAATGATCAGTGGTAGTACAACATCCAATTTATTAGTGCTAAGTCACGGTGACTCCTCCAATTTCCAGGACACCTCAGAAGAAACTGAATCTTTGAGCGCTAGGCCTGCTGCTGCTGCTGCTGGTGGATCTTCATCCCAGAAGTGGACAAAGAAGACTACTAGTAGTATACCAAAAAAACAATTGACTGTTAAAGAATCTCTTGCAAGGGGAAGCAAGTATGACAGCTCTCACCCTGTCGCACAGCGGATCACTGACGCCATGACAGCTATGCTAATATTAGATCTGCGTCCAATATCCTCAATTAATGCAGTGGGATTTACACAGCTAGTTGAGGTCATGTGTCCCCGGTACCAAATTCCATCTCGGTTTCATTTTACCCGAAAAGCCATTCCTCGGCTGTACCAGGACGTTAAACAGAACCTAATTATTGGTCTGCAAAATGCTATTGTACCCACTGTCCACTTAACCACAGATATGTGGACAAGCGGTAGTGGACAAACTAAAGATTACATGACTGTGACAGCCCACTGGGTGGGTGAATCGCCTTCAGCAGCAGCAGTATCTAACAAACAACACCAGCTCATTCAGAGGCAGGCAACTCTGTGCATCACCGGATTCAATAAGAGGCATACCGCTGACAACCTCTTAGAAAAACTAAGAGATGTCATAGAAACATGGCTTACCCCACTTGGACTCTCCTCAGGATTTGTGATTTCTGACAATGCTACAAATATAGTGAAAGCATTACAGCTGGGTGAATTCCAACACATCCCCTGTTTTGCTCACACAATAAACTTAGTGGTGCAGGGTTTTTTAAAAAACGACAGGGGCGTTCAGGAGATGCTGTCTGTGGCCCGAAAAATTTCGGGACATTTTCGGCATTCAGCAACAGCGTGCAGGAGATTGCAGCACCTGCAAGAGCAGTTTAATTTGCCCTGCCATCAACTGAAGCAAGAAGTGGTAACGAGGTGGAACTCAACCCTGTATATGCTTCAGCGGATGGAGGAGCAGCAAAAAGCCATCCATAGCTATATGACAAGCCATGACATTGGGAGAGATGGGGGAATGTACCTTACCCCAGCACAGTGGAGAGTACTTTCTGTCTTGTGCAAGGTGCTCAAACCATTTGAAGTTGCCACTTGTGAAGTGAGTGCTGACACTGCTAGCTTGAATAAGGTGATTCCCCTGATTTCGCTTTTGGAAAAGCAGCTGGAGAAATTGAAGGATGATATTAAACAAAGTGATTCCGCAAAGTATGCTGGACTGATAGATCAAGTCCTTTGTTCGCTTCGCCAGGATCCACGGGTGGCCAAGATCTTGAAATCTGATCATTATATTTTAGCAACCATTCTTGATCCTAGGTTCAAGTCATATGCTGTGTCTTTCTTTACAACTGACCCAGATCTTAAAAGAACCAAAGCGCTCCTGGTGAGCAAGTTGGCAGCTGAAGTGACACATGGCACTACGATGACGTCTCCTCCTTCGGTTTCTGCAGCAGCAGCCAGAAAAAAATGCACCTTTTCCAAAAGACCCAGTGGTGATGCAGATAAGTCAAGTCAACATTTTGACATCTGGTCGGGTCTAAAAGATTTGCCCAACACCAGTGACACCTCTACCGCAACTCCATCTAATACGATTACCATCCAAAGAATGGTGGAGGATTATTTTCAGGACACCATACACGTAGACATGTCACAGAGTCCCTTCGAATATTGGAAGAAAAAAAAGGCAATTTGGAGACCCTTGTATAAACTGGCTTTGCATTATTTAAGCTGCCCACCCTCCAGTGTGTACTCGGAGAGAGTTTTCAGTACAGCCGGGAACCTTGTGAGTGAACGACGAAGGAGGCTACTTCCACAAAATGTAGAAAAAATGATGTTCATTAAAATGAACTGGAAATTTCACGAGGAAAACCTTTCCCACCAATCACATCACAGTACAGATACTTCTGTAATGGTAGATTCCAGCGGGGATGAACTGATATTGTGTGAGGAATCGGATGATGTACACACTGATGAGGGTGAGGATGGCAATGATGGTGACATCATGCCACTGTAGACCTGTTGCCTTTAGTAGATTGGAAGATTTTTTTGTGGGGGCCCAAACAAACCAAGCACTTCAGCCACAAAGTGGCAGTACCTGTCGCTGAAATGCTTTGTTTGTTAAAGTGTGCATGTCCTTTTTAAGATCCAACATAAAGGGTGGGTGGGAGGGCCCAAGGACAATTCCATCTAGCACTACCTTTCATTTCTGCCACTGCTGTGTGGCATAGTTTCATAGATGTGCTTTAAACTGTGGTGTCTGTGCCACTGCGCCGCTGCTCTGACGCTTGGTCACCAGTCAGCTCACTGCAACCTTTGGCCAATAATGGTGAAACCAATAATTTAAGCTGTGAGGTGGTCTAAATTAACTGTAAATGACTGGAAATTAATGTTATTGAGGTAAATAACACTCTAGGAAGAAAAAAAAGCCCAATTTATGTAATTTTAGCTTTTTTTGCCAATTTTGGCAAAAAATCCAAATCCAAATCCAAATCCAAATCCAAAGCCAGTCACCGCAGTTTGGCAAATCCAAATCCAAATCCAAAGCCGGATGACGAATTAGAACCAAATCCAAATCCAAATCCGGCAAAAATGGTCCGGCGCACATCCCTAATCCTAAGGGATATGCACTTTACAGAAGTTCCCTTTACTAAAATGCCCTTGGTTGGACCTCACTACATAAAGGGAACAGTTCACGAAAAAAAAATATTTATAGCTTGTTTACATTGGCAAATTAATTGGATGATAAAAGTAATAATAATAACAATAATCTCTTTCAACTGTGGGGAAAATAAAGTTTTTACTAAGAAGGTAGTAAAAGGACAGTTAATAAATGGTCACAAATCTGAAGCTTTGGTTTAGTTATCTTACATTACATTATGATGAAACTTTTTCGACATTGGCTTTGTTGACATAACAGATGAAGCGGAACTTAGCAGCACAGCCAGGAACAATTAGGAGTTTGAGTGACATGTGAAAACTATAGTTCCCATCTGCTGCCAACGTGGCATTTACAGGAAGTTTATAGCAAATGTATGCAGGGAGTATCAGTGAGTCGGGCATTTTGGTTATGATTTCACAGGAAAGGGGCCAACAACCAAATCATCAGGAATATATGTAACGCTTTTCTAATACAATAAAGTTACATACAGTGGTTTGAAGTGGGGGTATGGAAAAACTAAGGTTGTACTTATGCGCGTGTCAAAAAATGGGGGATGGGCACTCATCAGTGTAGTGTACCCTACCATAGTAACAGTTATACATATTATGCTACACAGTAGTAGTGCCCCTTATATAATGTGCACAATAGTAGCGCCCCCTATACAATGCCCACAGTAGTAGTGCCCCCTATACAATGCCCACAGTAGTAACGCCCCCTTTACAATGCCCACTGTAGTAGTGCCCCCTATACAATGCCCACAGTAGTAACGCCCCCTATACAATGCCCACTGTAGTAGTGCCCCCTATACAATGCCCACAGTAGTAGTGCCCCCTATACAATGCCCACAGTAGTAGTGCCCCCTATACAATGCCCACAGTAGTATTGTCCCCTATACAATGCTCACAGTAGTAGTGCCCCCTATACAATGTGCACAATAGTAGTGCCTCCTATACAATGCCCACAGTAGTATTGTCCCCTATACAATGCGCACAATAGTAGTTCCCCCTATACAATGCGCACAGTAGTATTGCCCCCTATACAATGCCAACAGTAGTAGTGCCCCTTATATGATGCTCATAGTAGTAGCATCCCCTATACAATGCGCACAATAGCAGTGCCCCTTATGCAATGCCCACAGTAGTATTGTCCCCTATAAAATGCCCACAGTAGTAGAGCCCCTATGCAATGCCCACAGTACTAGTACTCCTTATAGAATGCCCACATTAGTAGTGCCCTTTATACAATTAAACAGACTGCATTGTACCAGCGCCAGCAGCAGCTGCAGAGGGCACTTGTCCAAACAAAATTAAAGCCACAGGTGAAGAGGTGGGCATGGGGTGGAGGCAGACGGGGAAGCGGGTGCATAGGTGGGAAATAACAGCAGGTGGTTGAAGAGTCTGAGATAGGCGAGGATGCATGCTAGTAGCTGGGAGAGGACTGGAGGTGGGCGAGGACTAGATGCAGGAGAGGAGACGAGAGGGTAGAAGGGAGTGGACTGGAGGCAGGTGAAAAGGCAGGCAAGTAGGCAGGAGATGACTAAAGGCAGGTGAGAAGGCAGGAGGGTAGGTGGTAGAGGAGTGGATGGGGACAGGGAGACGGATGTGGAGGAGGCATGCTGGTAGGCAGGAGAGGACTGGAGGTGGGCAAGGACTAGATGCAGATGTGGAGACGAGTGGGTAGAAGGGAGTGGACTGGAGGCAGGTGAAAAGGCGGGTGAGTATGCAGGAGAGGACTAAAGGCAGGTGAGGAGACAGGAGGGTAGGTGGGAGAGGAGTGGATGGGGCAGTGAGACAGATGCGGAGTCTTGCTGGTAGGCAGGAGAGTACTGGAGGTAGGCAAGGACTAGATGCAGGTGTGGAGACGAGTGGGTAGAAGGGAGTGGACTGGAGGCAGGTGAAAAGGCAGGCAAGTAGGCAGGAGAGGACTAAAGGCAGGTGAGGAGGCGGCAGGGGTAGTTGGGAGAGGAGTGGATGGGCACAGGGAGACAGATGCGAAGGCATGCTAGTAGCTGGGAGAGGACTGGAGGTGGGCAAGGACTAGATGCAGGTGAGGAGACAAGTGGGTAGAAGGGAGTGGACTGGAGGCAGGTGAAAAGTCAGGCAAGTAGGCAGGAAAGGACTAAAGGCAGGTGAGGAGGCAGGAGGGTAGTTGGGAGAGAAGTGGATGGGGATAGGGAGTCAGATGCAGAGGCATGCTGGTAGGAAGGAGAGGACTGGAGGTGGGTGAGAATTGGAGGCAGGTTGGTGGGTAGAAGGGAGTGGACTGGAGGCAGGTAAGGAGGAGGTTGGGTAGGCAGGAGAGACTAGAGCAGGCATTAGGCAGTGAGAATGTGGGTGGGATATGACTGGATGGAAGCAGGGAGAAGGGCGAGGAGGCTTGCTAGTAGCTGGGAGAGGACTGGAGGTGGCAAGGACTAGATGCAGGTGTGGAGACGAGTGGGTAGAAGGGAGTGGACTAGAGGCAGGTGAATAGGTGGGTGAGTAGGCAGGAAAGGACTGGACGGGGACAAGCAGACAGGTGAGGAGGCTTGCTAGTAGGCAGTAGAGCACTGGGGGTGGGTGATGATTAGGGGCAGGTAAGGAGGAGGTGGGTATGAGGGAGTTCAGCTTGTAAAGTGAAAGTAAAAAAAAAGTCAAATTTCCAGATGCTACCTGTCTGGATTATTAACACTTCGGATAGTCCGGAAATCAGGTCCTCTGAGTAGTAATAATTACTCACCACAGTGTGTCAGACCTAAATTGCAGCTCCCTGTGCACTAATAAGCTAACGCCGGTGTCAAGTAGTGGCTACAGCTCCACCGTCTCTCGCTCGTGGCCATACTCCTTCTCCCCCCTCCCCCTGCAGCCATACTCCCCACTGCTCCTGGCTCTACTTCCTCCCCCCGTGGCTGTGGTCCCGAGTTGCGACCTCCCAATTCCCCCCCCCTTCATGGCTGTGCTCCCAAGTCCCGACACCCCCCCTCCCGCTCGCAGCAGTACACACTTGCGGAGGCAGGCAGTATAGCACAGGCCACCACCGCTATCAGGATGCAGGTAGCTGTGGCATGAGCAACTGGCTTTAGGGGCTGGGGCTTTACTACACTGACACTCTGACATGATAGCCTATGAGCAGTGTCAGTGTAGCGGGCGGAGGTATGTAGCTCTCCAGCTCAGCACTGAAGCCACTCCTCCTCAGCTCTGCTGTTCTATGGTTGAAAAAAATTGGTTTAGTGCTCGAAGTGCCGGTATGCCATACCATCGTATACCGGCACACGAAACATTATGGCTTCAATATGTTGGGGGAAACTTATCAAGCAGCAATTCAGTGAAAGCAACAAACTTGGGGGCTTATTCATCATTGAAGGCCATATGGCCTCCGATGATGGATTGCTCGCTGCGAGGGACACTTAAGTATCCAACTCGCAGGGGGGCAAACGTGACAAAGAGCGGTTGACAAAAAACGTGACAAAAAGCAGTTGTCCCCTCGGTTAGTATCGCAGCTACAGATGTATTACCTGCTCCCCGTCATCACGGCTACGCATGCGTGACCTCGGGTCACGCATGCGCACAGCCGACGGGGAGGTAGTGAGGAGGTGTCAGAGGAATCCGCTCGAATCCCTCTTCGCATCCGCGGAACTCCTTCCCACAGTAAGCAGAGGGGATCCGAGAAGAAGCGCTGTCCGAAGATGGAGCTTGTTCTCGGCAGCAAACTTCCTGAATACCAAGGGGGTCCTATCGGACCCCTGATGATGAAAGGCCTGGTAACTAGCGTTTCTGCATGGTTACCGGGCCGTTTGATGAATAGGCCCCTCGGTAAGTTACAAGCCTCAGGATTTATCATAGCCATATATAGCCAAAACTGACACTTTCAAACCAGATACATGGCAAATGGTCATCCTTATAAGTTAGAATACAAAACACCGGTAGCAGCATGATAGACCCAATGGGGAAACCAGAATTTCATAAATTTACCACATTGTCTTCAAATCTTTACTATCTCATGTCCTTCTGAGATTGTCAGCTCTCTTCACACCAGCAGGTATAGATTAAATGTATAGATGGTGCAGATACCATAATCAGACCAGCAAATACGTAATCCGTGTGGGGCAGTATTGCCTAATACTTTTGGGATGAAGCGGAAGAAAGCGATGCAGGAACATGGCATCTCCTGACCCCATAGCAAAAGTTGGGAAAGAGCCCATTTATGCTGATCCACCCTCTTCACTCAGTCACGGGGCTGGTATGGGCATAGTAAGGCCCCAAATGGACCATGAAGAGGGGTGCATGACCATTCAGTGGCCTTTGGGTCTTGTTCTGTAGTTTTAATGGCCCTGTTCTGCCCCTTTATCTTGTACTTCAATGAAAGTGCATTTTCAGGAGGATTCTGTAAAATGTAATCAAAAGCTTTGTTCACATACACAAACTAGCCACATGTGATAAAGGTCGTCCACATGTCACCTGATTCTCCTGATTCATGTATGCCATAAATGAGAAGTGTATCTGTATTTCTTGAAATTGGTGGTAATAAAGTGGAAGGAGGTTGGACAATGATATGATAGTTACACTTTGGCACAGTGCACGTTTGGAGATTTTCCCCTCACATTTGGAGACAGGTCTAGGTTGTGGAAACATCTCCTGGGATGTGCACCTCTAAATGCACTAGGTGGACTATACAGGACTCCAGTGCAACTGGTTTTGCGGTACATATAAAATGTGCCTCATAAATTTCCTTAGTGTATAAATAATTCTGAAATATAGTGATGATTTTACCATAGATGAGGTATGTTTACTTCCAACGCGACCACTGTAGTGAAAGATAGTAACCTTGGTAATTGCAAAAGTATTATTTAAGAAAACTGGTGATGTCAAGGATTGACAAAGCTAAGGATATATTTCACAGCTGTTTATACATTTATTCATACCTCTCATATATTATAGATATAGTATATATTGGGGGGTTTTCTTGTGGAAGGATGGTGGAGGTTGCAGGATAGATGGTGGAGGTTGCGGGATAGATGGTGGAAGTTGCAGGATAGATGGTGGAGTTTGCAGTATAGACAGTGGATGTAGCAGGATAGATGGTGGAGATTGCAGGATAGATGGTGGAGGTAGCAGGATAGATGGTGGAGGTAGCAGGATAGATGGTGGAGGTAGCAGGATAGATGGTGGAGTTTGCAGTATAGAGAGTGGATGTAGCAGGATAGATGGTGGAGGTAGCAGGGTAGATGGTGGAGGTAGCAGGATAGACAGTGGATGTACCAGGATAGATGGTGGAGGTAGCAGGATAGATGGTGGAGGTAGAAGGATAGATGGTGGAGGTAGAAGGATAGATGGTGGAGGTAGCAGGATAGATGGTGGAGGTAGCGGGATAGATGGTGGATGTAGCAGGATAGATGGTGGAGGTTGCAGGATAGATGGTGGAGGTAGCGGGATAGATGGTGGATGTAGCAGGATAGATGGTGGAGGTAGCGGGATAGATGGTGGAGGTAGCGGGATAGATGGTGGAGGTAGAGGGATAGATGGTGGAAGTTGCGGGATAGATGGTGGAGGTTGCAGGATAGATGGTGGGAGGTAGCGGGATAGATGGTGGAGGTAGCGGGATAGATGGTGGAGGTTGCGGGATAGCTGTTGACGGTTGTGGGCATGGATCTCCGCAGTGATAAGAGGTGTGGTGAGTCATGACAGATATGGAGGAGAAAGGAAACATTTTTTGTAATAGTTCTCTTGGGCACAAAAATCTACGTCACCCTGTTGTTTGTTGTTGCCGCTAATTTTCATGGCACACGTGGCATACTCTACTGCCAGAATAAAACAAAAAAAAAAATCCCACAAGTATAAAATCCCTGATAGAGGTTGCTTTCACCTACTTACCCCACTAAGCATAAGCTGGGGATGCCACTGTGGCCGGGAAGAAGTGGCGTCAAGAGTCGGTGGTGAACTCGACCAAGGTAAATTGCAGGGATGGGAGCTGACAGAATGTGCAAAGGAAGGAGAGAGAACGGAGAGAAAAAAGACACCCAGGCTGCGCCGGGCACAACTGTTAGTGCAGTATTTCTTTTAGTCAGCATTTTATGATAGTATCTTTCACAACATGGCATTATGGGCCTGATACAGAGTTGAAAGCAAATCAGCGATACCTGCTCCTGCATTGCATGTACCGAAATAAATGCACATATGCGGGGAGCTATTCAACTAGCCGCGATAAGCCACTTTTTCGCAATAAAACAGCTTATCGTGCACATTTGTATTAAACGGGCTATCCTATTAGCCGCAACTTTTTTGCTGGTGCAAATTCTCCATAAAATTTTCCACAAAAAGTTTTCACTACTTCCTGAGTAGGTGAAAAGTTGTGCAAAACCCCAATTTTGGGGCTAAAAATGTTGGGACTTGGGCCCTCATTCAGAGCCGTACGCTCTGAGCAGAGCGCACGCTCTGAATGAGGGCCGGGCTCCATTTTCATGGAGCGTCCTCCTGGACGCTCGTATAGCTGTGGGTCACCACCCACAGGCTATACGAGCGTGCTTTGTGATGGCCGCGATGGTCGAGACCATCGCGACCATCGAAATTGCGAGCCGGAGCCTGCGGTTGAGGTTTTCAACCGCAAGCTCCGGAGTGATTTTGGCTCTATCAGAGCCAAAATCACTCCCACTGACATCACTAGTGATGTCAGTGGGCCGGCTTCTGACGGGAGGCGTTCCCGTGGGAACGCCCCCATCAGGGAGGCACGCCCCCGGCACGCCCACCAAAGGGGGCGTGCTGTCAATCAACATTGACAGCACGCCCCCTTTGATCGGACACAACGAGCGAAGGACTTTCCTTCGCTCGTCGCGTCTGGCGCATGCGCACGACGGAGCTCCCTCCGTCGTGCGCATGCTCAGTGCATAACATCGACCCACTTGCGAGCGGACAGCCGCTCGCGAGTGGGTCTGAATCAGGCCCTTGGTTCAGGACCACTAGGACACCCTCCTTAATGACTAATTAGGCAAAAATAAAGTTTTTAATTAGCTTAATTTGGCCAATAATTACGTCATTTTTTGGGTGAAAAAGTGCAAAGTGCAGGAAAATGCTATATGAGTGGGACAGGTATACAGTATGTGGTTGCAGGGGTTGGCTGGCAACTTTCAGCCTGGAGGGCAAAACAAGCATTTGGCTCCTGCTTTTCTACCAGCAAACTGAGGGCCTGATTCAGACCCGCTCACGAGCGCTGAGCGCTCGCAAGCGGGTCGATGGTGCCCTAGTGCACATGCGCATGACGGAGGGAGCTCCGTCGTGCGCATGCGCGAGACCCAGATAGCGACAGCCAAGCTGTCGCTCCGGGTCTCGCACCAAAGGGGGCGTGCTGTCGATGTTGAGTGACAGCACGCCCCCTTTGGTGGGCATGCCGGGGGTGTGGCTGCCAGACGGAGGCATTCCCATGGGAACGCCTACCGTCTGGGTCCGGCCCCACTGACATCACTAGTGGGCCCCACTGACATCACTAGTGGGAGTGATTTTGGCTCTGATAGAGCCAAAATCACTCCAGGGCTTGCGGTCACCGAGACCCTACCGCAGGGTCTCGTCGCAAGCCCGATGGTCACGATGGTCTTGACCATCGCGACCATCATCATGGACGCTCGCATAAGCTGTGGGTGGTAACCCACAGCTATGCGAGCATCCAGGAGGACGCTCCAAAAAAAAACAAAAACGCCCTGATTCAGAGCGGGCGCTCGTTCAGAGCGTCCGGCTCTGAATCAGGCCCTGAGATGGAAAAATTAGTGTATCGAAAATCTTGCAGGAATGGTTTATGTGAGGTGGCTTTTGGCTTATGTAATGTGGGCGTGGTTTATGTAGTGTGGCTTTTGGCTTATGTAAAGTGGGCGTGGTTTATGTCATGTGGTCATGACTTTTGTAATGTGAGTGTGGTGTTAAGTAGCAATTTAAATCTAAAAAAAAAGACCTATAAACAAATAAAAAACCTGCCAGCCCCAACTGACAAAGTAGGGACTATTCTATTGTCTAACACATTTAAAATCAGACTCCAAGGGGTTCTAACACTTGACACTTCTGATCGTGTTAATGCTTTAAATTTAAAAGGGCAATTCCCTTATTAAAAATAATGCACTAGATTAAACCTCCCCCCCCCCATACACACACACACAAGCACACAACTCCATTATTAAAAAGTAAATGTCGCAATCCCGACCGCCGGCTTCCCGAATCCTCTATCCCGCCTAGGGTTAAATGACAGGCGTCTAAAATCTAGACGCCTGTCATTTTCCCGATGCCGGGAGACAGGAGCCCGGCATCCCGATCGAAGGGATGCCGGGCGCCGCAGGCGCACAGCCACGGGGGGGGGAGGGTTAGGTTTAGGTCACCCAGGGGGGACTTAGGGTTAGGCACCCCCCGGGAGGGTTGGGGTTAGGCTAGGGGGAGGGAGGGTTAGGGTTAGGCTAGGGCAGTGTTGGCTAACCTTGACACTCCAGCTGTTATGGAACTACATAACCCAGCATGCACTGCTACAGTTTTGCTATTAGGGCATGCTAAAACTGTGTCAGGGCATGCTGGGATATATAGTTCCACAACAGCTGGAGTGTCAAGGTTAGCCAACACTGGTCTAGGGGGAGGGAGGGTTAGGGTTAGGCACCTCCCCGGGGGACTTAGGTTTAGGCAGCGGGGAAGGGGGGCTTAGGGTTAGGCACTTAGAGGGGGGAGGTTAGGGTTAGGCACTTAGAGGGGGGACTTAGGGTTAGGCACCCCCAGGGAGGGTTAGGGTTAGTCTAGGGGGAGGGAGGGTTAGGCACCTCCCCGGGGGTACTTAGAGGGGGGAGGTTAGGGTTAGGCACCCCTAAGGAGGGTTAGGGTTAGGGGGGTTGGTTAGGTTAGTTTATACTTACCTTAGGGACGATCGGAATTTCCAGCGCTGTCGGGCTTCCGCTGCGGAGCTCTGCTCTTTTGTCGGGCTGCCACAGCCGGGAATCGAACTGCCGGTCATGCGGCAGCCGGGATCCCATACCGAATGCGTGCGCATTTGCACCAGCACCTGAAACAGGTGTATTTCACTTCACACTAGTCCATATGCACTCTCACTGCACTTTGCTTATGTGAGTGTTGGAGGATGAAAGATCGACAAGCAATAGGTCGACCAGGGCCGGCTCGAGGCATGTTCGACCAGTGCGGTCAAACAGGGGCGCCACCCCATAGAGAGCGAAACCCCTCACAACCATCCCAATTTCAGCGGGACAGTCGCGTTTTTCTGCCCCGCTGTTCCATCCGCGGGCCGAAGTGTCCCGCTGGTGGTCGGGAGGTTGGGCACCTCCTCCACCGCTGCTGTGCGGTGGTGTGGCCCTGGGGAAGAGGAATGGATGCCGCACGCATGCGCATGGCATCTATTCAGTGCAGGGAGACGGCTGGGGGCAGCCCAGCTACTGACGGAGTACTGGGCTCGCCCCCAGCCTGATGATAAATGGGAGGCGTGCCATACATGCACACCCCCAAATAGCGTCATTTAGGGGACGTGGCCTATGGTAATTTTTCAGGGTTATGGGCCGTCGGAGTCCCTGTCTGCACAGGGCGCAGCTCCTGCTGGAGCCAGCCCTGAGGTCGACCATTATTATGCCGATGCCCTGTCGACCTTTTGTACTTACATCCATGTCAACCTTTTCCGTGACAACCTTTTGTACCTGTCGATCATTTGCCCATGTCGACCTATTGACTGTCGACCATCTGGTGTAGACCTATTGACTGTCGACCGTTTTCCTGTTGATCGCGCCCTATGTGAGAGCACCCCGTTTTAGCTTAGATACACCTTAGTAGCAAGCGGAAATGTGACTGAAATATGTACAACTCTGTGCAACAGCATAAAATAAATAAGTGCAGAGCTTCCAACATGATCCATTGCAGTTGGTACACAGCTTGCGTATAAAGCTGATGTAATAATTTTTTTCAGCCTCAAACAATGAAAGCTGTACAGGACAGTGCATTAGGGAAATAAGAATAGACAATATACTGCCATTGTGTATAGAGTGAAATAGGTCCTGTTCTGCCAGAAAGTGCAATGAGAGGCTAAAGCAGTACAAGGATTGCAGATTATGTGACGCTTCATGTGGTCGCTACTGAACCGGAGATTAGAACAGGTGCAGCCTCTTACAATCTCATGTGTAATATGTGCAAACACAGGTGTGGTGAATGTCCTCAAACATCCTATTAGTTTTAACAAATCAGCAATATCCAAATAAAAGAGTATTTAAGTAACAGAAACCACTATATTATATTATATAATTTAAAATTTATGTTTCAAAAACATTTATAAAACTGGTTACATGCACCAATTGTACTCCTATGTGATATGTATTTCTTTCAAAATTGAAAGCAGATTAAGGGGGCAATACAATTAGCCACGAAGGGTGCGAGTTAAAAAAGCCGGCAATGGCACCGCAACTTACACCCCTCGTGACCCTTTCCCAACCCGACTTCGCTCAAGCAGCCAGTATATACCCTGCATGCAGGGTGCAAAGTTACTTGTTTCGATTTTTTATTTTGCTCCCAACTGAGAATCAGCCCCCACACGTACAACCATAATGATCCAGGAAGTGATAATTTGATCATCTGCCAATCTCTTCAATTAGTGCTTGTGTCAGGAACATATTTACCAATGGCAAACCCCCCTTTAAACCATATGATCAGTGTAGCATTTGCAGAGTTTGGATTGCAATGTGCATTGAAACTTCATTAGGCAGGAGCGGCAGTGTAAAGGTACGTCTTGTCTTTGCCTGAATACTTTGAAAAAGTATGACAGGCTATAGAGCTCTGATGGCTACATGCCAAGGTCTCTTTTAATACATAAGGAAAGAAGGGAGACCTTAAAGCGCACACTAGAATCTCTTGTCTCGTAATAGTGCTGGAAGTGGGTGTGACGTAGGTCATACTTGCCTACTTTCGAAAAAGCATTTCAGGGAGAATGTGAAAGTAACACCTACAGTATGAGCGTGGTGGTAAAGTGGGCGTGTACTGCTACATCTGAGAGGCGTGTCATAACACTGACTTACATCCAAATATAACCGAGCCCCAAACCAATTAGTAAGATCTACTTGTTGATGAAAACTAGGGATGTGCGCCGGACCATTTTTGCTGGATTTGGATTTGGTTCTAATTCGTTGTCCAGCTTTGGATTTGGATTTGCCAAACTGCGGTGACTGGCTTTGGATTTGTATTTGTAATTTTTTTTACAAAAATTGACAAAACAAGCTAAAATCACATAAATTGGTCCTTTTATTCTTCTTAGAGTATCATTAACCTCAATAACATTAATTTCCAGTAATTTATAGTCAATTTAGACCACCTCACAGCTTATAATATTGTTTTCCACATTATCGGCCAAAGGCTGCAGTGAGCTGGCTGGTTACTAAGCGACAAAGCAGAGGCACAGATACCACAATTTAAAGCACATCTATGACACATTGCCACACAGCAGTGGCAGAAATGAAAAGTAGTGCACCCACCCAGTTGGGTACGGCCAGCAGAATCACAGTACTTGTTTACATAGTGGGCTACGGCCCAAGGAGTCACAGTGCACAATCTTATTCACATTACACCGCACATAGTGCCCCCAATTCACATTACACCATAAAGTAGTGTCTCTTATTTGTTACAACACACAGCAGTGCCCCTTTTACACAATGCCTACAATAGTGCCCCTTTTACACAATGCCCACAATAGTGCCCCTTTTACACAATGCCCACAGTAGTGACCCTTTTACACAATGCGAACAGTAGTGACCCTTATACACAAAACCCGCAGCAGTAATGCCCCTTATACAATGCCCACAGTAGTAGTGCCACTTATACAATGCCCCCAGCAGTGGTGTCCCTTACACAATGGCCCCAGTAGTGGTGCCCCCTATGTAGTCCCCTTAGTAGTAGGGCCCCCTATGCAGTGCCGCCAGTAGTAGTATGCCCTCCAGTAGCAGTGCCCCCATTAGCAGGCCCCCAGTAGTAGTGCCCCCATTAGCAGGCCCCCAGTAGTAGTGCCCCCATTAGCAGGCCCCCAGTAGTAGTGCCCCAAGTAGTATGCCCCCCAGTAGTAGTGCCCCCATTAACATGCACCCAGTAGTAGTGCCCCCATTAACATGCCCCCAGTAGTAGTATGCCCCCCATTAGCAGGCCCCCAGTAGTAGTAGTACCCCCCCTTAGCAGGCCCCCAGTAGTAGTAGTGCCCCCATTAGTAGGCCCCCAGTAGTAGTATGCCCTCCCTTAGCAGGCCCCCAGTAGTTGTATGCCCCCCCTTAGCAGGCCCCAGTAGTAGTATGCCCCCCACTAGCAGGCCCCCAGTAGTAGTATGCCCCCACTTAGCACGCCCCCTGTAGTAGTATGTCCCCCAGCAATGCCCCCTTACACACACATTAAAAAAAATAAAAAAAAATAAACTTACCTGAATCCCCGCTCCCGCCACCGCCCGCTCTGCGCTGCTGTATAACACGCGGAGGGAGCCGGAAGACGGAGATCATGAGTGGGCTCCAACCGGCTCCCTCCGTGCAGCAGCTAATGAGAGTCTGTGTGACTCTCATTGGCTGCTATTACAAACACACAGCTGCCGCTGGCGGCTGTGTGTTTGTGTCTGTGTAGGGCAGACCGATATCACAGCAGTCTGCCCTACACTAGAGGAGCCCTGACGTCGGATTCTCTCGCGAGAATCCGACATCAGGAGGCTGCGGCTCGGCCTCGAACGGGGATCCCAGTCAGGCAGGGAACACCCGAACAGCGTTCGGGTGGACTCGGATCCCCAATGTTCGGAGCGGTTCGGATTCCACAGAATCCGAACCGCTCATTTCTAATGAAAACACACTGATACTTTTCAGAAAATACATGTAGCCATAGGGATCATTGGCCCTGATTCAGACCCGGATGCAAGTGGCCGGTCGCACGTTCGGCGTACGTGCAGAAAAATGTAAATTCAAGCGCTCGCTCGTAATTTCGTACGCAGCTAATCTTCCGCCCTATAGTCTCCCAACTCCTCCTCTAGCTAACGAGCGAGCCAAATTGCGACCGTACATCTCCAATTTTGCATGCAGGGAACGCTCGCACAAGTCCAAACCGGAAGTGGGTCTGTCAATTTTCGATTACCTGCTCGTTCATTCTGCATACATCCTTTAATCGTATCATGCCAATCAAGAGATCAATTAGCTTAATTGCTCTTCACATGTTTGTTTTTTTCATTTTCAATAAACTTTACTCTTGTCAGTGTTTGTTTTTTCACGCAGAATACGTACGGATTAAACAATGGTTTCCTTTATCCAAAATACATGTTTGTGTCATTTTTCATATTGTTTTCCGTGTTTTGTCTAACGCATATTTTACTTGTTTCATTTTTTGATTTAAATTAGCTAACGCATGTCACTGCATTAAGCCAATCATAACTCACATTAGATTTTTAAGCCTGTCGAACACATGACTCATACACTAACCAATAGAATGTTTCCTGTTAATTTTCCAAATACATTAGCCAATCAAAATAATTTTCTTGGCTTTATTAAAACTGTTTTTTCCTAAATCCACCATTGCCATCATGAGAGCCTCTACGTTCACCAGGTGGGAGCTTCTAGTACTGACGGAGGTAATGGACCGGCGGATAACCAGCCAGCCTCCCCCATCACCAACAGAGAGAAGCGATCCGCCTATGCGGAGGTTCGCCGCCACCTGCGCTCCTTCGGCTCACGCCGACAGATTGGCCAGCTGGAGCGCAGGTGGTCGGATCTTCAACGCCGCACGCCACGCTTGCTGGCATGTTTCAGACAGCGGATAGCTGAAAGTAAGTTTTTTTTTTTCACTTTCCTTTTTTATTTTGTGGCCCTATTTGCGTGTGCATGTTTTCCTTCTTGCCCTGTTTGTTTATTTACTACATATCTGCGTGTGCATGTTTTCCTTCTTGCCCTGTTTGTTTATTTACTACATATCTGCGTGTGCATGTTTTCCTTCTTGCCCTGTTTGTTTATTTACTACATATCTGCGTGTGCATGTTTTCCTTCTTGCCCTGTTTGTTTATTTACTACATATCTGCGTGTGCATGTTTTTTTTTTTTTTTCGGCTCTAAATATTTTTGGAGGATGTTTTCAAGTTTTTAAAAATTAATCCAACCTTAAATTGTTATCCATCATTTAGGGGCAGAGCGCAGAATACGCCATCATTGGCAGCGACGCCGTCGGCCACGTCCCCTATCCCCAACTCCCAGCCAATCCTCCTCTCCCCACCCTACCCCTAATTCACCCTCCAACCCAGCATGGCCAGACCCAGACGCCCCTCCCTCTAGTATACTTCCCATCCCTCAAAATTCCCCCTCCCCTCAACCCCGCCCCTCTCTCTTTTCATCACCCTCCCCTCCATCCACCCCTCTCTTTTCCACCCCCTCCCCCCCTTCAGAAATCACCCATCCTCCTACAGACCTGCATTGGCCTACCTCCGAGGAGGACGATGGTGGGGCTACAGGTCCAGGCGGCATTGTCAACGGTATGTTTCCCTTTTACCTTTTTTTTTTCAATTTTTGGGGGGGATGTTATCCTTTGCCTGTGCATTTTTAAAATTTGACTTTTTTTTAATGTTTGTTATATATATCTTGTTTTATATATGTCTATGATGTTTGGCCCTTACACATATCACACATGTCCAAACACTCATACTTGTATCTCTTGTTTACGGTACCCACCAAAGTAGTTATTCGGCGTATTTCTCATTTTTTACAATTTCTAGTTTTTGTAGTGTTCATTTCGAATTTACTTGGGCAAAGAATGTTGGCTTTGAATTGTAATGTTTGTCCAAATTGACACTTTTTGTAAAGTTGCATTTCCTTTGGCAGTTGTTTCTCAAACAAAATTACGTTTTTTTTTATTAAGAACCTCAATTTTTTAACCCACAGAGGACCAGAGGCGGCTGACGGAGGCAGCAGCGTGTGTGCAGAGCCTGAGGGGCCATGTTATAGGCATGCTGGTGGTCCTCGATCACATGGCAGGGATCCTGCGGCATTAATTTTTTCAGTTTTCAAAAATTTTGTCAGTTTTTCAAAAAAAAAAAAAAGTTTCGTTTGAAGTCTCATTCCTTCTCTGTAAATATTATATTGTTTAACCTTACCTAAGTTGACTATTGCAGCAAGTTTGGTAAAGTAATGTAACTCAGATTCTAGAAAGCTGAATTAGGTAAGCTGGCACATTCAACACCTAACAATAAAAATTGTTTTTTTTTTTTGTTTTTTTTTTTATTTAATTTATTTTTTGGGGGGTAAGGAAAATATTAAATGAAACCTGTTTAGGCCGAGAATCCAAAACATACTGATTCACCATAATACCTTGGGGTGTTTGATTTGAGCCACTAAGCATGGTAAAATACTGCACAATTTAAATCATTACTGGATTAGCCCTTAATCAAGTTTCCATTTTGGGAACCAGGTTACACTTGCATGTAATTTAGAATGGAAATGTTTTTTTTAACGTAACAAAAATTTATTTGATAAAAATTTAGAAACACAAAGTGAATAAGGACAATCAATACACACAGTGAAAACACTCTTCAAAAATCAGCCTACACCAAAAATATTAAAAAACAAAACAATCAAGAACTGTTTGACGAAGTAGCATGCCAACATGATTCCACAAATGAGTTGACGACAAATTTGGTCCCGAAGTTAAATCCAATGTGTCCACATGAAGTAATTTTTTACGAACAGGTAGTAGTCATGGTTTTCACGAAAAAAATTATGGAATAAAACACACAAACAAAACAAAAATTAAAATTGGTAATTACATTATTACATGTCTACATTGTGTCATCTAACTTCATGTGGGACAATAATTACCTGAAAAAACGGGCCACAACATCATCGTGTATGGCCCCCCCACATACAGACCTCCGACCAACCTCGGGGGGGCAATCCTCAGGCAAGGCATCCTCTGGCTGCATTGGGACACCACTCCTTATGGCGATGTTGTGAAATATCCCACACAGGACCACAATTTTCGAAACCATATCCGGCAAATACATGAGCTCGCCACCAGAGTGGTGGAGGCATCTGAATCGGCCTTTTAAAAGGCCGATACAGTGCTCCACCACTTGCCTGGTGGCTGTAAGTGTGGAATTATACTCACTTTGTGGCCCTGGTGTGGGAGCCAAAAAAGGAGTGAGCAGCCAGGGCGTGCAAGGGTAGCCACTGTCTCCTGTGAACAAGAAGTTACAAAATCAGGATCACTGTGTATCAAGCTTTGCATTGGTATTTAAAAAAAGGTCTCCACTTACCCAGAAGCCACGCATCACCAGCTTGTAGGTTGTTTAATTTATGCCAAATCCCTGATTGACGGATGACGAATGAGTCATGTGCACTCCCGGGTAATTTTGCATTCAGGGACAGGATCTGGAGGGAGGCATCACATACCACCATTACATTCAGTGAGTGATAGTGTTTTCGGTTCCGAAAAATGGCCTCCAGCCGTGCTGGAGGCTGAAGTGGTATGTGAGTACCATCCACAACCCCTATGATGTGTGGGAAGCCAGCAATTTGGTAAAAATTTGCCTTGGCCACACTAAGGGAACCCATATCCAAAGGCATTTTAATAAAATGATGGAGGTGCTTGAAAAGGGCCTCCATCACTGCCCTCAGGATCCTTGAAAAGGAGGATTGGGAGATTCCCGCAACTATTCCCACCGTGGTTTGAAAGGATCCTGAGGCACAGAAATGTAACACCGCCATAAATTGCGTAAGTGGTGGTATTGCTGTAGGACTGTCAATTTGCCGCTCAAGATCACTCTCTATTAATGAGAGAGTGTCTATGATGATTTGGGGCGGAAGACGGTAGCGCCTTAACACCTCATCATCGGGCATTCCAAAAAGGGTGACATGTGTTCTATATATCTGGGGCCAAGCACACCTACGATGCCTACGCCTGGGACGAGATTGAGGTTGGTCGGCTTCCGGCAGCATGGCCACAATAATACGACCAACATCAACCTGAAATGGTAAGAATTGTAGTTAAGGTAAAAAAAAAGTCAAAAAAATAGTTATCTTTACGATACAATCCAAAGATGCTTACATGCCGGGGTATTGTCATGATTTCAAAAACCTACATTTCAAAAGACCAAAAAAAGTTTAGAATTTGGGGTGGCCATTTTGTAATCTTGTTTTTTGAAAATGCACAAAAATAAAGGGGGTAAACACACATTTCGAACAATAGTAAACCTACATTGAGAGGACTTCCACAATTTGGCCCAAAAAAAACAACCAAGAATTTGAAAGCTAAATGGTTCGCATTTTTACAAGGGGAATCAAGCCTAAAAAAGTGCGCTAATTGGTTCGCATTTTTACAAGGGGAATTAAGCCTACAAAAGTGCGCTAAATGGTACGCATTTTAACAAGGGGAATTAAGCCTACAAAAGTGCGCTAATTGGTTCGCAATTTTACAAGGGGAATCAAGCCTACAAAAGTGCGCTAAATGGTTTGCATTTTTAACATCCCCAAAAACCCAGAAAAAAACCTTAATGACCCCAAAATATGCGAAGAACAATACATGAACATTTAACAAACAAGTTAAAAACAACTTACCAATACACGATAAATAAGTCACAGAACAAAAACGTCGTTGGGGCACAGCCAAAAAAAACCTACAAACAAAATTAAAAAAAAAAAATATTTTTTGCCCCCCCAAAAAAAGGAGATCCATATTTTACACAAGGATGACGGGAAAAAACTTACACAAAAAAAACACCACAACTAAAAGAACCACACCAAAAAATGCGAACGGAAAGTTATAACAAAAAAACGCCTCTAACACAATCCAAAAAACCTCCTCCAAACACAACTCCCTCCAACAATACACTCTGAACCATGTAACCTCCAACAAACAACACTCGCCACCTCGACTCGAGTCGACAAAAGCCATAAATAGTGTTTCTTTTCCCGCTCAAATTAAGGACGGATCATAGGAACGCACAATCAATGATGCGGCCGAATAATAAGGACGCATGTATAAATACGTCACGGAAAAAAACAAACGGTCTGGTGTAGTTCAAGTTTTTGCATGAAAAATGGCTACAGATCAGCCAAACAATGGCCAAGAGGCGGCCGGTAAGTATTTCTCACATTTCTAATCAAGGATTATTTTGAACCAGAATATAGTGAAAGATTGACATCTAAATTAAAATTAATTTAATGTAAATAGGTGTTGAGGATGACATGGAAGAGGCTGCTGGGCCCAGTATTCCGGCCAAAGCTGGCAAAAGAAAAGGCAGCCACAATTCACAAGAAAGGAGATGGAGGTTTTGGTTCAGAAGTGTGTGGACATCCTGCCACAGGCAGACAGGAATATGGGTGTAAGCCAGAAGTGGAGAATGTGGGAGGAGATAGCCAGTGCTGTCAATAGGGTGGGTGATTATGTCCGTCTAGCCCGGGATGTCAAACGCAGGTAAGTAAAAACTTCAAAAAACAAAAACAAAACAGGGTCAAATAATGCAGGAATAATGCCTACTTTTTCACCCACAGATGGCAAGACTTCAAATATCGCCTGAAGCAAAAACTGGCTGACAGGGCTAGGCATGCAAGGGGGACAGGTGGGGGTCCCACCCCTGTGTCATTGGAGCTGAATGATTTGGAAGAGCTGTCACAGGGGTATGTGGAGGTGTTTGGCGTGTCCAACATGGATACGGACATGCCAGACTTTGCGGCTCCTCATGTTGTCACAGGTAAATGTTGTGATGTAACCAACTCTGAAATGTTATTGTGACAATATGTAGATTCTAATGTTCCTCTTTTCTCTTTTTTCTCACAGAGACACAGGCGGATGAGTCTGCTCCAGAGGGGAGCCTTGGCTGCAGAATTTCTGCTGGCTCTGCAGGGGAGGAACCAGTACATCCGGCTGAGGACCCTGCAGAAGCCAGTCCAGGGCAATCCCCCTCGCAGGCAGTGGCACTCCTCACAGACCTCAATTTTAAATCTGATTACCATACGGAGATTCTGCAGAGGATGGACGCCAGTCTGCTACGGGTGGCTGAGGCCCTGGAGCAAAATGCTGCAGCCAACGTGACCATTGGTCAGGCCCTGGCTGAAAATACCAGGGCCAACATCAGAATAGCCAATGCCCTGGAGCAGCTCGTTCGCCAGCACATGGTGGAGCCGACCTCCCTTCCTGCCGGAACATCAGGATCCTCCACTTCGGGCACAACAACAGCCATTCCTCCAAATGTGCCTAGCCCTGTGCCTAGTCCAGAGACCACAACATCTGCCTCTGGACAGGCCAGCCAGAGGACATCCCGGACCCGGTCTGGCGCCCACCCTACCCCAGCCAAACGGGGAAAAAACGATGACAGCACTGGCTACTTTTCCCACACTCCTTCTGTGCTTGCCCCATATTCCTTTAGGGCCAAAACTTCCCTCTCCTTTCTTGTGAATTGTTTTTAATGTGTTTGTTTAAGTTGGCCAACACTGGTAATATGTTTTTCAGCTTTATTTACGTTATTATTGCCTAACACTGCCCAAAAAGTGTATTTGCAAAATGCACCCCAAAACTTGAAAAATTTGTGTCTGAAATTAAAACTTTGAAAAATGTTCTCCATTGTATTGTGACATTATTTAAAAAATGGTTTAGAGTTAATCCTGGCCCACAAGCCAAAAACGTCCTCCCAAAAATAAAAAAAAAGTGTTTTTTAAAAAAGGCTTCTTTAAGGAACACTGTAAAATTAAAAAAAAGATGCAAATTCTCCTTGCCAAAGCAAAATGGTAAAATACACACAAACATGATGACATTATTGTTACAATAGCACAAAACCAAAATCCCAAAATAAAAACATTCAAACAAATATACGCTAATTGATTGTGTTATCCTGAAATTAGCAGCTGAGATTTTCACCTGCGTACGGTTTTGTACTAACCCAAAAAACTCTTTTCAAAACACATTACAAGCTGGTTTTCAATTCAAAGTTGATTGTGTTTCTGACAAGCCGTGATAAATCGATGAAACATCGAGGAGGCCCGGACCGGAGGACAAGGCCATCGCCATTGTGGTCGAGTAATCCACACCCCAAGCTGTGCGAGCAAGTTGAACGGAAAGAGGATCAGCCAGTGACGTATGACTTGGTACGAACACATTTGACGTACGCATCTGAAAATTTATGTACGCCCCAAAAACGCCTCGCCACGCCTGCGTTTTTCCATCTCCACCCACGTCAACGCCCAAAAACGGCCTGTTCTGTCAATCACATTTGACATGTCACTTCCTGTTCGCTATTTGACGAACGAGACAAAAAAAACTTGCAATCTGCCGTACGCACATGCGCAGTGTAACACCGGCGCATGCGTGGTTTCACAACATCGGAACGCAACGAGCGTACTGATGCTAAC
Source organism: Taudactylus pleione (assembly GCA_031769625.1). NCBI lineage: Eukaryota > Metazoa > Chordata > Amphibia > Anura > Myobatrachidae > Taudactylus > Taudactylus pleione. Next base: position 273,159 of record JAUIMM010000518.1, read on the forward strand.
GAACGGCTCTGAATGAGGTCCATTGTGCCTTATAACCAATGCAGGGAAATTATACTAATGATCCCATTTGAATGTATATATCTCTGTTTTTTTTTTACTATAACATCTTCTTAATAAGGTGCAATCAGGGAGATTGCTAGACTTTTCAGGGACTCAGGGAGATTGCTGCTAGTTCTGGGACTCTCGCTGACAATCAGGGGTAAATTTACTAAGATGGGAGTTCTATTTAAGAAGTGATGTTGCCCATAGCAACCAATCAGATTCTACTTTTCATTTATCTAGCACCTCTAGAACAGAGGTTCTCAAACTCGGTCCTCAGTACCCCAAACAATGCATGTTTTGTAGGTCTCCTCACAGAATCGCAAGTAAAATAATTATCTCCACCTGTGGAGCTTTTAAAATGTGTCAGTGAGTAATGTATACACCTGTGCCCCTGCTGGGTGGCCTGTAAAATGTGAACTATGTGGGGTCCTGAGGACCGAGTTTGAGAACCACTGTTCTAGAAGATAATACCAGGAATCTGAATGGTTGCTATGGGCAACATCACTTCTTAATAGAACTCCCATCTTAGTAAATTTACACCTCAGGGAGAGTTGGCAAGTATGACTTAGGGCTGTATTCAATTAGAAGCGAAAAGCCGAGATCCGCGAAAAAGTATCGCCAATTGCGACTTTTTGCCTGTCTGAAACTTATCTCTGTATTCAATTCCATCTGCATTTCGCGTACGCAGAAAGTCAATGCAATGTAATAGGCAAAACTTATTCGCCTCTGAATAGCAGGAGAAAAGAAGTACATTTTTTTTATTTTGGGGAGCAAAGGTGGGGAAACCACTCAGAACCCTCGGAACAGGTCCCCAAAGGATAACTGCATAAAAAAATCCCTAAAAATAAGTAAGGAACACCCCAAAAAGTAGTTTGAATTTGGGGTGAGAAAGTACATAAAAACATAAAAAGTAGCGAAATAGACTTTTTGGGGTCTGCAAGTATGGGTGAGGTGTTTTTTAGATTGCAGGTGCTTGCTTCAGGTGCATTTTTTTACGTTTTTTAAAACTTCACTTTAGCAACTTTAAAATATGCTAGCACCCATTTTCAAGTATCCCAAATTTGACAGGACTACTTATTTTCTCCAAAAAAATTGCTTAATGCTATTCTTCACCACTTGTGCAAAGATGCTAATTAGAGGCAATTGTACCCCAAACAGTTTAATTAGGGCTAATAGGGCACTACTACATTGATCCCCAATGTTTCAGCATCTTTTTGGGGGGTTCAGGCTGATTTCCCCGATTCTGACAACACTTTCCGCCTGTTCTGACTTCAAGTGTCGCAGTTTTTGCGTCTTTTGGAATTGAATAAGGCAAATAGCAGGAACTCGCACGATAAGTTTCCACGGGCTAAAATATGCAATGTAGGCAAAAAGTCCAGCAGGCGAAACTTTATCGCATACGCGAAACTAATTGAATACCGCCCTTAGATGGAATGTAGGTGTAGCTAGAAGATTTGGCGGGGCATGGGGCATTTCAGAGGTGTAATTTGGTGTAGATATTGGGTGGGGCTTATTTTGCTCAGATTTAGATTTTTCTTGCTGTTGGGAACATAGGGCCTGATTCAGACCCGCTCGCAAGCGCACAGTGCTCGCAAGCAGGTCGATAGTCCCCCACTGCATATGCGCACGCCGGAGCCAACTCCGGCGTGCACATGCGCGAGACCCGGCCAGCGACGGCCGCTCTGTCGCTACGGGTCTCGCACCAAAACTGGGCGGCTGTCGATTTTGATTGACAGCTCGCCCCGTTTTGGAGACGGGCAGATGGGGTGGCTGGCCAAACGGAGGCGTTCCCGAAGGAACGCCTGCCATTTGGGGGCGGCCTCAGTAGTGAGCTTCCGGCTCTATTAAAGCCGGAAGCTCACTGGGGCTTGCGATGGACAAGACCCTACCACAAGGGTCTTGTCGCAAGCTCAATGGTCGCGACCATCACCTGGCTGCTCGCAAAAGCTGTGGGTGGTCACCCACAGCTTGGCGAACGGCCAGGAGGCCGCTACAAAAAAAAAATACCGCCTTGATTCAGAGCGAGCGCTCTGAAAGAGCGTCCGGCTCTGAATCAGGGCCTTAGTACAGTATATTTTCAAACTCACTTTATGTAGATTGCTAAAAACCATCTCTTAACTAGCAGTATGGCAGCAGGTGTCTGACTAACTGGATGTCAAAGCATTGGGGAGGGTTGGGGATGCATGGAATTAAGGAGCTGATTCAGACCCGCTCGCTAGGATGCGAACGCTCGTAGCTGGCGATAGTTGCAATCTGCGCATGCGTATGCCAGTGCGAACGCTCGGGAAGCAATCTCTTATTGCGCATAGACAGCCCAGCAGAGTGAGTGACAGGAGAAGCCATTTGTGGGTGGTGACAGGGGCAGTCCACTAGAAACGGGGGAGTGGAGGTGCGTGCATAATTAAAAGACGACGTCATAGTACACGTTACCTGGTTGTATTTCACACTGAAGTGATCGCAGTGCTTGCGGCAGGGTATAGTCAACATCAAGCGTTGCGATCGTATCCGATGGTGCTCGATGTACCAATGTATTCATGCACTTCCAGGAGATGACGTGCGCAAGTGGGCGTCTTATGAATGGCTGGTGGGCGCTTACATACACAAAGTGAACGCACGCCAACACGATCGCCTGCCTTGCTGGGCGTGTGCTGGATTTGCATACGCAGGCTGCGAGCGAACGCATCTAGCGAGCAGGTCTGAATGAGCTCCCAAATGCTGATACAAAATGAGTGAGATGAATAAAGAGAAAAAGAGGAAGTTACAGAAAAGCCCAGTACCCCTGTTACTTCTAGGATCGTGCCTATGTGACCCTTACACAAGGGTGGGCTTGGGAATGTATGTGAATGTCACAGTGTTATCTTACCTGTTATTTTAATGTCATCTACTGTACAAAAGAGTGTCCCCTCCTGCACACTGCAGAACAATCCTGTAGTCTGCCCTTTTTGCGGCACTATTTGTCCTGCCTAGGTGTAACTCATTCTAGCTGTCACACTCACTGTCACAAAGTACACAATACAGATTTCTTTCCTCTTCAAAGGTCTGGAAAATTACTAGACCTTTAAACTTACTTTTTCAACTTTTCTGTTTTTCAAGCACAATGTCCTAAATTGACTTATTAAAAATAAACTGCAGGATCCACATTCCCGGTTTTTACTTTCACCTGTCTTATAAATTTCCAAAAAAATATGTAGAATTTACCTTCATAAACTGCATTAATGACCATGAGAATAAACCAATGGAAACTGAACCAGAGATCACATACAGGGCCTGGTTGTGAGTCACATGCAAAGTCAAAGCGGTTTTAGTTTTGTGCAACTGCGCATCCGAGGAAAAACCCCTATGGCACATATATTGCACAGTGTGTACGCACAGAGTCGCAGTTGCAATCGCGGCGCACACTTGGGTGTTGATTTGGAGGTGGCTAGAAATGTATGTAAACATGGTTCATTCAATGGGCGTGTTATGGGAGTGCTACAGGCGTGTCAGTGAAAGTGGCTGCATACACAACCCTACAACTGCGGGCATAGGATGCCATAGTCAGACAGAGAAACTGCACCTGCCATAAGGCTGGTGTAAGTTTCAATTGTGCGACAGATGGTGGCATATAAGGATGCACCAATCGGTATTATTGCATGTACGGAAGTTGAAAATGGGCATATCAGTCAGCCGCAGGGATGTACACAAGGGAAGGCATTTGTATCTGCTCTGATACTTGGGGTAATTAGCTTGGTAGACTAGTGTCAGTGGTGCAGTGATTTAGGTGCAGAATCAGATTCCACACATGGTATTCCAGTAAAACAAATGAACGTGGTGCTTTACTTCCAGCATAATCAGGAACAAACAGAAAATAATAATCGCCTAGCCCTTTCTTAGGGCACTAGCTCACTTCTTGAACCCTCTCTACAGAGGCAGCTACTCTGCATGAACGTTTCTCACAATCTCTGAGATTGTTGGTCCTCCCTGCCACATGCAGAACTGGACACTGGCCTCCTGGCCTGGTATAGCTTCCTTAGCTTGTTGGCTGCCACCTCTCACAGTCTGGCCTGCTTCCTTGCAGGTACCATAGCTCAGTCCCAGAGTTGGATAGCCTTCCCTGTATCTCACAGGTCTAGGCCCAGACCTCCTGGCCCTCACTGGCTTGCTAGCACAGTGAGCTCTGTCTGACTGGTCTGCATCAGTCCTCCCTGGACTGAGTTCACTCGGCAGCCCTTACACCTCTTCCCAGAATCCTTTTCTTCTCTGTGTGGGCGGATCTCTCCTGCTCCACACAGAATCTGCTGCTCACCAGTGCCATCTCTGGTGATACTGCCACACTGCATTTGCATTAGGTCGCAGATGGCCAACCGCCAATAGACGCTGCAGCCTGCTATTCTGCATCCACCTCTCGATCAGGCCCAAGTGCAGACTCTATGCGGGCCCACTCCTCTCTTTGCAGCGCAGTTACGAGTAGACTCTGGCATTGTGCCAAGGCTACTGCTCAAATGTGCCAATCTCCGGGGTAATGTCGGCAGCTCCATTTTCCTGGTGATTTGTGTAGTGCAGACTCAGGACTCCAAAGAACTAAGGGCCTGATTCAGAGCCGAACGCTCTGACCAGAGCGCTCGCTCTGAATCAGGGCCCTCCTCCCTCAACTTGGAGCGGCCTCATGGACGCTCGCATAGCTGTGGGTTACCACCCACAGCTATAGCGAGTGTCCATGATGATGGTCACGATGGTCAAGACCATCTCGACCATCGGGCTTGCGATGAGACCCTGCGGTAGGGTCTTGGTGACCGCAAGCCCTGGAGTGATTTTGGCTCTATCAGAGCCAAAATCACTCCCACTGACATCACTAGTGATGTCAGTGGGGCCGGACTCAGACGGTAGGCGTTCTCATGGGAACGCCTCCATCTGGCAGCCACGCCCCCGGCACACCCACCAAAGGGGGCGTGCTGTCACTCACCATCGACAGCACGCCCCCTTTGGTGCGAGACCCATAACGACGGCTTGGCCGTCGTTATTCGGGTCTCGCGCATGCGTATGACGGAGCTCCCTCCGTCGTGCGCATGCGCAATTCGGCACCATCGACCCGCTTGCGAGCGTCCTGCGCTCGTGAGCGGGTCTGAATCAGCCATAAGTATACTAAATGGGTGCAAGGTGTGTGGTGTGGGCCCCTGCGCACGGGATACGCCACTGGAGAGCAATTTTTAGATGTAGAAAATAAACATGAACATAAAAATTACAGTATAAACGGGAGGATTGGAGGGAGGGAGCAAAGTTGTGGCTCACGACAGGATCTGAGAATAGGTTATGTGTAGAGATGAGCGGGTTCGGATTCCAGAGTTCCGAACCCACCCGAATGTAGCATAACCGAGTCGGATACAAGCAGGCTCGGAGTTTCCCGCCTTACTCGGATCTCGAAACCGAGGCAAAACGATAAGAGTCTGAAATCTCGCGGTTCGCAAGCTTTCGTCTCTATGATCAATGTAGTATATAAGGGACCACGCAATGGACGCCATTTCACTTCGGCTGTGTAGACTGAACAGGGAGGATGGGTAGTGTAGCGCTGGGAGAGGTGCTGGTGCTATCTGCTGTGTCCTGGGCTGGTGATCCATTCTGGTCTCTGGTCACGGTGCTGTCACTGTCACTGTGCTGCCTGCTGATCCATTCTGGTCTCTGATCATGGTGCTGTCACTGTGCTTTCCGCTGGTCCATCTGGGCTGTCTGCTGTGTCCTGGGCTTGTGCTATGTCCATCTCTGGGCCCAAGTTGTGGACTCCAAAAAAAAAAGTAAAAAAACAAAAAAATCAAAGTGTCTTATATTTTTTTCTTCTGTGTGTGCTCGTGGGTGTTAGGCTTAACCGAAGTAGTGTACAAGAGCCAGCCAGCAATCCGCGTTGCAACCTTGTGCTGCCTGACCTACAGTCGTGCTCAAAATAAAAAACAATAAAAGTGTCTTATATTTTTTTCTTCTGTGTGTGCTCGTGGGTGTTAGGCTTAACCGCAGTAGCGTACAAGAGCCAGCCAGCAATGCGTGTTGCAACCTTGTGCTATCCAACTCCAGTCGTGATCAATTGGTGCTCTGGACCCAAGTTCTTCTGGAGCTGACAAAAAATTTAAATCATCATTTGTCTTTTTTTCTAATATTTTTCTGTGTGCGCACGACTGCACATGTGTGAATTTTTTAACCGTACCTTGGCTACACTATTGATGACCGTGACACTGCTTCAAGACTGCAGAAAATATGGAGGGCTGTCACATGACAGGAGAGCAAGGCCAAGAACCACATGTTGTAGCTTCAGCCAGCAGTGCAAGGCCGTCAACTTCCTCATCCTCTAGGAAGGCCCATGCCCCAGGGCTTAAGTCACGCCATCGATATGGTAAAGCAAGTTTTACTGGAGTTAAGAAAAAAAAATTGAAAGGATATTTGCCTTTAGATAAACAAAAAATTGGCAATATGCCATTCACTACACAAAGTGGAAAGGAAAGGATAAGGCATTGGCCTTTCTTTATGAAGACTGCTGATAGTCCTTCTGCTTGTAGTAGTAGTGGTGGTGGTCCAATTAAAAATGTGAAAGTTGTTAAGACAGCTTCAGGAAACCAAATGTGTGCCCTGAGAAATTGAAATCACAAATCCCCGAGGAGAGTGCAAGTGTGTCCGCGGTTGCCATGTGTGAGCCCGACCTAAATACTCGTGTACAGGAGGATCCTCCAAGTTCCAACATTTGTGTGCCCTCTGTAAATGTGGGGAAGGGCAGTCAACATCTTGCACACGTCATTGAGGATGCTTCTGTGGCGTTGCACATGGAGGAGGAGGATATTTTGGTAATTGAAGGTGCTAAGGATGATGAGGATGTTGGTGATGAAGATGTTGGTGATGAGGAAGTTGATGCCGAGGATGTCCTTTGTGTAAGTAAGGCAACAGCTGTTGCCCATGGTTTGAGAAAGCCAAAGCCCATTGTTGTCATTCCCATGACAAACGACAAAAAAATCTACTTCTCACGTGTGGAATTACTATATTTCCATCCCGATCCGGACAACGGTTGTCAAGCCATATGTGCCCGTTGCCATGCAAGAGTGAGTAGAGGAAGGGACCTAAACCACCTAGGAACCTTCTCCTTGTTACGTCACTTGGAGCGCATTCATCAAATATCAAAGTGTACGTCGCCAAGTTCCAAAACTCGAAACGTAACAAGTCCAGTGTCACCTACCTGCTCCCTCTCTGTGAGATCCAAGTGCCTTTGATCTCCAACACCAACACCTGCATCATCAACATCCTCATTCGTCATCGGGAGTAGTCCTGCTGCATCCAATGTTGGTATTCGAAGCATGATTGACTCCTCTCCTATCCGTGATTCCTCAGAAGGATCCTTGATGACTACGCCGGTTGCTGCTGCTGTTGCTGTCAGTGGATCTTCATCCCAGAAGGGGACCAGGAGGAAGACTACTTGTAGCGTATCCTCCATAAAACAATTAACTGTCAAACAATCGTTTGCAAGGGCAAACAAGTATGACAGCAATCACCCATTTGCACAGCAGATTACTGTTGCCATAACAGCTATGCTGGTATTAGATGTGCGTCCAGTATCCGCCATTACTGCAGTGGGTTTTCAATAGTTAATTAAGGTCCTGTGTCCTCGCTACCAGATTCCTTCTAGATTCCACTTCGCTAGAACAGCAATTCCAAGTCTATATAAGGACATTAAAAAAAACCTTATTAATGTCCTCAGAAATGCAGTTGTACCCACTGTCCACTTGACCACTGATATGTGGACAAGTGGGACAGGGCAAACTAAGGATTACATGACTGTGGCAGCCCACTGGGTAGGTGTATTGCCTACAACAGCAACAGCAGCAGCAACATCTCCCAAAAGACAGATGATACAGAGGCAGGCTACTCTTTGTATAACTGGTTTCACTAAGAGGCATACCACTGAGAACCTCTTAGAAAAACTCAGGGAAATCATTGCTAAATGGCTTACCCCACTTGGACTCTCCTCAGGATTTGTGATTTCAGACAATGCCACCAATATTGTTAGAGCATTACATGTGGGCAAATTCCAACAAGTCCCATGTTTTGCTCACACAATTAATTTGGTGGTGCAACTTTTTTTAAAAAGTGACAAGGTCGTGCAAGAGATGCTCTCGGTGGCCCGCAAAATATCCGGACATTTTAGACATTCGGCGACCGCTTGTCGAAGATTGCATGACTAGCAGGTACTGTTAAATTTGCCCTTCCATCAGCTGAAGCAAGAGGTAGTAACTCGGTGGAATTCTACCCTCTATATGCTTCAGCGGATGGAGGAACAGCAAAAGGCCATCCAGGCCTTTACAATGGACTATGACATAGGCCGTGGAGGGGGAATGCACCTTACTCAAATGCAGTGGAGAATAATTTCTGTGTTGTGCAAGGTTCTCAAGCCCTGTGAACTTGCCACACGTGAAGTTAGTTCAGACACTGCCAGCTGGAGTCAGGTCATTCCCCTCATCAGACTTTTGCAAAAACAGCTTGAGAAACTGAAGGAGGAGCTGAAACAGAGCGATTGCGCAAAGTATGTCGGACTGGTGGATCAAGCCCTTGATTCACTTCACCAGGATCCAAGAGTCGTCAATCTATTGAAATCTGAAAAATATATTTTGCCCATCATTCTGGATCCTAGGTTTAAGTCCTACCTTGTGAGTTTTTTTCCAACAAACCAAAATCTAAAACTATGCAAAGAGCTGCAGGTCGAAAAATTGTCAGCTGCAGCCGCATGTGAAACGCCATCATCTCCTCCTTCAGTTTCAACAGCTGCCAGGAAAAAACTCAATTTTCCTTACAAAATGCCTGCTGGTCATGCAGATCGTTCACCAAAAAATGGCATCTGGTCGGGCCTGAGAGAACTGCCTACTAGTGACATGTCTTCTATCGTGACTAAGTGTGATACGGTTTCCATTCATAGAATGGTGGAGGACTATTTCAGAGATAACATCCTAATAGACATGTCAGACAGTCCCTTTCAGTACTGGTAGGAAAAAGAGGCAATTTGGAGTCCCATACACAAACTGGCTTTGCATTACTTAAGTTGCCCACCTCCAGTATGTACTCCGAAAGAGTTTTCAGTGCAGCTAGCAACCTTGTCAGTGATCGGCGTAGGAGGTTACTTCCTCAAAAACTGGAAAAGATGATGTTCATTATAATGAATTACAAATTCCATGAGGAATACATCTACCAACAATTACATAAAAAAATGGCAGAGGCATCTATGGTGGATTCCAGTGGGGACGAATTAATATTGTGTGAAGGAGAGGATGTACACACTGACTGGGGATGACGAAGACTAGGACGAGGACAACTTGTAATGTAAAGCCAGTTTGTGTATGGGATCAGCTTGTTTTATGGGGGGTCCAAACAAAATAATCATTTCAGCCACAATTGGCAGTCCTTGTCACTGAAATGAGTGGTTTGTTAAACTGTCCTGTTTCGTATACAACATAGGGGTGGGTAGGAGGGCCCAAGGACTATTCCATCTTGCACCTTTTTCCTTTCCATTATGTACTGGTTGGGGCATTGCTGCCTGACATTTTAAATTAATGTTATGGTTGATTTAGGAACCAATGAATTGTTTTTAAATTAATTTATGATCAATTTAACAGCCAGGGGCTGCACCCAATGAATTGTATTGAAATTCATTTATGATCAATTTTAACAGCCAGGGGCTGCACCCAATGAATTGTTTTTAAATTACTTTATAATCGATTTAACAGCCAGGGGCTGCACCCAATGAATTGCTTTTAAATTAATTTATGATCAATTTAACAGCCAGGGGCTGCACCCAATGAATTGTGTTTTAATTAATTTATGATCGATTTTACACCTGGCTGTCACTGTCATCGGCGTAGCTGTGCAGGGGTGCTGTGCTGCTGTCTGTCAAGGGGCTGCATGAATATTGCAATGAAAACTTTTTTTTCAAGTTATTGGGTTACAAAAGTTTTTTTTTAAATCTTAAACATAGCAGAAATCTTATCCTAACAGCTAATAAAGTTATATGCTCTAAAAAACTAAAGCCTATATTTGTAAAAAACGAAAGCCTAATTCTGCCAAAAGAGAGACTGACACCACGGCTAAACATGAGTCACCTTCTGGATGTGAATTGTCTCATTTGCATGGGGGAAACCCAACCCTCAGATGAGATGGATCTCAGCCAGTGGACAACATTGAAATCACCATTAAAAAGTCACAATGGAAGACTACAGTGTGGAGAATCTATCTTAACAGTCAGGAGAGGCATCAGAGAACATGAAAAAAGATGCTCTAGGTGCTGAACTTCAAGGGATTTCTCCATCATGTTCTTTAGTGTGGAAAGGTTTCATTCACATGTTTTCTATAAAGCAGTTCAAAGTTACAGCCTTCAAAGTGTCTGGCTATGACACCCACCTTTGCCAGGAATTACCAAAGATTATTGCAAGCAAAGGATTCATCCGTCCGGAATCTGTCTGGGAATTCATGGATCATATTTCGCCTGAATGCACTAAGACATCCAGTGATTCTATCACTGTTTTGTAGTCCACTTTATTCCTACCTGAATCGTAAACTGAAATACGGAATAGTAAGCACAGACTTACTTAAGGAGGCCTTTGTTATTCCGCTGAATGCATGCCAACCAATACCTCCCAGACTACACCCACTGGGGGACCAGGTCTTGATAATGACCATCCCCATCTGTTGCTAGACCTTCTTCTTCCAAACCATCCATGCTGGACTTCCTGTCCAAAAAGGGTAAGCAGGGTGCAGAAAGAGGAGCTAGATGTCGCCAATGACATTTTTTTTTCTATCATAGATGATGTGGAGAGCTAAGAGCTTCAGATGTTGGAAGTACAGGGGCTCCCACCTATTTGGCTTCCCTCCAGAGAAAAGAGCTCTGTTCTTCAGGAAGTGTCTATGCCTGAGCTGATAGGTAGATAGTCTCTGTCTGTTGGTAAACACCCTTCATTAGATGGCAACCCAGAATAACAACAACTATAATAATGTGTCCACTGATAACCAGCCTGATCCCTTAACAGCAACATACCCCATATGGCCAACTCATAACATGACACCCAGTTTGCAGCCTTCTCTTCCTTATGACACTAATTCAGTCACCATGGTTGAGCCATGTGTGGTCCACCCAATTTTTGGCTTTCCACATTCTAACATTCACATATCTAAGAAGAAGTGGACAGTGGGAACAATGGCAATTTGAAGGCCACTAACTAACTCTGTTTTTTTGAATGTCCCTGTACAGGTTGGAAAAATTCCGTTATAGAACAGAAGGTTTGCAAAGAATTATTTAAGTCAATTGTCTATTTATTTTTGGAAAGCACGCTTCCTGGTCCCCTGCTGGGATGAAAAAAGCAACTCCCAGCAAGCAGGCATGGCGCTCAAGAAAGAATTCCCAAGAAAGACACAACGTAATACTTAAACGTTAGGTCTGGAATGTTCCGCTTGTTCACAATATATCTCATTTGGTTAAGTGGACAGTGGGAACAACGGCAGTTTGAAGTCCACTAACTAACTATGTTTTTTTTATGTCCCTCTACAGGTTGGGAAATGCCTTTATAGAAGATTTGTAAAGCATTATTTAAGTCAATTGTTTATTTAATTTTTTTAAAGCACGCTTCCTGGTCATCTTGTGAGGTGGTCAAAATTGACTGGAAACGAGTGGAAATAAATGTTATTGAGGTTATTAATACTGTAGGAACAAAAAAAGTCCCATATTATGCGATTTTAGATGTTTTTTTTATTTTTTTAAGAAAAAATCCAGATCCAAAACCAAAACACGGAGGTGAGGTTTTGGCAAAACCAATCCAGATCCAAAAGCAGGGGAGATCCAGATCCAAAAGCAAAACACGAGGGTCGGCGCACATCTCTAGTTATGTGTTAAATGGGAGGTGCACTGTGGATGGCAATTAGGTGTGTATGCAAGGTGTACTTCAAAGGGGGCTTGTACTGGCAGGGTCGGAAACAGAAATCTTGGGGCCATGTACTCTGATCGCTCTGGGGGCCCCACCTCATCACCGCTCCCAACCCCACCACCTTCGACCCCGTACCCACACATCCCTCCCCTGCATGTGTGCTGTGTGAAGCATGTTAATGTTAATTGAAAGATACACTATGGCTTGCCACACTGTCTCTGTCACTAACGATACAGGCTGTAGTTCTGCCGTCTCCTCCACGGTCTTCAGTGCTGTGGATGCCTCAGCAAGAGCGCCGAGAGGGGTGGAAGCGGGTACAATTTCCCCGCGCCCGGGCTTCCTGAGGGGTCCGATGCCGCCCCCCCCTCCCTCACAGCAGCCCAGCACACAGCGTGTGCTGAGCTGCAGTGGGAGACTGATTTTGGCTGCTGAGCAGCAGCCACAGCAGTCCCCTATGTCTGTGGGGGGGAGCGATCACACTGATCGTGCCCCCCCTGGCTTTGCGCCAGGCTGAGGGTGCTCAGAGCGCCCCCCTCGCCAGTTTTGCAATGCTGCTTCGCGGCGCTGAAAATCTTTTTCCCCTAAAAGGGGCATGGCCATGCCTCCCGTGATTAGGCCATGCCCTGTTACCCGGGTGCGCCGCGGCTCTTGGCGGGCCTGTGCCTCAGGTGTAGGAGGCATGGTGTCTGCAGTCAGCCATCCTCAGTCCCTCAGCACCTTTGTCAACCCTCAGTCCAATCACCTTTGTCAGCCCTCAGCCTCTCATCACCAACCTCAGCCCCATCATCTTTGTCAACCCTCAGCTTCTCATTACCATCCTCAGTCTCCATCACCTTCCTCAGCCCTCATTACCATACTCCGCCCCATCACCATCCTCTGCCCCCATCCCCAGTCCCCATCACCTTCCTATGCCCCCATCCCCATCCTTTATTATTATCATTTATTTATATAGCGCCAAAAGTGTTCCGCAGTGCCTTACAAAGTATATAAACAAATAGGTGACCAAAGACTTACAGTACAATACTATACAATACAATGCAATGCAGGACAAGGGGGATGCAGTCGGGATGCCAACGGTCTAAATGCCAACTGTCGGCATCCCGACTGTATAATCCCAGCAACTGTCTAATGACCGGTGTCGAAATCCCGACACCTGTCATTAGACCTACGCTGGGAGCCCAACACCCGGCTTACCGATTGGAGGTAAGCTGGACGCGGACAGCAGCGGGGGGATGGGCGTTGGGGGTGTCAAAACCGGATAATTGGCAAAGACAGAATCTGTTTGCAATCAGACGCACAATGCAATTCAGTGCTGTTTTCCCCGCATACATACATTTAAAAGCAATGGTCCCGTAACGCAAAAAGGATAATTATTACTTGTTTTAAACGCAATGTCAGTATATAAAGAAATGTTTTCTGTAACTATGGCTTAGTAAATGACAATTGAACTGTGTGTGGAACCGTACTGATCGACTCTGTTTTCACAGCGTTCCGGTGACATCAATATGAAGATCAGAACATGCGGCTAACCCTCTGGGTTATTATAGCTGAGTATAAAATGTGCAATATTTAGCCTATTTGGGTGTCTGTAGCTATGTTTGGTGTTAATCTGTTATTAGCTTAGCATGGTGTGTGGTTTGTAGTTTTCTAAGGATAATCATGGGTCTGTGTTGGCATGCAGTGGGTGATGTGTTGTCTGGTCTGTGCTTTTCATCTGCACTGTAGGGTACAGTGGTCTGTTGTCAGCATGCAGGAAAGGGATTGATTGTGGAGTTGTCGTGATATTTGTGGATGATTGATGCTGGTTGATTGAGACCCTCTGGTGTGTTCTGTGTTGCGGCCTTGCCATGTGTTCTGTGTTGGGGCCTTGCCATGTGTTCTGTGTTGCAGCCTTGCCATGTGTTCTGTGTTGGAGCCTTGCCATGTGTTCTGTGTTGGAGCCTTGCCATGTGTTCTGTGTTGGGGCCTTGCCATGTGTTCTGTGTTGCAGCCTTGCCATGTGTTCTGTGTTGGGGCCTTGCCATGTGTTCTGTGTTGCAGCCTTGCCATGTGTTCTGTGTTGGGGCCTTGCCATGTGTTCTGTGTTGGGGCCTTGCCATGTGTTCTGTGTTGGGGCCTTGCCATGTGCTTGAACGGTATCTCTGCTTGGGAGAGATGGGCTTGGAGTGTGTTGTATACTCATGAATGTGATCATAGGGTGGTGTCAGTGTTGTATCGTGGAGGTTGAATTGATGGCAGCTTTGAATGGTCGTGGGTGGTTGCCGTGTGGTGTTGTGTGAGTCAGATGGGTATGTTGTCTGCGGTTTGTCGGAGATGGCTTGCCTCCATGTGGGGTGAACAAGGGAAATTGTGATTCTGCCCAGTTGTGGTGTTGTGTGGGTCAGATAGGTATATTGTCTTTGTTGTGGTTGTATTTTGTCGATGGATGTATGATTTGCGGAGTAGCAGCTTGGTGCAGGATGAAGTTTGCCTTGGGATCATGAGGCTTGCAAACAAAGGAAAAACATGTGCTTCGGCCCTTCCCCCTCCCCACGGTCTAGTGACTACTGGATGAGGTCTGTAGTAGGATGGTATTGTTGTATATTGGAATCAGCTTGTGTGGTACATGTTGGAATATTAAATGGTGCAGTGTTTGCCTGATGTGTTGGCATATGATATCCAGCGTGCATATTTAATTAACTATGGCATTATGGGAGATTTCAATGAGGTAGCTTCATAATGGAGTTTGTTTGTAGACCATGCGGTTTGGACAATAGGGCAGGAAGCATTCCCAACCCCCCCTCACACACAAACAAACACACACACACACTCCATCACCAGCCATCTTGAACATGTGCTCTCAGCAGATATTGATATATCTCTCATTGTATTTTAATGTGTCTCTCTTTCTCTCTCTCTCTCTCTCTCTCTGTCTCATATTGCTCATTGTATTTTGATCTTTAATAACCGTTTCATGTATTTTAACTATACCTTATGACCTAATGTTTGTACAATTTATTTGCGCTCATTATTAGATCATAGCGTTGTAACATCTGTACTTTTACCTGAATAATAATCTTTAGCGCTTCGGAGCTATTCTTGGTCTTGGTATTTCATTAATAGTATAATCAAAATAGCGACATCTTGTGGTTTTAGAAGGTACAGGCAGGTTTTGTCTTAGAGGTTCTAGGCAGGTGAATCTTAGAGGTTTATAGGCAGGAATGTATTAAAAGGTTTATTTACAAATTTAACAGGGGATTAGGTTAGGAGCTCCCGGGAGGTTACGGTTAGGCTAGGAGATGGGAGGTTAGGGTTAGGCTGTGGGGAAGGGGGGGTTAGGTTTAGGCACTTAGAGGGGGGTTAGGGTTAGGTATTTGGGGGGGAAGGTTAGGGTTAGGCACTCATAAGGGAGGATTAGGGGGGAGGTTAGGTTAGTAAATAGAAAAAATACTTACCTGTCGGGATCTTCACTGCTGGGATTCCGCTGTTGGGATTTGAACCGCTGGCCATGCGGCTGGTGGTAAATCATACTGATTCCAGGACAAGGACATGGATAATATACATTGCTACATTAGCAACCATAACACCCACACAAGTAGCACAGCTTAAACAACCGAGTGTTAGGTGCCCTAGTGGGGAGTAAGAAGTAGATGAAAGTAAAGTAGAGAGAAGCACAAGAGGGTAGAGGGCCCTGCTTGTAAGAGCTTACATTCTAAAAGGGACGGGCAGACAAACATGTGTGACACAGGAGGTGGTAGACGGGGAGGAAGGAGCATATAGCAGCAAGTTAGGATGAGAGCTGGAAGGCTTTAATGAAGTAGTGGGTCTTGAGAGCCTGTTTGAATGATTATAGAGAGGTGGAGAGTCTGATGGTCAGAGGGAGATAGTTCCAAAGCAGCACGGGCAACATCTTGGAGGTGAGAGGAAGTAATCAGTTGGTATGAAAGGCGGCGTGCATTAGATGAACGAAGAGGGCGGACAATGTCAATTTATTGATAGGCCATAGTCCTTTTTGGGTTGAGAAATTTGTACAGTGGTTCCTAAATTGACACTTTGTAAGGTATCTGTTGTACTATCCCCTGCGCTACTGTTTATCTTTGTGTAAGCAATTCTTGTCCATTTCTCATTTAGTTTCCCAAATGTATGCCATTTTATCAACCCTTAATAATGGTCCTTCTTCATGAGATTAAACTATGTGGATTGCTATACCAGGGCCGAAACTAGGATTTCTGTCACCCGGGCAAGAAAGTAATTTGGCTCCTGAAAAGGGTGTGTGGTTTCGTGACAGTAATGCCCCATACACATTATGCCCACTAAGTAATGCCTCTTACAACACATTGTGCCATACAGTAATGCCCTTTTCACATTATACCACAGTAATGCCCATTATACATTATGCCAGTAATGTCCCTTACACATTACAGTATGCCACACAGTAATCCCCTTTACACATTATGCACCTCCAGCAGCCTCTTGCTCTCCCCCTCCAGCAGCCTCTCACCATCTCCATCTAGCAGCCTCTTACCTTTCCCCTCTCCCCCTCCATGACATTACTGTGTTGATTTGGAGCCGCACTGGCAGCCAGCCGTCCGCAGCTGATAGGGCTGCCGGTCCGTGAGCTCCTATTGGTTCGTGACCATTGCCACCTTAGAATGACTGCATCGCTGCGTCACTCTCTCAAGGGCTCTGTGGGCGGCTCCATATCAACAACTGCAGCAACCCAGGCACCCGGTCTACTCTGCACCCCCCCCTTCAAGTCCGTCGCCTGGGGCACGTACCCCCCTCCAATTGCGGCCTTGATATCATAGAATGTAAATAGTCTGAATGATTTCTGCCCACTCATAGAATCACCATTAGACAGATGACGCTATACTATAAATTAATCCATAAGGTAGGTAGTATCTCATTGGTAATATCACTCACTCTGCAGTTCTCATGTGCTTTAGATAAGACATTGAACCGGGCAGTAGGAGGGGTTGGATATGAGATGCCGGCGCTTGGGATCCCGGCGCTCAGAATCCCAATGCTGGCATCCCGACAGTTTTAGGATACCGACCTGACCGGACATAGTTTTTCGCATAAACTTGTTAGCAAGCTTGGAATCAGCCTTATCATAACATTTTTCGGTAGCTTCTATGAATTGGCAGTTTTTTCCCAAGAGTATTCAGCTGGCCTCTAAGAGTGTCAATTTGATTGAGTAGGTGCGAGGTGGAGGACTGGTTATGTTGGGTATGGAGGACACTATCTCCTGTGAGATCTGTTTTTTAATGTTTGAGACAATAGTGGCCTTATGGGTCTCCTAAATTATTCTGTGCCAGTGTAACATCTAAGATGTAGAGTGTCATCTTGTCACCACTAACAGGACTGAAGGGGAACTTTATCAAGGTTCAGTAGTGTCAAAGTCAAATAATCGGATATGATCGCTTTACAATTATTATCTGACGATATAGTTGTCTATGGTCGGATGACGTGTTACTAGGACGCTACTTTGCGTCGGTGCAATCCAATGCGCACACATGCGAATCCACCACATACATACACTGACGCACATTTTCACATACATACAGGCACATATTTGCTATTTCAATACACAGACGCACATATGCGAACGCATACATATAAAATGGTTCCCACACATTATAGTTAATAACCAGAATTATTAAAGCTATTGTTAGCTAATAATTATGATGTAATATGTACTTAAAAGAGATCTAAAGTTCAGAATACAATGGACATGTCATGTTTGGTATCATACTAAATCCTTGTTTATTTGCAGACATCCGTTTCTATCGGCAAAGAAGTCTCATCATGCGTCCGCTAGTTATGGATGATAGGGAGTTATTGTATAGAATGTTATAACTTGTATGCAGTGTTTAGCCAGTTTTAACCAGCTGTTCGACAGGAAGCTACACAATGTGACCGATGGAGGATTGAGCCATACCCCTGATGACACCGTATGAACTGACCAATGACCAGAAGCAAGAACCAATGAGAACCTATCAATTTGTCCCTTTGTTAACTCTGAAACCTGTAAGGTATATAGGCTGTGTCCTGACCTCAGTGTACACACATCTTCTTGCGACCGCAGACTTCTGGATTGATGACTGTATACTGGGACCAGTGCGCACGCGTATGTATCGGCTGTACTATTTTCATTGCTTTTTACTCTAATTGTGCTTTGGAACCACACGATTGGACTGGAAAGCAATTCTTTCTTAAGCGACTTGCGGCGCTAAATAACGACTTATAGGAATCAATAGTAGGAAAAAGACACCCGCGTGGTCTGTCCAGGAGAGAGGAACAAGGTGCAATTTGTATGAGTATTGCATGAACAAATGTCTGTTTTTTGAATATGGCCAGCTGAAAAGTAAAATAAGCTAAAATAGGCTCAGCACAGGGTTGAGAAAAGCCTTCGCAGCAAAGGGGTAAATACAAGCCCAAACACATAATTAATAACAATGTATACAGCTGGGTGCTGATTAGTGACAATTTTTTAATCTGGAGAACTGCTGCCTCAGAAAAGAGCGATTACCGTAACCCTCTACATCAGGGATGTCAAACTCAAAATACCAAGAGTGTGTGGGCCGCAAAAAAAAAAAAAGTATTCTATGCAATTTTAAAAGGTTTATTATTGCTAAAAACCAATGCAGTGCCCCCTGTATTAGTGCCCCTTATACAAAGTCAACCTGTATTAAGAGCCCCTTATGCAATGCCCCCTAAAGTTGTGCCCATTATGCAATGCCTCATGTATCAGAGCCCATTATGCAATGCCGCCTGTATTAGAGCCCCTTATGCAATGCCACTGTAGTTGTGCCCATTATGCAATGTCCCCTGTATAAGAGCCCCTTATGCAATGCCCCGTATTAGTCCCTTACGCAGTGCCCCCAGTAGTCCATTATACAGTGCCCATTATGCAATGCCCCTAGTAGTGCCCCTTATGTTGTGCCCCAAGTGATGCCCCTTATGCTGTGCCCCCTCCCAGTATAGAGCAGGCCCCACTTTCCTGTGCAGTACGTACCTTTCTTCACACTGGCCACTGGGCTCCGCTCCAGTCCATGCCATCAGCACTCCCACGTATACGCTGCCGCTCCTCTCATCGCGGCTAACATCATGACATCATCTGCGAACTGCATCACTGGGAACGTTGGCCTCTGAAGCGATCAGAGTCTTCTTTAGTCTCTGATTGCTTCAGAGACCATTGGGCCTGATTCAGACCCACTCGCAAGCGGCTGTCCGCTCGCAAGTGGGTCGATGGTGTACACTGCGCATGCGCACGACGGAGGGAGCTCCGTCGTGCGCATGCGCCAGACGCAACGAGCGAAGGACTTTCCTTCGCTCGTTGTGTCTGATCAAAGGGGGCGTGCTGTCGATGTTGATTGACAGCACGCCCCCTTTGGTGGGCGTGCCTCCCAGACGGGGGCGTTCCCAAGGGAACGCCTACTGTCGGAAGCCGGCCCACTGACATCACTAGTGATGTCAGTGGGAGTGATTTTGGCTCTGATAGAGCCAAAATCACTCCGGGCCTTGCGGTTGAGAAACTCAACCGCAGGCTCCGGCTTGCAGTGGCGATGGTTGCGATGGTCAAGACCATCGCGGCCATCAACCTGCATGCTCGTATAGGCTGTGGGTGGTGACCCACAGCTATACGAGCGTCCAGGAGGACGCTCCATAATTATGGAAGACGGCCCTCATTCAGAGCGTGCGCTCTGCTCAGAGCGTCCGGCTCTGAATGAGGGCCTTTGTTCACAGTTTAAATAGAGCACACACATATATTATGCGGGCCAGTCAGCCCTGAAAGGGGTGACTGGCCCGCATAATGTATGTATTTGGGCCCACACTGTTGGGCCGCATAAAATGTTTATAAGGGCCGCAAGTTTGACATGTCTGCTCTACATGTAACAGGATCTATTGAATAAAATAAGAGGCAATGTTATCCGGATTAATATCATTTATTAAATACTAATAATAACAATACTTGAAAATAAAAATATACACAACACATATTTGGTGTAAATTACAATTAAAAAATAATTGTACCAACTAAGGAGAGTAGAAAACTCAGAGCATGTATAAGCAAAATTAGTACATAGTGATTATGCATAATCGGTCGTCTGTATAGCGAGCTTTTGCAGTTAGTTGCAGGCTCTTACATATAATGGTTAGTAGCAAGTTCAACCACGCAATCCCAGGTATAACCCAAAATGTTATTATAAATAACTCTGTCCCAGCCTTGTAAATTTAAACTATAGTACTTCCAGCCGCTATCTCTGGTAGGCTCCTTTGGATCAGATACCGGTACTTTATGCTATTCATCCTATGGGCTGCACTATTAGGATCACAAGCAGCTGGGGCGATAAGAGACATTGCTGTAATTATTATATTTATTGGAGCCGGACGGGCAGCTACTGGGGGAGATGTACTAAGCTTTGGAGAGAGATGAAGTACCAATCAATCAGCTCCTAACTATCATTTTGCAGGCTGTGCTTGAAAAAGGAGTTAGGAACTGATTGGTTGGTACTTTCTCCACTTTATCTATCTCCAAGGTTTATGGTGGGTACACAGTACACACTGGGCGATATCACTGAGCGACTGCACGATTACGACATCGTAATCGTGCAATCGCTCAGTAATCGTGCACAAATCGTGCACTTTTATGTCGGATCGACCAGCGATGCGCACTCCCGCTGGTCGTTTCCGACATTGTCCATCGCCTGAACATGCAGCACAATCTGACGATGTCGTCAGGTTGTTGCATGTTCGGGAATGGGGGAGAGAGCCCGGCGCTGAACGATATCGTTAATGATATCGTTCAGCGGGTGTGCTCAATGTCATGAACGACATTGAGCACACACTGCCGGGGACACACTAGACGATATCGCTCAGGGAGCATATCGTCTAGTGTGTACGCACCTTTAGTACATCTACCCCTCTGTGATCCAAAACTGGGGTATTGATCTATTTCTCCTGTGGGCTGCAATATAGGCAGAAGCTGGGAGGTAACAAACATTGTTGCAATCTAAATATACCTTGAAGCTGGATGGGCAGCCATTATAAGCCAAGCACGCAGCTGGATGTAGTATATCTTGGATTTTCTCTGGGAGTCCTTGGACAGAGTTATACCTAATTACATTTTGGATCATACTAACCTGGGATATGTTGGCACACCAGGTCCAGCAGGGATCTAGGTTGCCTAATGGTTGATGCGGCACTGGAGACTCTCCAGTTGAATGTGGGCATGCTTGGATCAAGTGCATGGCTGGGAGAATCAGGGTTATGGCCAAATTCTGAAGCTGCAATATGTGCAATGTGTTCTCCGGGATACATTCTCCTCCCCTTTCCCCCTCCCCTCTCTGTACATAGTAAGAACATCCTATTTAAACATTTCCTCACAACAGCTACAGCAGTGATTCTGAGGCACCACTGTGTATTCCAAGCACTTGAAGAACTGGTTGTAGCAGTTTAGGCAGAAAAGTTCAAAACCATTTGTGTCACATGGATCCTATTTATGGATTCTGGTTAATGTAAAACTTTATATGATCAGTGGAAATTTTCAGCATTTGTGCTGTATCCTCTCTACTCCCATAATCCTTCATCCTGCGAGGGGGCAGGCGGTGGGAAGAGAAGCAATGATGTGGACGGCCCCCTTTAAGTCCAGGGTTGACCCTGATAATTACTGCACTGCAGATCACTGGCCAAGTGACATAGGCCCCTTTCCTCTGTCCACCGTAGTGTACGGTTATTACCATGTAAGGCCTGATTCAGAGTTGGTCGCAGTTGAGCAATTATCAGTAAATTGCGCATACGTTAAGGTACAGTACCATAGCCGCTCGCAGCGCAGACTTACTCGCTGTGTGACTGAGTCAGGCAGGGTTTTGGGGGAGGTGACGGGGAGTGGCCACTAAGAACGCAGGCGTGTCACCACCGTTTCGGGGGCATGTCACATCTTTCGACTGCAATCCCGTACACAAGAAATATGGCTCCAGCATCTCATTTTCCACGGCCATTCTGTGGGACATTTTACGCAGATGCTTGGATTTGCAAGGTCACAGGTGGCCGTCTATACACATCTCCCGGTGGCTGCAACATTTGACATTATACGAGTACAACTAAGGCCCATAGTTAATAAAACACATTGCATGCTTCATAAAATCACCACTCCGGGTGGCTCTGCAGCAGCGATACTAGCTGCAGGCTTCCATTCTATACACCCTGCTAGCCAGATGCAGTGACCTTGGTGCATAGACGGTGCCGGCCACAGAGCCCTGCACTCTGTACATTGGCACCACTCGCATACCCTAGGGATGGCCCTGTTTGTTGGTGTATGCTACCATCTGGGCTTAAGATCCTGCAAGTGGAATCTAATGTAATCAGGTAGAACCGTTCAGAATTTCTATAGTTTGATGATAACTCCGGAAGGAATGTCAGGAGCACACTTTTTCCAACATGTGTGATGTTCACTCTCACACTAAAGTATAATTCCAGCCCAAAGCATCTATTCTCCCTAACCAAAGGCACTTTCCCTTCTAAAGACAGTGTTTGCAGTTGCAGATGCACAGACCGGGAGACACTGAGAGGAGTGTAGAGCATGGCGAGCGGCCGCAACAAGAGACTGTGCAAAGTATTATTGCTGAAGTGGTGAGGTGACAGAAGCCATTGAGTACCTGCTGATGGTGCAATAAAGTGCCAGCTGAGACTGACAGTGTGTCAGCACTGGGAGCCATAGTTTAAGATCTGTGGAGACCGAGTAAAAGAGCGGTAGAAGGGAGGCATCCTTGATGAGCCGCAGTGCTAATGAGAATTGTTTAGCAGCTATTGACAACTGCTTGAGAGCTACTACAAACTGTGTTAAAGCTATTGTGAAAATATATGAGAGATACTGAGAATTATCAATATACTGAAAATTGCTAAGAGCTACTGAGATCTGCTATATTTCAAGTACTGTGTAATAATGACTTGTACAAGAGAAGTACTGAAGATAATTCTTATATATGGCAAGTGGAACTGTGTTTGTTGTGCCTTATCATTGGAAAGCCAAAGCTATTACTCTCTGGAATCAGGTTTAAACAGCATTAGATGTTAAGCTTATTGCTATTGCCAATTGTGGATTACAAATACAAATGTTATAGATCAGTGGTTGTCCAGCAACAGACTACTCCAAAGACAGAACATTGTGTGCACTTTAGAGTAAAATACTGAACAGTTTTGACATTTTTGCTAAATCTGTTATATAATAATCTGTGTTGGTTTTACTAAATATATGTAGTGAAACGATTAATGTGTGTTTAAACTAAAGTATATTGAGGCAACCAAGAAATTGCCCTTTCTTTTTTGTCATAGCTAAAGAGGTGCTGCAGCAGCAAAGATAATGAAACCTGTTTAACTTTTGGAAAGAGTTATTGCTCAATGGCAATTCACTACTGTATTGTTAACTATTGTGTTTGTATTGATGATATATTCCTTTTTGTGCTGCAATATCTAGTCATACATATGATGATCATATTATCATACAGAGTACAGTGACCTGCCCAGGATCTATAGCCTCCTTCCCACCTTTAAAAAATCTACTTAGTTATTCTATTTACCAGGCTGTAACATTATGTCATTTTACTGTGTGCATGGTGCTAGCCTACCTGCTACAGCCTGAGGTGGATAAAGCTTGTGGAGTCATTGCCAAAGGAGAAGGAAGCTCTGCTGGAGCTGCCATCTCAGCTGTAAGGTACTATCTACACCTAACTTATCTGTGCCCACTACAACACACAGGTTACCACAGATACATTTACTGAACTTGGCCAAAATATATATATTTTTTCATTTTGCACATCTCACTTCATAAAATATAAATTTGGAAATCCCCGAGGATACTACTAGATAATTAGAGCTGCATTTAGTACACAGAATACAATTACCAGTTATTTATATAGCGCACACATATTCCGCAGCGCTTTAAAGAGAATATTTGGCCATTCACATCAGTCCCTGCCCCAGTGGAGCTTACACTCTATATTCCCTATCACATGCAGACAGACATACACACTAGGGTTAATTTGTGTTGGGAGCCAGTATATTTTTGGTGTGTGGGAAGAAACCGGAGTACCCGGAGGAAACCCACGCAAGCACAGGGAGAATATACAAACTCCACACATTTAGGGCTATCATGGGAATTGAACCCACAACCTCAGTGCTGTGAGGCAGTAATGCTAACCATTACAGCGTCTGTGCTGTATAGTAAAACTATGTAACTGGGATCTTTAGAAAAAAAGACTGTCCTTGAAAAACCTGTTCAATAAGCAATTACGCATTTTACACATTTGTTTAATATTAACCTCTCTCTGGTAGCATGGAGATATAGAAGAGAGGTCCATTTCTGGAGTAGCTACCAAGTATTGCTGGCCTTTGGGCCCTGAAATCTACAACCTTACACACACCCCAGAGCTGGTCAGCATGGGTTAATCCTATATTTTAACAAGAGCAAAGGTATCACTGTCCATCCTAACCACACATGTATGGAGGACACTTTGGCAATACAATCCCGTTAGAACAATCAGAAGAATACCAACTGTACACACACTTCTGTCTGCAGACAGTATTTACCAACGTAATTGACAATGATCTGATTGTTTTTATCTGGCATTCTGGGCAATTTGAAGTAACACACGTTTCAATATTTTTGCCAGTTGCCTGATATTGGATGCGATATTGCATTGTGGGTGGCCAGCATAACGGATTATAAACCGCCATACTGTCACAGTCTTAAGGTGCCTACACACTTGACGATATTTTGCATGATTCGCCAGATTTCAACACATTGCAATGACAAATCGTGTAAAATATGTCCAAATTGTGAGTGACCACTCACGATAACTATGGCAATGCACGTATCAGCGGGTCGTCCGCTGTATCTTCAGATCTTGCCTACAGCAGGCAAGATCTGCCAATCTCGTACATGATGCACTGGATATTTTTAAGTATGCACGATAGATCATTGGTCAGATTGGACACTTTTAAGCACCTTATCGTGTCCTGGAGTGCCGGGGAGAGTTCAAGCGAAATCGTTCACGATATTGCATTGTGAGCACATCGTCGTCTAGTGTGTACCCACCTTTAGGATCATTACTCCTATAACAGTAAGCTAGCAATGCTCACTCAACTAAGCAGAAGCTGTGATAGAACACCAATTTGTTTGGTCAGAGTGTCGGAGTATTGCCTGCTCTGTAGGCTTAGCGCAAAGCTGGATAACCAAGCGACCCAGCATCACGATGTAACAATATATTGCTGTACACACTGCACGATCCATTGTACGACGGTGCGATATATTATCCCATCTGATGTGCAGCACCACCCATCATATGATGAATTGGGTAGTTTTCAGGGTACACACTATACAATGGTCGCTCCAGTCCGTCGCGGATAATATTTTGTATAGTGTGTACCCAGCTAGAGAGTCATCTGAGGGACCTTTCTTTTCCCATTTTGACCTGATGCACAAACTATGAAGTACTAAGCAGATATGTAGATATTGCACAATGAAGTCTCCTTAGAGGCCACATAACATTACCTGAACTATTTCAAATCTTCTTGGTTTTGAGTTAACTGAGGGCGGTGACTGCAGGACATATAAGCTGCCTCCTTTCATTCTGGCCATAGTTTGGATGGTGATGTAGACTAAAAAATGATCATAATACTATGTTGTTTTAAAGAATGCTTTATTTTTCTACACACTAGAAATACATAGCAAATATAGCAACAAGCTCACATTGAACATAAGGGCTTTTGGAAACACAAATACCTGTATCTGAAAAAGAGCGGGAAAAAAATAATAAAATTCTCCTAACAGTCAACACTCTGTGAAAACAAAATAAGGCACATAATATTTCCCCATTTCTCGTGTGCATTTTTGTTCTAAAGCAAAATAAGCTCACACTTCAAGTTTATATATACGTATACAAATACATTTTACTTCAGTAGTGTACATGAAATGGTTTTAGAGCAAGTGAAACTGCACCTTTAATCATATTTACTTAGAAGAGTTGTAGGTATCCATTTCAGAGAGTTTACAGAGGACAACAAATTAGCACATTTAATTCAGTTATATTGGAGAGGATCATGTCGTTCTCCAGCAGAGCCAGCCCTTTTTCAAAAGTTTCCTGGCTATTGTGCTTCTGTGATAATTTGCTTTGGTGCGGCTTCATGCCTTCAGCACAAGCCCACATCAGTAAGTACAGACTGTTCACACATGATCGCAGGAGGATTGTATGAACTGTATGTATCACCATAGGGATCAGTTACCCCTATCGCTTATAAAAATAACCATATTATAAGATATTTTTAAAAAATTAGATTTTTCGTGTAAGATTTTTTTTTTCCTATGCATTAAAGGATTCCTATCAAATGGGCTACCGAAGTACTGCCCACTGTTTCTAAGCCAGAAAATGAATGATAACAGAGAACAATACCTTACACTCAACTGCACAGAAAAATAGAAATATCAAATGTGGAGACATTTACATATATATTGTCAATGTCATACTCTCTCTTTTATGTAAGGCAATCTGACAATTCAGGTTTCCTGCTCATATAGGAGCTCTTGCCGACTCACACGCATTTTGCATTTGCTATTTTGACACATTTTACTTTGTGATTTAGGTGCACAGTTCACCCGACTCTACACGAGCCACATAATGGCCGATCCCCTTACTAAACAGGACAACAATGTGCTTATTTTACTGTTAAAACCCCTCTACTTATGAATCGCTAAGAACATGGCCCTGTATCTGCATTCTGTTCTGTAGATAGTAAACCTTAAGCAATAAATAATGCTGGTATGGAATTCCATACATAGTTTGCGTTACTAACCCAGGCATAATACCAACATGATCACAACCTCATTTCTTCACTTAACTTAGTATTACAAAATAATATTATCACTTTGATACACAAAATGCCACACAGCTAACTCCCTACTTATATACATCACAGCCTCTGGTCCATGTGGCCCATTACGCTGGGCGACATATGTGCGTTACTTCTTTTCCTATGCTCCTAATGTCCTCTCTGATGTGCATGTATAAAACTTGCACTAATAAAAGTAAAAAAAACTAACATTGGAATACCCTGTGGGTGCCAGTAGGAGTGCTTTGTGTTATTAGATTTTAAGGACACAGATAAATGTAAAACATTTAAAGATAGAAAAAAGGAACCAAAGGCTAGGCACATAGCAGGCATGCGTTCTCTCCAGCGTTGGAATCTACCCAGCTCCTAGTTTGCCGTAATATGGAGTAATAACACAGAATGAGCACAAGAATGTGATCAATATTAAAGATGCCTAAAGTATCGTGGTGCTCAGACAGGGGCATTTTAAGAGCGGAGGGGGCCCTTGTACAGACTCTGGGCCTGATTCAGAGCCGCTCGTAAGCGGCCGCTCGCTCGCTTCGAGCGATGTTCGCACATCTGCGCATGCGTATGGGTCGTTATGCGCATGCGCCAACCAGTCATTGCAGTCGGAAATCGTGCGCTCGCAAAACAGCGAGGGCCCGCTAATTTGAGTGATAGAATGAGGCGTTTGTGGGTGGTAACAGGGGAAGGTGCTTGAAAACGGGGAGTGGAGATCCGAACGCAGGCGTGCCAAACAGTCAAAACGGGCGTTTAATGGGAGTGCATAATTAACAAAGCAGCGTCATCGACCACGTCACTTGGTTGTCTTTTAACCTGAACTGCTCGCAGTGATGGCGGGAAGTAAAACCTACCAGAAGCACTGTGAGCAGTTCAGACGCCTTTCAATGTACTCGATTAATCTAATAAATAGTGGAGATGACGTATGATGCGAACGGCCAGGGGGCGTCTTTACAAAATAGCGAGCGTATGTTTCGTTCGCTCGCTCAGACATAGAGGCGTCAACATACCGCAAAGAGCGAGCGCTCAATTTAAATAGTTGGCCCCTTTTTCTGAATGACCGTTCGCAAATAGTGTCCGGCTCTGAATCAGGCCCTGTGTGCGGTCCCCCTCCTCTCTCCAACGGCAAAGCTGCACAGGTCTCCATTTTCCCGGGAATAGTAGTACTGCGCATGCGCAAGACACCAGGAAAATGGCCGCCACCATTCTCACAGTGATTTTGCTGCTCTGCAGTGCCCGGCTTGGCGTTCCAGAGCAGCACTACGGACAAGTAAGTATAAGACTATATGGGTGCAGGGTGTGCAATGTGGGCACAACCTGCACCCATTATAGATAGGCCCCTGTGCTCAGGATTCCCCCTGGTCACCTTTATAAATTGCTGCAGCAAAAAAACAAAAACAAAACAACACAGGTCTTTTAGGAGTCATAAAAGAGGTTACATATATGGCCATGTGCTAAATTGCACAAACATTCAGCAAGGAGCTAATTGTGGAGAAAAATAAATAAACATAAAAAAAGGATAATTCTATCATATTCAGTTTGTTACTTCAACACAGAATTATGGCACAACATGATGTGTTACTAAAGTGAAAAACATAGATACGAGAAAATGCTGCATTCACTCAAAATGTTAAAACATCTTAAATATTGTTCTAAAAGCCTTTAAACAGGCCATCAAAAAAAACAAAACACAACAAACAAACAACAGAAACACTGCAACAATATAATGACTTTTACTAACATAACAAAACCTGTCTTAGAACATTAAAATAAAATGGTATTAGCTCTGAGACAGGCAAAAATGCATGATATCTAAAATAAAACTATAAAGAAATACATCTGTACACAAACCCTATCTATGTCTTATGCCCTTCGCAATCAGAAGAGTGCAGCAACCCTACTGCTCAGCAATTGGTTGATGATATCACCCTTTTGGCAGACAAAAAGTCATAGTTATATTAAAAGCCCCCAACACCCATAGTATGCAATTTAAGAAACATGATATAAAAAGGGACTAAATAATCCAGTTTTAAGACTTCCCAGAATATAACTACTGGCAGCAAAGTAGTAAGAAAGGTCACTAAATATAATCACAAGCTGGAAAGAAATAGATTAATAAGACTTTAGGCCAATGGCTGCTGGTGTGCTATACCTCATACATCACAACTGGGACAGCTGGCCGGAGATATAAGAATGAGCAACCCCTGAGTTGTATACTGCATAGTAATCTTTTCTAAATATGTGTGTTGTTACTACTATTATACACTAGACACATAAATACATGTGTGCAGATATAAACACAAAATTATAAATAGGCACAAATGAATTATTTCCAAGATTTCAATTTGAAAGCCAAGTGCCTGGTGCACCTTTTCTTCTTTCATTACTTTTCTGCAAAGCTTAGAGATTTTACACCAAAGTTTACTAGACCTCAAGGGGGTCTTAGTAATAGAACAAACAACTTGTTTCAAATTCTACTGGCCATCAAAGCTCCCAATGGCGACTGCTTATAGGGTTCTGCCTGTTTCTTCCTAAATCTGCCTTGCAAAGAGCACATGGCACCAACATTTATCCTACATGAGGATAATACACTGTTTGCTTTCTCCAGTTATGCAGCAGAGCAGTAGGAGGAGCCTATGGCCCTGACTAAGTGGTGGATGCTGCTGGGAGGGGGTAGGAAAGCAAAGTAGGAAGCACCATTGTGTTAGTGTATCCACTGCGTGCCAGGGTGTCCACCAAGTGTCAGTGTGTGCACCGCGTGCCAGTGTGCCTACCATGTGCCAGTGTGTCCACCAAGTGTCAGTGTACCTGCCATGTGCCAGTGTGTCCACCGCGTGTCACTGTGTCCACCGTGTGTCAGTGTGTCCACCAAGTGTCAGTGTATCCACTGCGTGCCAGTGTGTCCACCGCGTGTCAGTGTACCCACCGCGTGTCAGTGTGTCCACCGTGTGTCAGTGTGTCCACTGTGTATCAGTGTATCCACCGTGTGTCAGTGTGTTCAATGCATGCCAGTGTGTCCACCGTGTGCCAGTGTGTCCACCACATGCCAGTGTACCCACAGCATGCAAATGTGCCCACCGATTGCCAAGTTAGTAGAACACATTATAGATGTGATTAATTTCAAGATTGTTACGCTAATCTATATGTAATATTCATATACAATTTTATATCAGCAAAATACTAGTGTTTACCAAGAGAATTTACGTCATATACTGAATACTCCACATAACTATTGTGCTTCATTGCTCTCCATCAGGCAGAAAATGGGATTGATTATTTTAGCTATTGTTATATCTGCCATTATGCTTGGTCAGCATAAGATTGGCATTATAGTTACCAGGCCCCAAACCCATATAAGCTTCTATAGCACAAGGAAAATATGGGAAAAGCAAGAATAGTTCCCTCTTATACCAGAAAAGTCATTAACCAAATTAATCATACTGTACATTATTGTGTATTTATGGTGTCAAATCTATTATTCACCCCTCTACAGTGCAGCCTTGTAACTGCATTTATTGGTGTGCCCTGGTATAAATCATTCCGACCCTGTATTTGGCCAGGATCTGGAGGTTCCCCCAGGCTGAGCATTGGGAGTGGTGTGTTACAGCTATTGCAGCGTTGTCATTATTTTTAGGGCTGTCTTGCTAAAGTAATATACCTACTAAACTATGAGCCATTTAGTCCATCCAATCCTAGGCAATAAACAGCCTCCTCCCAACTGCAGCATGACATCACTGTGTATGTAGAAGTGCTTTGCGGCAGAACATGCGCAAGAAACATTGCAGCTTAAGTTTATGTTCTAAGGATTCTGCTGACATCACACAGATAACCCATTGGCACTAATATTATTCTCTCATCACTGAGACTGTGTGTGAAATGTATTATAGCAGAAGCCATATTTTCCTAGTTGTTCCCAAGATGTTCCAGTATAGCTTTATAAATAATGTACCATCCAATAAAAATGTATATAATCTACATATATCTCTTAAATATGCAATATTTACTCTTTATGCTATAGCTGCTCATGTATGTAATTTTACATACATACACATTTAAGTATTAAGCATACAACAGGATACACACACTATATTATATAATGAAGAATGTGTACTTCTATATTTATAAAAAAAACAATAAAACAAAAACACACCTTTATACCACATATGTTGCCTATATATTATTAAGAAACTAAGCAACCAAACCACATAATATAAATCTACAAGGTTATAGCATAAAAATCCAAGGAGAAATGTATGAACAAATGTATATATCCTAAAAATAGCCTTTTTTTTTTTGCAGAAAAAATTCACATATATAAAATATTCTTCTAAGAATATATTTTTAGGTTTTTTTCTTCATAAATATTAAAGAGTTCCTTGAATATATCCCCTCTTGAGATGAGTCTTAGTATGTATGATAGATGTCATGCAATGGAACCTGGAAGGTTGCAGCAGGAAAAGCTTGAGGTATATAGCCAGCATATCCTCCATACATTGCTGCTGCAGCGGCGGCATTCTTCTGTAGTGTGGCTAATGTGGCTGTAGTAGGGGCCGCAATGGGGACGTAGCTTGCGCCATAAATCCCTGCAGCAGGAATCCTTTGCACATTTGGAGCCATGGTGTACACTGGCGTTATTGGACGGCCCTGGAAGTCAGAATTCAAAGGATTTCTTTATTTATACGTTAAAATAAATAAACAAAAGGCAAACAAATATATTAAAACATTGTTTCCATGACTGTTACCCCTCTCTGTCATGAGTTAAGAACTATATTAAAGCTCTAATGCTGGCCATACACTAGTGCGATTTCGGGCTGATTGCCCGATTTTCGATGCGTCGTACGGTTAATCGCGTCAAAATCGTGTAGCATCTTGGTAGAATATGAACCGATGCGCGTTCCCGCCATTCTTAAAACGTATCATATGATCAAATGTGCAGCCCATCATATCTATCGTAATTGTATGGAGAGCGTGTGTGTTAAAAAACACCAAATCGTGCCACCGGGACTGCCGAGGCGTTCAAGGGAAAACGTACGATGAATCGCACCCTACTACATCGTACTAGTGTATGGCCAGCATAAATCACTGATATCTAAAATGGTTCATCCATGTTGGCTCACAAAATTGGATGGATCCATCCTTCGTGCATGCTGAACTAATAGAGCCTATTAGTGCAATTTGGCAATGACCAGACAAATTGGTGAAGAATGGTTACCAGTTCAGGACTAATAGTTGTTACACACACTAATATTGACAGTAACATTAATATGTGTCTCTTTTATTGCTAGGAAAGAAACCTCTGTCAGTCAATCGCAGCGTAACATTTCCACACAGTTTAGCGGAATCCATAATGAATGTATGGGGAGCAGACAACCAAGGCTGAGAGCAGCTAATGAAGGGAATTTCACATTCACCATCACTAGGTGTAGTTTGCAATAACAGACACAGCTTGTTATTAGCTGGTATATCAGTTATCGCTAGTTCCAGGTTACACAGTAGGTCTCAGAGCTGGCAATAGAAAAGAACTATTGAAGTCTCCTCTGGTTCATCACAACATTAAAAATTGCCCCAACCTCCAGAAAGTACAGCCCCGTAGCCCATCCAGAGTGCTCACCCTGAGATTCTTCCTAGGGATGAGGAGCCCAGCAATCAGATTATTAGTTTTACTATTTTAAGGTGCGTACAAACGTAACGATTTTCTGGACGATTTGTCGTTAACGATCTCGTTGTCGTTAAGTCGTTCAAAAAATCGTCAGGGGCAAAACGATGAACGATAACTACCAATGCGCGCTCCCGTTTGTAGTTATCGTTCATCGCCCATTCTGACGATTTCAGCTAAGCACAGCCGTCATCGTTGATGAAATCATTGTGAAAATCGTTCATTTCATTACATAAATTCGTTCTATATTTCAAGGGAAAATCTGTAGGGAAATCGTTAACGAAAATCGTTAACTACACAAATCGTTACGTGTGTAGGCACCATTACATTGGGAAAAATAGTAGAAGGTGTTGCCTTCTCACACACATACCCTGTTGAGTCTGTTTGCAGCAGATAATACAAAAAGGCTAATTAGCCTGTTATTGTGGGAGGGGCGGAGCTCTAAATACTCTCCTGTTATTCTCTCTCGATTGGTAGCAATTGATTCTGGTCTTTCCTGATTGCTTCTGTTGTTTTCCTTCTACACTTGTCCCCATATACAAAGCGTTCCATTCATTAATTTACCTCCGTACCGTCAGCACTCGCACAATCGTTCAGTCATTCCCTTATATACACCTATACCCCATGTAACAGCTATCTAAACTGTCATTTTATAAAATATACATCACTGCAAAGCTGGAAATCCGCATACTAGCAGTAACCCACATGGAGCCAAAACTTAATGGTAGTCGGGATGGCCTCTTACAGGAACTTGTGTCCCGGTGGTTTAAATGAATGCATTAGAAAAGAGATAAAACATTCTTTAATGTAGTGTGGCGATGAAGATTAATTTTTTTTTTTTGGGGGGGGGGGGATTTATCTAGCTGCAAATCATAATAAATATGCCCCTTAATGTTAGGTATCCTGCCCCCTTGCCTTTTCTTCCATTTAAACAACTTGCTACTCAGTCTTCACTATGTAAATACTGCATTCTCACTTTATTCGGTTCTTTCATTCTGTTTGCACAATTAACATTAGACTAAAAATAAGGAAATAGCTGTTAAAATCAATTATGACATTTAATGGTCAACCTGGAACTTCTCACATTGATACACAATACCAATGCCTGGTCCTTCATTTCATTCTATCATCCCCCTGATTTACACCTCATTGACTATTCCTTAGTCATTCCTAATACCCCAATGAACCTTACTGCTTTGATTTAAGACCCTCAGTCCATCTTTTATTCAGTCTTACCACCTAATTAGGCCATCATTCATATGAGACTATACATTAATTCATTAATTCTAGTCACATATTCCTTCAGTTGCATCATAATATTATTTTTACTAAACACACACACACGCACGCACGCACGCACGCACGCACGCACGCACACATTTCCCTGGGAACTTGTTACATTTATGTCACTAATTTAATCCCATTATACGGGATGTAGTATAAATCCCCGGCTGTTGTGACGCCGGCGCTCAGAATGACAGGACTAGAATCCTGACACCAGTCAGAATCCCGGCACCAGCATCCCAACCGCAGGCATCCTGACGGTATGTATTGGGTTAATGGGAGGGTTAGGATTACAGTTAGGCATTGGGGTGGGGAGTAGTGTTAGGCACTAGGCGGGGGGCTTAACGGGGGGGTAGGTTTAGACTGCAGGGGGGAGGTTAGGCTCAGGCTGTGGGAGTGTAGGGTTAGGCTTAGGTGCAGGGTTAGGATACTTACCGACAGGTGTCCGCCCAATATACTGTAAAATGTCCATATTGTATGACAAGGGTTGGGTATGAAATCCTGTCTGTCGGGATGCCGCTGGTCAGAATACCGACAGCGGCATATCGACAGCCAGAATCCCGAAGAAACGCATGGCAAGTATTTTGCAACCCCTACCCTAACCCTTCCTCCCCAGTGCCTAATCCTGACTTCCCCCCCTAGTGCCTAAGCCTTACCTCCCCCTCCCCCACCCTAATCCTAACACTCTCTCCCCAGTGCCTAACCCTAAACCTCCCCCTAGTGCCTGACTCTAACCCCGCACCCTAATCTCTCCCTAACACCCCGATACTTATCTTTGAGATGCCGACGGTTGGGATACTGGTTCCGGGATCCCGACCTATCGTATTTTGGCGCCGGTATTAGACCGGGATGCCGACTACATCCCGTATCACAAAATGGTCTGAGCCTTTGGCTGGAGTTGCTCTGAACTCTAAAATAGACTTTTTGTATCAAACACCCAAGCAAGGCTCTTCATGTACTAAACCAGAGGTACACCAGTGAGTTACCTATTGTAGCTAATCACTAAACCCATGATACTACAAAAGTACTCTGTCTAAGGTTCATGCATCCCTGAATAATTTTTTGTTTTATTGTCATTTGGATCTCTCCATATATTATAATAATTAAAAATTCTTGCAAAGGTTTCACTGTTCCTATCACTTGCTATTTCACACACATGGTGTATACTTTTGTTCAGCTACATTTAGGGCCTGATTCAGAGCTGCTCGTAAGTGGCCGCTCGTTCGTTCCGAGCGATGTTTGCCTAACTGCGCATGCGTACGGATCGTAATACGCATGCGCGAACCAGTCAGTGCGGCCGAAAATCGTTTGTTCGCTAAATAGCGAATGCCTGCTATTTTGAGTGACATGAAGAGGCGTATGTGGGTGGTAACAGGGGAAGGTGCTTGAAAACGGGGAGTGGAGATCCGAACGCAGGCGTGCTTAAACGTCAAAACGGCCGTTTTATGGGTGTGCATAATTAATACAGCAGCGTCATTGACCACGTCACTGGGTTATTTTATAGTCAGAACTGCTCGCAAGATTGCAGTAGGAAAAACCAACCACAAGAATAGCGAGCAGTTCATACGCTGGCCGATGTACTCGATTAATCTAATAAATAGCGGACATGACGTAGGATGCGAGCGGCCAGGGGGCGTAGTTATCCAAAAAACGACCGCAAGTTTTGTTCGCTCGTTCAGACCTAGAGGCGTGAACAGACCGCAAAGAGCGAACGGTTCATTTGAATAGCCACCCCTTTTTTCTGAACGAACGACCGCAAATAGCGTCCGGCTCTGAATGAGGTCCTTAATTTAGAACTTTGGCAATTTAGCTCCACCCATTCCAGTTTTACTGTCAATTATGATCGTTTTCCGAAATACAAAACAGGCAACAGCCGAATAATATTTAAAACCTTTTGTTTAGTTCAGCTATAGGTTCAAATCAATTAGTTATTCCCCCCTGCACACAGTCTGATCCAGATCTCACCTCTAGCAGGAGTGGAATTCCATTGGCTGCACACTACATAGATATGCCAAGTGGACGAGAGGTAAACCAATGATCCTGCCCAGAGACTCTGATTGTGGTATAAACATAATCACAGCAGCCTGGCAGCATCCTCTATTTTCTTCTCAGGTGCAGCCATGCCGTGTGTGGCCCCAGTAACATACTGATTGGTGGATGGGGCTGGTCAGCAACCAATCTGATGTGAGTTGGACAAAACATCTTGCGATCAGCTCACATCCAATTCATTGCTGTCCTTAGGTAAGAGGGTGGTCCCACTACTCCGCCAACGCCGGCACCCATGGTTAGTTCACCCATATACAAATCATTACTAATTATACATTCCTTTAGCAAATGTATTACCTGAAATGGTGGAGGTGTTGACACCGATGGAAGGACTGCAGCACTTGCGGGATCAGTCTGCACAGCGATGGGATTGATCATGTGTTCCATCCCATGGATTTTACCCTCTTCCATCAACTTTGCAGCCGACGCAGCCTGAAACATGGAGTACTGGGTGCCAATGGTGGGAATGGCCACTGAAATGTAGAAGTTGATCAGTAACACGTCTCACTGTTGAGAATCGAGAATACTAATATGTATAAGGAAACATCCTATCAATTCATTAGGAAATAGTAACGTAATAATAAAATAAAATAAAAATACTAATACATGAGGCCCTTCAGTCATGTGATCTGTTTCCTAATAAATTCAAAGGATCTATTATCCTCGTTATACTGGTCCAGCACATAGAATGGTTACTTCCTCTGACATTTGTCACTATCTGGTTCCAGCCTGTTCATAGGGCAGAAATGGATGTAGTTCTGCAATTCCCACACATACATGTCGCTTACTCCTATACACACTATTATATAAAATATATATATATATTTTTTTTTTCTTTATAAAATAAAATTCTACGAGCTACAATCATTTTTCTTTGCCAAGTTTCTTTACTGTTACATTGTGTTAGTCTTAGCAGATAAGAAGGCATGAATGAGTGATTTGGGAAAAATAATCAAGTGACACAAGATGATTGATAAATCTCAGTTACAAAGAGAACTATGTGTATAGATTCTCAATGACAAACACAATCTGGGCTGATTTACGTAGCAGTGTTGGCACATTTGTATTAAGTATAGATTGTGGAGTGATTTGTGAAGCATACAGCTGTATGTATGGAAACGCGGCGCTCTCTATTCTAATCTACAATCAAATGTATCTGTATATAAGGACGGTCTATCTGTTTAGAGACAGGGGTCTTTTTACTGAGCCTTGGATGGAGCTAAAGTGAACGGAGATAAAGTACCAACCAACCAGCTGCTAACTGTCATTTTTCAAACACATCCTGTGAAATGGCAGTTAGGAGCTGATTGGCTGGTACTTATCTCCATTCACTTTAACTCCATCCATGACTTAGTAAATAGACCCCAAAATAAGTAAATTTACACATACTGGTTTGGTGCATGAATGGCTCATCTACCACACTTTAAGATGGCCAAAATTGGTGGCTGGTAGACAAGAAATAGTTATTTACCAACACTGGTCAAAGGTATTTGCTCGAACACAAAGGCAACCCTATAGCATTTAGCTTTTATCTGCCTGGTGAAAATTATAACTAGACTGCAAGAAAAATGTCTGACTCACTAAACTCTGGTTGTTGTAGAAGTGTTAATATAATTAGGGATTAGAGATTGTGCATGGATGTATGTATAATATGTGTGTTTGTGTGTGCATGTATGCGCGTGTGTGTGGGTAGAAGACTATCTTCAAAGATGTAGAAAAATGTATTTACTCCAATTTTTGTTCTTTCTCACTTTCACAGATGTCTTCCAATGTGTCTGCCCTGAATGGATAAATTCACTAGTTAGGGATCAGTGTACAATGTCAGATATTAAGACTAACCTGTACCAGGTTTAAGAGCAACTGGATTGACCGCTGGTAATTCCAGGTTGGGTACAAGTTCAAAGCCTTTTTCTTGCTGTTTACCCTTCCCTTCATGATATCTGCTATAAATGCCACGGCCAGCCGAATATCCCCCCAGGTACGTTCCCCTGGGACCAGGAGCTCTGTTGCCAGCTGCACCTCGCCCTCTGCCTCTTATGCTGCCTGCTTGTAATACCAACACAATACAATCAGAAACCACAAGCGATCACGACTAAAGATCCTATAGAGTATATACTGAGCAAAGGATCTGAGCTTCCATTTTGGGCAATGACGCACTTTAAAGAACAAAGTGCCAATGTTCTCTCAAGGTTGTCCATCAAATCTTTTCTTAATTGAAGCCCATCAATTAGGGCAATTTCTCAGTGCCCAATTCTCTGCAGCCTCCCAGGCCATTTCAGCATGTTGGCTTAGAATTTAGGCGCTCGGTCTATAGTATGTATATATTATGTGCAAGGTCAATATACATTTTAAAATATATCACTTCCAAAATGGAAACACAGCTGAAGGAATACGCAGTTTCAGTATGTGGCTTAAAGGTAGAGCTAAAATACAAGTGAAGTAGAGCTAAAGCTTGTGATATTTTTGAACAAATCAATAAATTAATTTTAAAAACAGCCATATCGTGAAAGAATGTAAGATATTTGAAATGTTCTGTTATATCCCAGTTATCTAGTGAAAAACACTTTTGGGGCTGCAAATGACCATTTTGTGGGCTTAACCAATGGTCACGAAAGTACATTTTATTTATTTGCTAAGAACTTCTTTGCCCCGGTTGTGTCAGTAGCTCCTAGTGCATTGATAAGCTGCAGTCAAACTGGTTGTTCTTGAAGGTAAGAGGAACGCAGGAGCACTGCAAATCCATGGTACACATACATTTCAAATATGTTGCATTCTGGCAAGATTAATGATTATACTTATATATGTGTGTATGTTACAAAGTACTCTTACATAGATGATCTTGTATTTTAGCTGAGATGTGATTTATGACTTCAGTACAGAAGCATGAGGTAGAAGTACATGCTAGGCATAAGCCCCTATAATCACGGTTGTTTTACTGACATGTCAGACGCAGAAATCAGGTGACAGGCAAGGATAAACTGATAAGGGAGAAATGACGTGCACTGTGACCAATGGCAGAACGTAATGAGAATGTTCATGTGACCTTGGTAAGGTTCTCTTATCAGCTCTGGTCACACAGGATGAGGACAGCAGAACCTTTTGTACAGTGTTCCTCATGTACTGAAGCCTAATGGCTCACCTCAACTGCAAAATCAAACTCAAGGGGGGCAGTAGTTTTGGAGCTGTTGAATGTGCCATGTATTACACATGGTACCGACTACATACAAGTATTCACATTTTAAGACATTTATACAGATGGGCAGCTCATGCTCCTTAGGCAGTGGTCCCCTGCCAACCACCGCTGGATCCCTGTGTTTTTCAGTTCTTCTGGTTGGAAAACTGGAGACTGAGAGAAAATCTTCCCATTGGCTGCTGGACATGCACATGACCCCACCTGCTACGAAATGTCACCAATACCACAAATTTTAATTTACCAGCATAAATAGATTGCTATTATGGTACATGCACTTTGATGATGTTAGTGACATGGGGGAGAAGTGGACAAGTACAGAAGTTGCCCTTAGCAACCAATCAGCTTCTAGCTATCATTTTATAGAATGTGCTTGATAAATGCTACCTTAAAGCTGACTGGTCGCTATGGCCAACTTCTCCACTCTTTACACAGTTTGGTACATCTCCCCTGTAATGTGGCAGGGAGAGGCTTGTTGGCATGATAAGTAGCTGCTCGTAGATGCTCTGTTCTTCAGTCCTCCAGCCAGTTGAATTGAAAAAACGCGGTGCTTTGACACAGATATCAATGCCTTTCGCATAGGGGCATCCAAACGTACAAGTACAGATGTGTCCTCATACATCTAGCCTCCTTGCGCGTTACACAACCCTTCTAGTCGCGCCATGCTGTGTCGTGATTCGGTAGCGCTGAGCGTCTTTTTCGTGCGACTTTTCCCTTCAAATGTGTCTTATTTGCACGACATACATATTTAATCTGCTGATTAACATGATATGCGACATACCTATATTCTGCATGCGAAATGCTACGCTGCAGTGTCAGCGGCACACAGAATATAGGCATGCCCCATATCATGTTAATCAGCAGAAGCTGTGTGTGCATCTTATTTGTACCACTGTGCGAATAAGACTCATTTGAAGGGAGAACGTTGCATGAAAAGACGTTCAGTACTACCGAGGCACACAACGCTCATGCGTTACGTGTAACGTGACTTGTAGCGCACGGAGGATAGATGTATGTGGATACACCTGGATATCACTGTCCGCTAAAGAGCAGGAGATGCCCAAAGGTGGATATCACAATTAACTCAACGTCAGTTTCCCTCACAAAGGTGAACGCCAGTCACATGGAGTCTTGCCATGAGCAGATGGGTCAATCCACAACACAAAAGGAAACATTTAGGATGCATAAAATAATTTAGAATAATTGTACGTTCAAAACATAAACTCAGTTGGTATTCTTACTGGCCGTTAGCTTTTGTGTTGTGAACATTCTACCAGGTAAAGGCTGATCTGGCCATGTGTATTTATTTATAGAGTATAGGGAGACCTACTGATTGACGTGTGACATCCCATTTGGAAGACTCTCTGATCAGTTTTCTCTGAACCATGTGACCACAGATTGGAGGCTGGGGGGAAAGACGAAAAAGCGTTCCAGCCATATAATTTGTGAATTTATACTAATTCTGTTACATCTTAAATTAATAATACACAAAAGAATTTAGTGGTTTAGAAATTATATTAGTCAAGATGAAACTGCACACTCGAGCGTTATGCCAGTTCTGCAACAGAACGTGACACAATTACAAGGAAAAGTGTTTATGAAGGTAAAATGAAAAGTCATCATATCTCATTCTGTTTTAATTATGCATGTTTTGAAAACTGCCCAAAAGAACACTCAATTGTTCTTCTGGGATTTTGTGCAACTTTTACAGTATACAGTATACTCTCCGTTTTGAGTTTGACAATAATAAAATAAGCTAAACTAAAATTAACCAAAGTGTCAGCGCCTTAATACACCTAGCTCTAAAGCAATGCCAACTAAGCGCTACCACATAAGTAAGAGAAACAAAATATTAGAAAGGTATCACATATACCAATACACAAGAATGCAATAAAACAAAGTTCACCCGACAGGGTATATAAACTCTTATATCTTCAGACTGATTTTCAGAAACAAGGATATCTTTCCATGTGGTAGCGCTTAGTGATATACCCTTGTTGTTATATCTATGTAGGGGTTCTCTAGGGACTCCATTCTATCACTACATAGCAGCAACCGAGTGAAGCGCAGGTCCCTAATAAATGTCTGCAATGCCAACTAAGCGCCTGATTCAGAGACGGACGGAATTGTAAAGCTGCACACAAGCAGCTTTGAAATTCCGTCCATCTTAATGCAAATGCAGAAGCAGGTGACCAGTAGTTGGTCCTTTGGTCAGGCTGCATGAGCTGAAGCTTCCTGTAGCCTGACTGGATGCTGGTCACTTCAAAGGCCAGGATGCTCCAGTTTCGGGGACCGGGGACCATCCACGCCCCCGTCCCCCCAAAAGCCACAGTATTTCAATCATGCTGCGGCTTGGGGGGTGTCTGCGAGCGTAAATTGCAGGACCCGTTCGGCACATGCGCAGAACGGGTCCTGCTCAGACGCAGACCCCTAACCATCGGAGATGTACGTTCATCAGATGAATGTACATTTCTGAATAAGTCCCTAAATGCAATAGATATGTGTGTGACTACAAAGGTATGATATGTATGAAACCAGAAATGAGGTACGGTATATAGAAATGGATTTGCTTGCTATGAAGAAGTTAAACCCATTTTCACATTTAAATGATGGTTCTAGAGAAAATGTTTATTTTATTTTCTGACATGGCGATTAGGCTGGGTAGTATAATTTGCTACTAAAAAAAATAAAACCATTTTCTGAATTCTTTTAGCTGCTACATTCTGGTCACAGTGCACTACATAACCAATGAGAGGCAGCAATAACGGAATGACTGGTCATGGCAGTAAAATGTGTGGATCATGTCACAACAATGTGCTTGAAAAGTATATTCTAGACTACACACATTCTGGAGATTTGTGCTCTTTAGAAACATTTGAGATGATCTTTATAAATTAGCAGAAGAAAAGAGGGAAAGATTTGTTAGACAAAAACAATTACCGCATATCAAGTTCTGATAGCATACAGCACCCAGTTATTGCCAAACTACACTTCCCATAATGCCCTGCCTCCCGCAGGGCGCCAGTCCCGGGAAATGAAGTTTAGTAAAAACCGAGGAGCATGACATAAGACATACCTGAGCAACACTACTATTATACACTGACCAGAACTTAACACAAACTCACATAACGAGATATGTGTATTTTATAAGTATATTTCTTATTATTATGCTTTGTTAAACAATGAGATAAATAATAAAATCGATGCAAAGTTAAAAAAAATGATGTTGCCCATAGCAACCACCTAGATTCTGTCATTCTACTTAAAGTAAAGAATTCTATTGATTGCTTTAGGCAATACCCTTTTTCCTGTCCAAATTTTCATAAATAGCCCCACTGGAGCCATACGTACAAATATATTGTAACCCCTAGCAACCAGATGTTTGCTTTAGCTTTCTTTTAAATAATTTTGTTTATTTACATTACATTTTTGCACAATTTTATTAATTGACCCCATAGATAATTACCATTTTGTTATATTACTTAAATTAATAATATAATAGTAATTATAGAATGCAATGAAAGATTTATTCTAGCATGTATCTATAATTAGGATTGGACTATCTAAAGCTAAAATATTTCTCACCACTCTTAAGGAGGAGATGTATCAAACCTTTGAGAAAAATATAGTGGAGAATTTGCCCATAACAACCAATCAGCTTATAACTGCCATTTTATAGACTATGCTAGATAAATGATAGGAAGAAGGTGGTTGCTATGGGCAATGTCTCCAATGTATCTCTCTTGAAGGTTTGATACATCTACCCCATAGAATTTAAAGCAGCAATCCTACATTTCTTTAAACAGCAAATGAAATACCTTTTATGCTGGATACACACTCGCAGATATATTGGCTACTCAATTGATTGGCCAATATATCGTGTGGCCGTCTACCAGTGTGTACTAGCAATATGACTGTGAACGACGTTGTCCACAGATATATCTTGTCGGCTCTGCTGCACAGCTGATGGCAGATATATCTGCAGATATACTGGGGAATCGTGCTACGTGTACGGGCGGTCGTACACTTGCAACAGAGACTGTGGGAAAGGGGGGGCAATGCGAATCCCGGCCAGCGGGACCCATGGCCACATGACAGATGATGGTTGGTCAGTGTGTATGAACAACCATCACCTGCAGATCAGTCGATCTGCAGATATATTTCTTAGGTGTGTACCCAGCTTTAAGCATGCATCAGTTAGCTATTAACTGTCCTACAACAAATCATTATCTCATTTTCAAATTCTCTCTGAAGGATATACAAGCATGGCTACCAGACACCTCTGTTTTTTATGGAATTGCTGCTTTATCTAGATAATACATAGTCCAATAAAAACATTAACACATTTGTTACATTTACCAACCTTTAACAAAGTAATCTCTGTTGGGGCCAATCAGGGCATTGTAAGGATATCCGTAATATGCCAGTGTGTAAGGATCACATGAGTAAACATAACTAGGCTGGGTGACTTCAGTGGGAGTAGCCGTTGCAGGTGCCCCTCCTTTAGCAGCTTTCTGGTAACGTGTGTATTGTTCCTTATCAACAGGCTTGGCCAACGTAACTTCTATACAAGATCCTTCAAGTTCAGCCCCATTGAGGTTCCTCATGGCCTGGACAGCATCATCCCGGCTGGTGAAATGCACAAAAGCATAATCACGTATTTTCTTAACCCGCTCAACACACCCAGGATTGTACTGTCCAAAGATCTTTTTAATTACATCCTCAGATGTTTCAATCATCAGATTTCTCACGTAAAGAATTTTGACGGTCTCCATTACATCTTCATCTACATCAATCTCTGGTTCCGCCCAGTCAACAGCTATCTGGTGGCCCCACAGC
Organism: Taudactylus pleione; assembly: GCA_031769625.1. Lineage (NCBI taxonomy): Eukaryota > Metazoa > Chordata > Amphibia > Anura > Myobatrachidae > Taudactylus > Taudactylus pleione. The sequence continues at coordinate 316,996 of JAUIMM010000518.1, forward strand.
TGGATTCTTCCTGGCATCAGTTTCCTTCTGGCCATAGCAGCCGCTCGGTGGCTTTCATACTCTACAAAAGCAAAGCCTCGGTTTTTCATCTTATCAGCAGCACTAGCATAGACAATGACATCTAAAACCCCTTCTGTTACTTTAGAGATTTCTTCCAGAATCTCTTCTCTCTTCTTCATTTTCGGAATCCCCCCAATAAAAAGCCGACAGTTATCTACACTGCAGCAAACCCCTAAAAGTCTCCCAGGCCTGATTTCATAGTTATTAAGTTCTCTAACTGCCCTCTTGGCTTCATGCTTGAGTGTGTACATGACAAAGGCATAGCCTCGGTTCTTTCCATCAAAGTCCATCATCAGGCGCATTTCGTAGATCCTACCTACGCTTTCAAAGGCTGGAACAAGCTCATCCTCATACACATCACGGGGTATTTTGCCTACAAACACTTCACAGCCACGCGGAGGATGAAGCCCTTCCCATCCAGGTGGTGGACCTCCATATTTCCTCTGTCCATTTTCTTGGACCATTGCATAACCTGTACGTTCCATGAGTGCAATGAGAGCAGCCTCGTTTGGTGCACCAGCCACTCCTTCTGTGATCTTTGACGCCGACATGTTAGAAGGATCGTTACTCATCATAGCAATAGAATCCTCTGCTGTCATTATGCCAAAGTGATGCAGTACTTGCTGAAACCTATTAAAAGAATGGACATAAAGCATTAGAACATGCAATAATGCAGGGCACTGCTACAGAGTAAAATAATAACATTTCAAATAAATATTTCCTTTCCTTCTCCTTAAGCGGCTTCCCAGAACAAATTAGTCATGTAAAAACTTGGCTTAAATTAAACTACATGAAAAAGTAAATGAAGAAACAGCAGATACTCCAGTAGTCAGAAGAAAGACACTCCTTATCATGCAGTGACTTGCACAATATAAAGCAGAAAACCTTTACCCAACTGTTATAACAGGAACATACAAAACTTTTAAACTAGATCTTAATTCATCATAGTCTATATCTGAAACACATGGCTAAATAATGCAAAATGGGTATAAATATATATTCAGATATTTTTATATACACACCAGGTTAATTGAGCAAAGCTCCCTCCAAATAAAAACTAGCAGTGTCCTATATTTATATGTCTGAATTTCATACACATTTTGTAAAGATTAGTCATGAGTGTCACCAGGGGTAAATAGGCTACTAAGGACTTAATTTGTTCTATATATGTCACAGCGCTAATAAACATTCCACAGCAATTACTACTGTATACACATTGATATGTATGAAATACGTGTTACCAGTAATGCTAGCTTACATAAAGGCTGTCAGTTTTTATCTTTAAAAATCATATAAAAACTTGTTAACATTTCTCTATGACACCTGAAAGAATAGCATCAAACTCTACATACAGTTCCTCCACACTCTGGGGGTGATTCAAATGTTTTTTTAGGTCGTGATAATTAATGAGTGCCCAGTTTGCTATTCAATTGTTCTGGGCGCTCATTAATTATCGCCCTCTTCTATGAGACGAGATCTAGACGTGTAAAACGGCTAAACCCGTCTAAAATTCTGGTTAGGGCGCGCTAATTGCGGTTAGCACGCCCTAACCAAGATCACACATTTCTGTTCGCACCCTCCTGACTGCGTGCAGAAATGCCGGCTGCTATCGCTCCCTGACAGAGCAACAATTGAATTGCTCTGTCGGGCGTCTTAAAAAAAAAAAGCCACCGGCAAAACATTTGAATCGCCCCCAAGGTGTTTCTCCTGTGTCCTAAATGGAAAGTGCTGCCAGAAACCCTTAAAGGAAACCAGACATGATAGAGATAAATTGATGTCTATGCCATACCAGTTATGTTGTCCACAAGGACAGCAGTCATGTATGGCACAACGGATGTGGGCAGCATAAGTGGCACATGATAAAGCTCATTGGCTTTCACATCCTATTTTCCAAACAGTTTTCTTGCTTTGAGTTTCATTTAGAATGCAACAACATGCTCGTAAGACCACTCAGTCGTTTTATGCCCTGAGGCATTCCGTTATTTAGTGATGTTTGAGAGGATTTTTGAGTTATACTGTATATTATATAATGCTGCAAAGCGTGTGTCAAGCAGCTGCACAATAAAGAGCTACAGGGAAGCTCCACACCCTTCCACTCCTCACAGCTCTCACTGGCTGCCTGCTGGATACAGCTTCACTTTTCCCGCAGCCAGAGCTGTCAACGAATGGTGCCGATGACCCCATCAACCTGCAGTACACCCTCACTCACACAGCCCCCCTCCCCCCCGCAATCATGCCCCCCACTAGTGGCTTTGAGACACAGGATGCATGGGTCTGGAGAGAAAGAAGTCGGGGAAATGATGCTTGCGAGATACAGGGGGTGCATGAGGCTGGAGGGACACGGGGAACCATGAGGGTTGAAAGACACAATGGGGAAATGTGGTTGGAGAGGCACCAGTGGAAAGGGCAAGTGGTGGGGGAGATCAGGTAGGTTCAGAATGTAAAGAACATTGAGGAATGGGGCTGGTGAGACATACGGGGGATGAAGCTATCTGACAGTCACACTAGCCAGCAACCTGTCGAAAGACATATCAATAATACTAGTATTACATTATATATTACAAGAATGCATGTTTATTTCTGATTAGACTGACTGTGTGATGCTTAGTTCCAACTTTATTGCTTAATAAAGAGATGGATACTGCAATTTTCCATGATAATGTGACACTATGGTACTGTTATGTTGGAATCTATGTCATTTTACCAAGACAGTAAGCATTGTGACTCCCCCTTCTAATGGGAATTAACACAATAAGAAAAATGAGGTTCTGCCTACAAGCCACAAGAAATCTAAATGTCAAAAGAGCCATTAGCAGATCTTCTACTTATAGTCTATCCTATATTGTCACTCTGATTCCAAATTCAGGAACCATTGCAGTTCTGGAGCATAGTCTGAGTACGGAGTAAAGTGCCCAGTGACTGGTAGAGGATGGATGCTAACAATGTACAAGTTAAGGAATAAGGGGATTTCTATTATATTATTATACTGCTTTGAGTTTTACATTCAATGGCAGTGTTTTCCCAGTTCTGTGCTATTCTAGGGAACCATTACAATCTCCTTGATCTAGATTCCTACACAAATGCACACAGCAGATTTGGATCACCAGCAAACTGTTGTCAGACAGGTTCTACTGGCTTGAGGGCACAATTACTTTTTAATTTGTTTGTTCGAAAAAGGTTGTCATGGTGAGTGCCACATAACCCAAGTGCCAGCTCAAAAGCATAGGAAGTCCTAAGGTGTATAAGCCTTAATAATCTTTAAAGACTGTTTTGCAGAACTACGCAATACAGGGCAATACTTCCCACCAAGCAGATATTATACCAGTAACAAGAATCCCAAGTAGAAGAACGGGGGTTTCTTAGCAAGAAATGGTGACCTTCATGTCCAGCTGTTAATAAACTATAACTCCCAACATGTACTGCAAGCCTGACATTTGTCAGAAGCGATTCAAGGTAACAAATCCCTGCTGTTGTGCTCTGTTTGCGTATAGAATGGTATATAGACATATTTATCAGAGTGAGAGGTTGCATTATACAAGGAGGAAGTAGACCATGAATTATATACATACTTCCCTACTTTTTTTTTTTTAACGAAATTTATTTTGCATTTTACATAAGTTAAGGTACAACAATATGCGCATGGATAAGAGAGATATTTAGCATATTACACAGATAAAAATATAGGATAATAAAGTATCCAAAATACACATATAGCAAAAAGACCAATCTGAAAACAGATAAAACATAAAAAGATAAAAGATTGCCATACTTCCCTACTTTTGAAATAGCATTTCAGGGAGATTGTGAAAGCAACATCTATGAGCACGGCGGTAAAGTGGGCGTGTACTGCTACATCTGAGAGGCGTGTCATAAAATTGACTTACATCCACATGTAAATGATCCCCAAAGCAGTTAGTAAGATCTATTTGTTGATGAAAACACACTGATACTTTTCAGAAAATGCATTTAGCCATAGGGATCATTGTGCCTTATAACCAGTGCAGGGAAATTATACTAGTGAATGTACATATATGTGTTTTTTCTTTATATAACAGCTTCGTAATGGGGTAAGGTACAATCAGGGAGATTACTAGACTCTTCAGAGTCAGGGAGATTGCTACTATTTCAGGGAGTCTCCCTGACAATCAGGGAGAGTTGGCAAGTATGATTATATAATACATATGAAAAATCTTTAACAACTATAATAGGTCATTTTATGGAAACACCATATTTATTTTCCCTGTTTGGCCTATTCATGATCCCTTATGGGCCGTATTTTTTTGTAACATGTCCCAAGGAGGTCACCTAATATTCAGCAAACACAGAAAACTTAGGGGTCTAACACTGCTTAGTAAAAGCAGTGTTAGGTCACAGAGTGAAAAGGGATAAGGTGCCAGCCAATCAGTTCCAAACTGTCATCTCACAGGCTGTATTTGAAAAAATGACAGTTGGGAGCTGATTGGCTGGCACCTTATCCCTTTTTAATCTGTCTCCTAACACTGCTTAGTAAATAGAGCCATTAAGTTTTCTCAGTTTGCCAGGGGATTGCCAGTGGTTTCCGAAGCCCCACTACTTCCTATGGGAAGGAGGGCCGTCTTGTGTACAGTAATCTGATCGGATCCCTCAGTCACTGCGTGTTATGCGGCTGTGCGCATGTGTGAACTCAGGTCACACATGAGCAATGTGCTAGATCGGAAGGGGTAAGTAACACTGACACTTCGGTAGCAGTGTTAAGCTGGGTACACACTGATAGTGATATCGCCCGCTCGTTTAAAGGGCGATATATCAATAGCGTGGGTGTGTACAGAACAACGCCATTCACAGATATATTTGATCTGCTGTGCAGCACAGCAAATGGCTGTACACATGCTGCAGCACCCGGTGGTGATTGACAGTTCAACTGGATGGGCAATTTAAATGCCCGCCCATTTGAGCTGTGAAGCCCAGCACATCGGGCAGACGAATTGGTAAGTGTTTATACACTTGCCAATTGACAGATAGGTCGGTCTAGTATGTACCCAGTTGTAAGCACTGTGGGGATAGCTGCTTTTTAGCGGTGCAAAACAGAATCGCTCTGGTAGTTAGGTATCTACATCTGCAACTCGCGGCAAGTTGATTACTTAATTATCGGAGGCCAATAGGTCCCCGATAAAGTACAGGCCTCTTTATACCATATGAGAAAAGTAAAAGTTATTTAATAAGAGGTTTTTTTAAATACTACATTGTATCACAAAAACTAGCAATTTAATGATGTCTCAATACGCATTAATGGATGCAGCAAGTAGCTTTATTTTTTTATTATAAGATCTCACCTGATAATTCTGATTGCATGTGGCATAAAATCTCAGCGGTTTGTTTTTGAGAGGTCTATTGACACATCGTTAATAGGTGAACTCTGTTTAACCATATATATTGTCTCAAAAAAACATTGATACTTGGGCCCAAGAGCTTACTGTTAATTTGGTTTCTGAAAATTAGATATATTTCTCTTGCATGAACTTTGAACCCAGAACTGAAATTGTACATTTTAAACAATAAACGATAAATAAATGAGCTTAATCTTAAGTCACTTGTTGCCAAAAACAGCCCTGTTGCCTATGTATACAGCAACCTGCCTACCACATTGTCCATAAAGGTCATTCATTTATGGCCTTTAGTGCTGTTTTCCTTGTCTTGCCTATAAATGACCTATATTAGTTCTACTATCCAGTACATCATTAAAGGCAAAATATTCCATCCTCTTGACCCTACGGCAAAATATCCCAGTTCAAACTGGATTTTCCCTATATTACTCTGATTGAAAACCAGCAGAGCAATACCTCATGGCTATGCAGATTGCCTAATTACAGGACCTGAGTTTTACTGGAGGTAGTCATAGAATATTCTCACTATTAAATTGCAAAGATCGCACTGCAATGGTAAATCACCAACATATAAATACAATATTATATATAACAAAAATAATATATATTTCATTTGCCTTTTCATTTGAAAATAAAATATATATTTTTTATAATAAAGCCATTTCACTTAAGGTTAGGGAAACTAAACCAGCCCCAAACTCAACCCTACGTAAAACTTGCAAGAACACCTAAACGCCTAGACCAGAGGTTCCCAAACTCGGTCTTCAAGGCACCCTAAAGGTCCAGGTTTAAAGGATAACCATGCTTGGATACATGTGACTTAATTTAGTACCTCAATGAATCTGTTTAACCATCTGTGCTCTATCATGGATATCCTTAAAACCTGGAACGTTAGGGTGCCTTAAGGACCAAGTTTGTGAACCTCTGTCCTACACTGACACTAAAACTTTTGGTCTACATATAACAATGGTCATAGGGTGTCCAGGTAAAAAGGAGTTTGGGAAAATGTTTCTTTAGTCACTGACTTGGAGTCCATGGAGTTTTAATGTCATCTTAGGAGCACAACACTAATTATTAAAACTGAGGCTTATACTGTATTTTCCCATCTCATGCATGCACTCACATCTGACCTTTCCATCATACACCTTGCTCTGTAATAAGCAAAGTTACTGATTAATCTAAGGTACCAATGACTGACTCGTACAAATCAAGCATTTAACCAGCTGCTGATATCAGTGTGTATGTGGGGGGAGGGTTCAATCTTCATATCTGTATTTTTGTCACATCGACAGAACTGAGCTGCAAAGTGCGGCAATTTGTGAGTGACCTCTGATCTGCGCTGTTTGCATAACCCTTTTATAGGAATTGTGAAATAAAGGTTTACAGCGATTGTCAAGGAATATACAGATCGAGAACATTCATCGACTTCTGCACAGGGTTAGTGTAATAAAAATATTGAAATGTTTAACTAGGGTTTAGGGCGAAGCAGGAAGATCTTTGCACTTAGCACGATTTGGCAAAATTTATAGCATGTAATCATACTTGTCTAAAGGGTAGAATAATATTGCTAGGTCAGTGCAGGTGGATCTGTTACAGACACCTATCTTACAGACGTGTAAACTCTCATGACTGATAACCCTTTCACTGCCTCCCACAGAATGGTAGACACAAGCAGTACCATTCTAAAACATGCCCCAAATAAGAATGTACATTATAGGCATCCAATAAAAAGTAGTGTGTTACTGACAAGTATTGGTTTAGAATTCCCTAGCAAGGACAGCACTGAGTTATGATTTGTTAAGACAGATTTAACCCCTTTTAGCAAATGCAGTAGATGCCTAACACCTATTATTCCGCATCCAGAACAGTAAAAAATGAAGCAGTCCTGGGCTCATAAAGAAGAGCACTCAGTTTTTAAGCGTTCGGGGTTGATCAGTGGTTTCCCCGACACTGGGATCATAATGCAAGCACAATGTGAGCGAATTCTGAGTAACGGCGCGTCTGAGTGAGACTTCAATGGCAGAAAAGTCATGAAAACAAGCTCTTATTGGACATCACCCTGAACATGAGTTTTCTTACAACTTTAAATACTAGTTAAACTGTATGATCAATACTGCACACAAACAGTTAATGTTCCCATGAAAGAGACACTAATAGCGCTTTTATACCGAAATTCCAGGCCTGACCCAGAGGTTGGAACAGGGTTCCAATCCGGAAGATACCCGGAATTTCCCCCGCGCCAACCCAGGATATTCCAGAGTCAGTGCCATTCACACCGGAGCCGGGTCTGCAGAGACACGGCTTTTCCGGCATTGAAGTGGATGCTTGGAGAAGACGTCATCTCCAAGCGCCACTGAAGCCGGCCAATCGGCAGGCAAGCAGCACGATCCAGGTCACAGTGACCCGGATCGCGCTGTTTACACTGCAGGGTTTCACGGGTTATTCCCATGTTAAACCCTGCAAGTTACCTGGGTTGGATTGCCAGGTCACTCGACCCAGCAATCCAACCCTTTCCCTTTTTACACCAAGGAGCTACCCGGGTTAACCCTGCAATTGCAGAGTTAACCCGGGTTTTAGCTCTGGTGTAAAAAGGGTATAAGAATAGCCAGATTAATGACATGATTACTCCCGTCAGGGAAAAACATATTTGGGAATAATGGATGGATGGATAAATAAATGGACTTATATATACTTTGTCCCTCGCTTGCCCCCAATATATTTGGTCCCTAGGCAATCACCAGAGTTCATCTAATGACATTGTTGGACCTGCCTAAATCAGATCAGTAGCAGACTGGGAGTGCTGGTCCTTATAGTGCTTGCATTTTTGGAGGCTTCAGGTAAATTTGCTGTTAAATTAAAATTACCTGGATACATGCCCTATTAGAATCTGATTGGCTGCTTATCTCACTCCAAGGCTTGATACATCCTTCCCCCCAATACGGAGACACTCAGGGGGCCATATGGCTCCCGATGATGAAGTATTCACATCGCCGCGGGGGATACTTATCACCTGAGCAATTCATCATTACTCCGGTGTGGGACAGCTGCGCTGAAAAGCAGCTGTCCCCGTGAATAGTAAAATTTCTACAGAAGTAGCAGCGTTACTTACCTGTCCCCATCTTCTGCACATGTGTGACCTGACTTCACGCATGCGCAAAGCCGCTGGGGAGGCAGTGAGGAGACACTGGAGGGATCCCTCTTTGTATCCCCCAGAACACCTTCCCCTATGAAGGAGATGGTCTACGAGAACAAGCTCCATCTGAAAATGGTGATTGTACTCACAGGCGGACTCCAAAAACGTTAAGTTTTCAGAGTTTGCTGAATATCAGGTGGTCTTATCGGACTCCTGATGATGAATGGCCTGTTACCTTAAATATGAGGAAACTATAGAGTTTCCGCATATGTGACGGGTCATTTTAGTGATGAGGAATAGGACCCTCACCATTAGGACCATCCTATTAGTAAAAGTGCTGTGAGCGCTCCACTGCTCGTATTTTCCTGAAATATAGATAGAAGACCAGAGGCGGTTTAAGAGAGGAGGGGGCCTGTGTGCAGGCTCCAATCGGGCCCCCTCCTCTCCAGCGGTGCAGTAGACTCTGGTGTTGTGCAGTGTTCCCAGGACATCTCTACTGCGCATGCGCAAATCACCTAAAATAGCCACAATGGCCATATTCCCGGTGATTTCTGCAGCCAGCGCCGGGCCGACGGAGCGGTAAGTATATTTATATGGGTACAGGGGGTGCAGTGTGTGGGCCCCCTAGACCCAGGGGCCCATGTGCACCACACACCTTGCACCCATTACAGATACGCCCCTGAGGAGACAGTATTAATTAGGCCGCAGTGTGCACCTATTGTTACTTATTTAATAAGTACTGTATATTTATCGAACAACATCCACTTACTATTTATATTTACTTCCTACACCAGCTACTGTTTTGCATGTCATCTATAGGTTTTGTAAGCTGCTGAAGAACTACAAGTCCAAGAATACACTGGCAAGCAAAGGTATATTTATATTTCTGTCAGAGGGTAATTCTGCAGATTTACATTAGTTAAACAATATGCGAGCTATAAGTCACTTGGCAAAGAGGGACTTTTGGTTCTGAATAAAACAAGGGCCCTCATTCAGAGCCGTTCGCTATTTGCGGTCGTTCGTTTAAAAACAAGGGGTGGCTATTCAAATGATCCGTACGCACATTGCAGTCTGTTCACACCTCTAAGTCTGAACGAACGAGCAAAACATACGCTCGTTTATTTGTTAAAAACGCCCCCTGGCCGCTCGCACCATACGTCATGTCCGCTATTTATTAGATTAATCGAGTACATCGACCAGCGTATGAACTGCTCGCTATTCTTGTGGTTGGTGTTTGCTACCACAAATTTGCGAGCAGTTCTGGCTCTAAAATAACCCAGTGACGTGGTCATTGACGCTGCTGTTTTAAATATACACACCCATAAAACGCCCGTTTTGACCTTTAAGCACGCCTGCGTTCGGATCTCCACTCCCCATTTTCAAGCACCTTCCCCTGTTACCACCCACATACGCCTCATTCTGTCACTCAAAATAGCAGGCACTCGCTATATAGCGTACAAACGATTTTCGGCCGCACTGACTGGTTCGCGCATGCGTACTAAAAAGCGTACGCATGCGCAGATGTGCAAACATCGCTCGGAACGAGCGTACTGCCGCTAACGAGCGGCTCTGAATGAGGGCCAAGGTTTTATGTCCATACTTTCTACTCTACAAAAAACGGCCTGGTGATTTATATATTAATATCCCCTATAAATCACAGTGAACAAACATTATTCCAAATGATCTTTTCGGTTTATATGGTTGCAGGACTGTACTGAGCAGCTCAGCTGGGTCTGAGATCTCTCTCTTCATCTGTCAAACATTATAGTGTAACATTGCCTGGACTGTCCCCTGTTTGCTCTCTTCATTAACAGAGCCGACACTGACGTCAGTTACTTACGAATGTAAAGCAGACAGAAATACAATCAGTATGTTTAATACTGGATTCATAATGTAAAAAGGGGGCAAGTGTAGTACTAAAATGCTGTGATAAGTTTTTTATTATTTAGTCATAAAATCTTTATTGACATTTCTGCAATTGTGGTTATGAAGGTCAGCAAGTGCCAATATTTATTATGATTATTATTATTTTTACATAAAATGTGTCTAATGCAGTATTTTCAGTTATGTCTGTCCCGAGATGAAGCCCTTCTGCTTCCACATTACAGCCCATCCTAAACAAGACACAAAGGGCCTGATTCACTACGGATTGCAATACTAGGTACGCATGCAGTGCAACTGCGATAGCAAGGCACTCCACTGCGATCGCAATCCAAACTCAGCACTGCATAAGGACGCCCACTTTACCATACGCACATCTGTAATACTTAGCAGAATAGTGAAACCATCGGTACAATCGAGTACCATCGGACCCATATGCACACTTGCACGAGCCCTGAGCTCCCTCAGACCTATGAGGCTGCGTATGGCTTCGCAGTGGCTAATTTCTGCACACCCCTGAAACGGCGCGCGAACACACTGGCACACCTGCGTTCAGCCGACCATGCCCCCATTACCACCCAAAAAAGGCACTTCCTGTCAATCACTCTGCGATGAGTCTACGTAGTCACTGCGATCACAATCCCAATTGCAATAGCTAGATCGTGCACTGCGATGAATACGCATGTACAGAATGCAACAATCGGCCAATTACATGCGTTCCTCGATGAATCAGGCCCAAACTGACATTGCAGTAAAACTTCATATACTGTAGCATTTGACTTAATAAACAGAATAAAAAGAAAAGATCGGACGTTGTAATGAGAGTACAGAACATATCAGGCCATGCTACAATATTATTGCAGAATGCCATGCTAACAAACATTTAAATAGGCCAAACAGTGTTTGTGTTCAAACAGACACAAACACACAAACGGCTGTACAGTTTTGGAAACAAATCACAATAAATACAAATTTATTATACACAGCTACAACCCCAACAATGAGCTAAATGTAGTCACTATCCACAGAGTAGATCATTTGAAAGAATTGTGGGGGCAGGGCATCATTCTGACCCAAAGCAGGGACAGTATAGAAGAAAAGAAGGACAGGTGGGGCCGGTTGGAAACAGGTGGAAGGAATATAGGAGTTAGATATAGTGGTCAGACAACTACTTCTTCACCACACAGCAGTACTTGCATGACCTGAAAGCCTACAAGGCAGAACAGCCATGAATTTCTCCAACCTGCTGTGAAGCTGAAAGTGCGAGACGTTCCGACCACAACATCTAACAGTCTTAAAGGGCAGAGACAGGGGAGACATATAATGGGATTAGGCTGAAGAACAATGCATACATTGTCCCTCTTAACCCCTTCACTGAAAAGAAAGGTAAAGAAACTCTCTGCAGCACAAACTACTGTCCGGCCCTCCAATTGGTGCCAATGAGAAAAGAAACACCAAAAACTATTTACCATGGAAAAGATTTAGCCAAATTAAAGCAGAACTGAATCTAATTAAAAGATTAGAACGTTTACCCCACCTCAGATTAGACTGGTCTCCTATCCATCACGTAATCTTATCTGTTATAAAGTGCAACACCATGTAAAATCAATCGCCATAGACAAACACGTCTCGTGTACTCCATGTACCAGGCACTCCCCAGGATCCAAGGACCTTTCCTGGTCATGTATTCACCTGCCGCAGTCTGTTCTGCCAAACTGTATTATCGTTTTATACGTAGCCTGGGTACAGAAGTTTCTGCACACATACACAGGCGTTTCCATCTATGTACTGACCGAAGGAGCGTGGTCTCCTTACGCAAACATATGAGATTAATAATAAGAGATCAAGGGGCATATGTATCAAAGCTTGATGTGAGATAAAATTGTGAGATATAGATCACCAAACAATCAGCTTCTAGCTTACATTTTGCAGGCTGTGTTTAAGAAATCATAGTTTGGAACTGATTGGTTGGTGATATATATTTCACAATTTTATCTCACATCAAGCTTTGATACATATGGCCCATAATCTACTTCAGTCAGGATCTTGTGATTTAATATGTGCATATGTACAAGTACATTACAGTAATACGAGGATGGACATGGCCACCAAAGAATGCATCAGAAAGTTAATTATATGACTTGTTCGCCAGTTATAGTATATATTTTACATATAGTTTCCATACCTCTATGTACTATCCCGTTATGTAAGCACCACCTGAATTACAGAACTGCTTTCTCACTATGTCAGACAATTAACATATTACCTGTCTAGCAGGTTAACACATCAATGGATGAACTAGGGCAACAAGTATACAATTTAAGCAAGCTTTTCTATATAGTCACAAATAAAGTAATACAATGACGTTCATTAAATTAACTTAGGTTAAGTATTTAAAAGAACATGAAAGGTCAACTTGCATTTAAAAAAAATAATAATAATAATAATTTTATTGGTTTAATAGACCAAAGAAAGTAAAACAGCCTTATCAGAGCCTTGTGTGCCCATATTATAGTGCCTCCCATCGGCTTCAGGTCAATGTTTCAATAATGAAATCATTATATAAATTTATCAATACGGAACAGTCACTATGCTATTGATGAAGATTGCACAGTTGCACATAACAAAATCATTAAATGACAATGTAATCCTCTCTGGCCTCTCGGGTTCTCACTGTAGCAAGTAAACAATTACTGCTGGACTAAACACTCATACAAAATATTCCTATAACACATATCTGTTTTAGCAATAGGATATCATTAGTGATTGCATTTGTTTAAGCGTTTGTACGGTGAACATTATATGATTTATTAGTTAATATACTAAAAAAATAAAATGAACCAAATGTTATCATCCTTAATTACACCTAAATACATTGTTAGATTTTTTTTTTCCTTTTTTACCCCCTGACATAACTGTTTAAGGATTTACATGCTATGAAAGCTAATACAAGCTAACAAGAAGGATGCAGTTTGATAAAGTAAGTAACACACCTTATAATGTATAAACTTTTCCATACCTCTCAAGCCTTGCTGACAGGTCAGGAGTACGTACAAAACACCTTTGGTACAGAAGTCACTCTCAGTCACAAGATTTGCAGCTCATGCATATGTTTATTGGTCAGCAGCAAAGGCCCATTTACATTCCTTGAAAGGTATTTGCTCAGGGCACCTGAAAGGAGTCCAGGTGGGCGTGGCTTACAAAGAGGAGGCGGGGTTATCATCTGTAGGTCTGTGATGCTGGACAGCTCAAAAGCTCTTTCAAAATAAATGTGCAACTAAATGATTTTGTTTTGCTATTTTGGCAGAAACAAGAGCCACCAAATTTCCCACTGAGCATAGAATTTAGTATAAATATACCCTTTCAAGGCATAATAACTAGCAGCAGGGGAGTGATTTAAGTACAAACAACTTCACCTTAGCACAAGGCGTTGTGCAAACAGTCAGTGTTACCTAGTAGATAAGATAAAGCCTCCCATTGCTTGGCAGTGCAGTACTCTGAAATACATGGAGATTTAATGGAGAGAACTGTTTAGGAGAAACTATACCATCATTCTGAAAGTATGCAAATGCTATTGCCTGTCCCCTCAGCCTATTACTGACCCACAAATACTAACAAAATCACCGGAGCAATTCAACAATGCTTCGGTGCGGAGACAGCTGATCTGAAGCTCAGCTGACCCTGCGATCCCTATCACCTCTCCTCTGGTAGCGATCGAACTTAGCACTGGCGAGTCTGAATCGGCAGTGTTACCGCGCATGCAGGAATCAGCGCCATCCGAAAATGGTGAAGGTTCCTAATGTTGAGCTCCGAAAATGTTGTATATTCGTAGCTTGATGAATTTAGTTGCCCATACTAATGTACGGGGACAGTGAGCCAGATCGGGACTGAAAGTTAAGCAGGAGATATCCATGTTAATTTCACATACATTCGCAGAAATTAAAGGCCCCAACATACTACACGATATTGCTAATGATTTGGCCCATTCCGACGCATCGGAATGACAAATCGTTCATATCTTGCAGTGTGTATGCAGTACATCGTGTAGTGCGTGCTCCCATGGGTACGTCAGCCTCATCACCTGAATTTTTTGTACATGCACTAAAAATCGGGCAATACGGTTAACGATCCCAAGCAGCGCTTTGCGGCAGGGGCCGGCATATCGGGCACCGGATCGTCCAGTGTGTACGGACTGCCTGATATGTCGGCCAGTCGGCGCGGGGGTCATGGGTCGCATCGCTGGGTGCACAGTCGTTTAGTGTCTACCCGGCTTAAGGGATAATGAATAGACCCCTAAAAATCCATATTGTATCATTTTGCTGAATACTGCGTCCTTCTACAAGTTTTTCAAACTGGCAAACTACAGTAGAACCTTAATCTGCATATTGTATATATCAGTGATGCATGATACGTGGCCATAAGACCACATGTGGACCACCATGCGTTCACTTGCATCCCCCAGCTTTATGCTTTGATTTTGTACATTTGTTTGTTGTAGCTTGTAATGCTTGTTTAAAATAGCTGCTGATATATTATTACTGATGGGGGTCTCTTAACTTTATCAAATGTATTAATTTAATATACAACTGAAATTAGCAGCAAGGTGCAACCCTTTTGAAGGTTAGAGTATAGCCCAATCCGCTCCCCGATATATATCAGGTTCTCTGTCAATGATATACTGTATATGTATATATAAGTTCAATAATAATGTGCCTTATAAAATTAGAAATAAGCCAGAATGTGAGTAATAAGTGTAGTATGGTAATAAAATGAATGTGAGAGCCTAGATAAATAAGACAATTTATCATATAGCTCCTGGAACCTCCATGTCACACGTACTATAACAGCAGGGAAGTATACACCTGGACATTTCAACGTTTATAACGATCAATAACAGTTTACGATCCAATTGGCGTCATCACTCTCTGAAAATTATAATATCGTTTTTCATCTACATTTGAGAAGATTCTATCTGACAAAAGTTTTTAAAGGTTGAAGTAATTGGTGAATCTCCCAGCATTGGACATATATACACCAATAAATGACCAAACAGATGAAGACCGATCGTACAGGTCAGTTGTATCTATTGTTTGCAACTAGCTTTAGGTCTTGTAAATTCATGCAACCCAAATGTTGACTGAAATGCTCAGTATTAGGCCAAAATAGCGACAAATTATTGGATTCACAGCATCTCTAGTGTCAGGGAAAACATCTCAAAACTCATAAATGCTGTTTATATGTGTTCTAAATGCCAATCCATGTCATACTTGCCCACTCTCCTGGAACGGCCGCCACCCGCCCGCACACTCCCACACCTGGCATTCACTTTACCCCACGCGCAGGCGCCCACTTATACAATTCTTTGTGGAGCCAATGATGCGGTTGTGTCATTGAGGCCCCGCCCCCTGCTGCTCAATTCCTAGAATCTTAGCATCATGTAGCGGTGAGGGGCCATGATGACGCAATCACACAGTCACGGCCTCAGAGGAGGCAGCCAGGTTGTCAGCGAGTACAGTGCATGATATATACGGGGGCTAATTCTGAGTTGCAGGCAAAGTGGCTGTAGTGCTGGCAGCAGCGGAAGCCTGACTTACTACTTTATGCTAATGTGGTAATCCATTCAGCTAATGCGCAAACCCGTGCTGCCCAGTGATATTATGCCAATCACTGCAACCTTAGTATCTGCACTTGGCCCCAGCCCCATGCTAAGTGCAGGAGATCCGTCAGATACAGGCTTCCCTTCTCCATACACACAGCCCAGAGTCGCACGGAGCTTTTGTTACACACCCACAACACTCCCACATATCCAGGTGGTTGCGTATGATGGCATTGTCACCACCCAGTTCACACCCTGAAACGCCCTACTTCACGGAAAGACAGATAGGACCAAGTTCCATCCGACTCAGAATAGGATGGACTTATGTTAATGTGTGTAAATTTGCGTCTGCCAATTCGCTGTGTGCAAACACTCGCCATTTACATCCGTGTACAGAGATCCCTCAGACTCAGAAACTTCCCCATGGTGTGCAAAATAGTGTAGACGTCAGGAGCCAGCTAGTCAGAACAAGGAGCCGTGAGGAAATATGCATGCGCTGTAATAGACCACCTGCCTCCTAGGAATGGCCCATTACTGATATACATTTAATTAATTTTTTGAAAGTGCACCTGACATCCTCACACAATGGAGGCAGCCATTTTGTAAGAAGAACCATTTTGTCCCTCGTGCTTTACTGATGTCACTTATGTTCTAGTGAATTGACTGGCTGCATGCTTGTGAATATCACTTTAGCCCACAGAATGGCCTCATCTAGGTTTGTGAGTGGTGGGTCCACTTTTAGGTGCTGTATTCCTAGCTAGATAAAAGCATGGAGCCGTTCTCTGTGCTGCTCTTAACAAACAGTATAATAATGCATTTTTAAAAGCAACTCTCTCAGGTAAGTAAGAGAAAGTTAAAACAAAACTCTAATTATTCTGTAAGACTAAAAAAGTTCTACTTTTTGTTTCTGTAAATTGCATTATTATGGCTACTGGTTTCCCAGACACTGTTGAAACATATGGTATAAACTCAGATCAAATCCCTCTCTGGAACATTTGCTACAACATAAAGTAAATAAAAAACCTGCTTCAGCTCTGCTCTCAAAGAGGACGGAAAAGAGCATTAGTTCTCAATAGTAAAAGCTAATCAGTACATAACAACCATGTGGTCCTTGGACGCACTTAGGCAAAGTAAACAGCACACCTACACAAAACAGTAAAAATGAATTGAAAAAAATAAAAGAAAAAGAAACACCAACCGAAACTATCCTCGTGAAGCTACAATTTGTCAGTTCAGCGGGCAGTGCATCCAACCAGCGGGAGAAAAGGAAAGGGGTGTGATCAGCACTGTAATTAATAGCTGGGAGCCCCGCTGTGACCTAACAAAAATAAACGTGAATGATGGACAGTAGGAAAAGGGGCAGGAGCATTTGTGAATTGTTTTCTGTTTATCATTGAAGTCATCTGAAGCTCATTTTAAAGCCTGGTCCTTACCTATTATTGTAACATTTTAACTGTCTATGGAAACTGGGTCACACACACGCATCACTGAGTAGAAAAATCACTTATTTGTGTGTGTATGTTTGATATGTAATTTAGATTGTCCCGATGGATAATCTGTGTTAATGAATAATTAGATATTGAAGTATGTGTGCTGTAATTGTTTGATTTAGCTCAATGAATCCTGCACTGCGCATTGTGAAAACAGGCGTAATTACGTATACACACAACTCTGTATAGTCCGTGACTCCGCCAACATGCCCCGACTGAACTTAGCCTGTGGAAGAAGAACACCCCGTTAAAACCCAGTTACGACCCTTCAGTCGCAAGTGGAGAGGTGTTTGATGTACAGTACTTGTCGTGTAATTGCGTACACTTAGGTGCGGCACACCCGCGTGGTACTAAAGACAGGCGTCGAAAACTAACCATAACCATACGCCGGAAGACAGATGCCCGGCATACCGAACGAAGGTAAGCCGGGCGCCGGGTGCGGATAGCTGCGGGGGTGGGGAGGGTTAGGTTTAGGGCTCCCGGTGGGACTTAGAGTTAGGCACCCCCTCGGGAGGGTTGGGTTCAGGCTAGGGGAAGAGGGGGTTAGGGTTAGGCACCCCCGGGGGGAGGTTAGGGTTAGGCACCCCCCACCGGGACTTAGGTTTAGGGAGTGGAGAAGGGGGGGTTATGCACAAGGAGGGGGGATTAGGGTTAGGCACTTGGGGGGGAGGTTAGGGTTAGGTACCCCTAAGGGAGGGTTAGGGTTATGGGGTAGAATTAGGTTAGCGATACTTACCTTAGGGAGGATCGGGACCTTCACTCTTGCCATGTAGCCGGCGGTAATACCTACTACACCCAATAAAAAATTGTCATTAACAAAAAAGAAAACAAACAAAAAAAACCTCCAGTAAACACCACTTTTTATGTACAGTTTCCTAAATGTCACCCAATGTTTTCTAGTACAAACATGAGCATGTGCTAAATGTTATTGCACCCTAAGAAAACAGTTATGGGTGAAAGGGTGAAGCTGCGGCAGTATACACTGACCTAACACGGATACTTCATTTATGGAGCCAAGTAACGGACTATGATTCAGCAGCGATCACTACTGCGAATTCGCACAGAATGTAGCTGCCAAACTATGCTAATGCCTACCAAAGCACTGCCGACATAAAGCCAGTACCATTGACACACATCGACCACTCACGCAGCACACACATGCCTACTCTCCCGGAAGTCGCGGGAGGCTCCCGATTTTTCGGGTAACCCTCCGCACCCCCGGTACAGTCGGCATTTCTCCAGCATTCCTGCCCACTTCCTAGTGAAGTTGGCAGAAAGGGGAGAATTTCCGTGTCGATCGTGGGTCTCCGTGTAGGGGACAGGGCTTAATGACGCAATTCTTCATGAATGGTGACATTTGGCCATGCCCCCTATTTACATTTTAACCAATTGAGGCAATTTACATCGATGGGTGGGGGTTTAATTATGCAAACCATCAGGATCCGCCCCCCATCGCCTCTCTCCTGCTTCTCCTCTCCGAGCTTCTCCCGGGGAGAGAAAAACAAAGGTAGGCAAGTATGTGCCATGCAGCATTTACACCAGGTCTGACCAGCCACAGACACTGCAAGTCTCTTCGCACACAGTGGGCTCTCAAGATGTGCATGCAACAGCAGTGGCTAATTTATGCATTCCCAAGCAACGGCGTTCAAACGGACAGGCACGCCTGCGGTTTTCCGACCACCCCCCTGTCACCACACCCAAAAGCCACGCGCAATGAGGCTTATAAGCATACATAATGGCTAACAATCTCTCGATGTGCATACGTAGTTGCATTAGCAATCACTGCTGAATCAGGCCCTTTATACTTACTGAGTATACAGAGGGCCTCTAACACTGATGGGAAAGTATTACTGTACAGCTCATTCTTCTCACATACATATCAAAATATTAATCTCCCGATTGGCTCCACTGTTAACATTCAAATTTCCCACTTGTGGTTTACTGCAATTATTGTAGCACTGAGATATAACTGGTCACACAACAAGTGATTTGTATCCATGAACAAACAATATGGGGTCTATTTACTAAGCAGTGTTAGGAGACAGAGTGAAAAGTGATAAGAAAGTGATATGGTGCCAGCCAATCAGCTCCCAACTGTCATCTCACAGGCTGTGTTTGAAAAATGACAGTTGGGTACTGATTGGCTGGCACCTTATCACTTTTCACTCTGTCTCCTAACACTGCTTAGTAAATAGACCCCTAAGTTCCTTATATGGGATGGGTATGAAATTCTGACCCTGGAAGCTCAACTCTTCACTCCCGGGGTGGTGCCTAACCCTAAATTCCCCCCCAGGGGTGCCTAAGCCTAACCCCCCTTCCCGCACACTAACCCTCCTGGGGGGGTACCTGAACCTAACCTCTCCCTGGTCGTGCCTAACCCCCCTCTTCCAACCCTAAACCTACCACCCCCCCTCGCAGCTAACACTTATCTGGCTCCGGTGTCTTACGATCTGGATGCCGGCTGTCAGGATTCCGGCGTCGGAATTTTGGCCAAGCGACGCGATGCCGGCGTCAGTATATCCATGGCCGGCATCTCGTTTGCCGGTATATACACTACATCCCCCTTATAGATTACACAATTTCCTGCAGTGCCTTTTAGACACATGGAAGCTCTCACTTGCTTATCATGGAGCTGAAAGTATATATATATATACAAAAAACGTGCACTAACAAATGCACATACGCACTTGGTCATCATGGTGCACTTGCACCTGCCCTCTACTAGGTGCAGATACACGCCTCCTAACAGGCATATACTGGTTTATGTCCATATCTGCAAAGGCTGAATTTGCACGCACATGCCCTTCCTGAACCTTGCCTATGTGAGAACTCTGCATCACATCCACGTTTCGCCACTCCAGATGTGTGTAGAAGTGTAGATGCAATCAAAATGCCATGACTCTGCCCTGCCCATGCTTGCATGCTCCCATTTTTGGAACAGGCACAGTGCAAATTCACACAAGACATTTTAACCATGTCGACATAACTGTCAACATTCTGGTTTCAACATACTTGGCACAAGCAACTGCTGTAAATGTTTTCATTATATTGAAGTATTGAAGCTAGTAGTTGACATTGGGCCTAATTCTGAGTTGTACGTTACTGCATAGCCACAGGGAAGCGACTGTACAATACCGTACAACTAATAGGCTAATGCATCAGAAGGCATCTGGTGTAAATAGATGCCTCCTGACTGATCCGAGTGCTACGTCCTAAGATGCAGCATAGGATCTTCTGCGAGATTGCTCCTGGCAGCTCCGTAGTCGAGGTCAAGGAATCTAAATCGGAAGACGCAGACCCTGAAATGGAAGTAGGCCTTGCCCATTTCCTGCCCCCAAACGGCCGCTGCCTGTCAATCAGGCTGCGACTTTGGGGAACTGTGAGAGATCTTGCAGTAGAAGACCGGCGCATGCACAGTACAGATCCTGCGCATGGGCCGATCTTCTAACATCGGTGTAGTACGCAAAAAAAAAAAAAAAATTAGTTCACTTTGGTTTTAAAACCCCTCATTAAAGATCATTTTGATTTTTCACAGTATTTTAACACTAATGCAAAAAAAAACCAACCAAACAACTAAATATAAAATTGTGCAGGTAAAATTAGACGCAACTACAGTGTAACAACATTATGGCACATGAGCTGACCTTTATCCAGAAGATGCCTCTGAACCTGGGCCCCACAATCCCCACTGTGACATAAACAGTCTCTTAGTAGATGTATCATGAACACAGAATGATATATAGATATGGACAATACAGAATGTTTAGGATTTTCGAAATAAGGGGAATTTTCTGCAATTTGGAGAACTCTGTCTAAAATATACAGAATAAAATAATATTATTAAACGGTCTAGCAGTGCTCCTCACAGTACCTACAAAAGGAAACAATCAGTGCTCGTGTTTGTGTGTGTGACATTGTCACTGAGAAGCAGGAACTATTCACAGCTTGTCTGGATAGCAGATTTCCGGATCAGACATCCTATGACTGTAGTCACACAGCAACCACCTACAGTATTACACAATATAACCAGAAGCACTCCTAGATTTAGTTGCTGGCCAAGAAGATAATCTCTCAGTAGAAAAACAGCCCTGTTACCAAGGTGAGTTTGTGGTGTATTTGGCAAGTGTAAAATGGAAGTTATAGCGAAAAGTTATACAGGCAAGCATACAATTCCTCTACATTAAAGAGCTTCCTGTGACATTCGCAAATGTATATATTAAATGTGGCAATTATTGCTGTACCTGCATACATCAAGGGACATGATCATTTCAGGAACCAGTCAGAGAAGTCTGCAAGCTACTGGGTTATTTTTAGAAGCCAAAAAGTTGAGATTTAAAGGAGTTGGGTACCCTAGGTAGGTTTTAAAGGCAAGCAGGTGCCTGTTCCCATTTCCACTCCATGCTGAGCCATGCATCTAACATGCTACAGTGTCTCCATGGATCTTGGAGTACTACAACTCCCATCATGTCATGTATAGGGAATGTGATTCTTAACAGACTTTTTTTGAATGCTAAAATCTACTTTACTGCTATAATTATTAACTTGTAAGTTCTAAAGAAACGGATGGATTTACAGTGCATCACACAGCATTTCAGGTCCTACACAACTGGAATATGTATGTATTTTACCATAATCAGACACTTGCAGTAAACAGAATAAACATACGAGTTCATTATTTGAGAAACAGGCTTATAGCGTTTTACATAAATGTTTTCTGGGACAAAGGGCCTGATTCGGACCCGCTCGCTAGATGCATTCGCACGCAGCCGTCAGCTGCCAAAGGAGCTCACTCAGACCTGCTCGCAAGATGCGGCCGCTCGCTGGCAAAAAGGGTCCGGATATTCAAATTCCACGCTCGCACTGCGTGGCGTAAGGACGCCCTCTATGTCTTAGTGAGCTAGCTGCACTGAGCGCTCGCTAGTGTATAAAGACGCCCCATTTCCACTAGCAATACACGTCATCTCCTGGAATTGTAGGATTGATCGGTAACATTGAGAGCCATCGGAGCTGCTCGCAGCCCTTGAGGTAGCCTTACCCGCCGCAAGCACTGCGATCAGTGCTGGCTGAAATACATACAATGACGCTACTTTGCTAATTATGCACTCCCATTAAACTGCATTTTGACGGCCTGAAACGCCTGCGTCAGCAACACCACTCCCCCGTTTACAAGCACCTAACCCTGTTACCACCCACAAACGGCACTATCTGTCACTCAAAGTAGCGAGCAGTCTGTGTACTACAAGCGCACGATTCCAGATCAATAAGACTGGCTTGCGCACTAAGCAACAATCGCCTGGCAGCGAGCGATCACGCCTTAGCGAACGGCTCTGAATCAGGTCCAAAGTATGCAAATACCGCGATCGCATGGCAAGACAGCACGCCCACTATGTCTTGCCGTGCGTTCACGGTGTGTATTTAGACGCCCACCAGCCTGTCATAAGACACCAACTTTCCCTTAGTAATACACGTCAACTCCAGAAGTGTATTCAACAATCGGTAACATCGGACACATACGCAGCACTTGTGGCTGACCATACCCTACTGCAAGCACTGCGACGCTTGCTGTGTGTAATTCAGCCATGTGATATGTATTATGATGCTTCGTCTTAATTATGCATTCCCCTGAAATGGCGTTAAGACGCACAGACATGCCTGCGTTCGCACCACCACTCCCCCGTTTCCATCGACATCCCCGTCACCACATACAAATGGCTCGTTCTGTCACTCATTCTAGTGAGACGTCTATGAACAGGGTGCAAATGTTTCCCCATCGCATGGACTAGTCCGCACACGCGCACTGCGTCTTGTACGCATGCGCACATTGCAAACATCGGCAGGCTACGTGCGAACGCAGCCTAGAGAACGGGTCTGCATCAGGCCCAAAATTCACTAGTGCAGTGGTTCCCAAACTGTGCGCCACGGCACCCTGGGGTGCCTCGGGACACTTGCAGGGGTACCTTAGGTTGGTGGTCCAGCACCAAATCAAATTCTTTATGATCAATTTAATGTAAATATGTGGACAAACAGAAGCACAAACCTGTCCACCACCACATAACTGAGCCTAAGGATGACAGGGGAGCACAATTTACTTTACTACTTCACTGCATTTCTTTCTGAATTTCTCAATAACAAACTTTTGGCTTAGGGGTGCCATGAAAACAATGCTGATACTCTAGGGAGCCGTGATTCAAAAAAGTTTGGGAACCTCTGCATTAGTGAGTGGAACAAGTATTATGTTACGTTATATGGACAAGGCATTGGGAAGGTCACCCCCTCCCCCAGACACTTGAGGAGGCCTAGATACAACTCATAGGCAAGGTGCTACTGTCTTGGCACAGTATACCCAATGCCTGACAGATTTCTGGGCAGATGTCTCCTAGTCTTAGTGTGTGCAGACAGCAATGGAGTTAACAGTGGTAGATGTAGCCCGCCATAAATAAGGTAAAACTAGGGGCGTAATGATGGCGGGGCGAGTGGGACACTTGCCCTGGGATCCATGACAGGCCCAGCAGTGGGGTGCGCCGCCGGCAAGAGAAATGTACAATGTGGAGATGTGCTTCACACTGTTGCAGCCAAAACTGGGACCAAATGTGTGATCCCAGTGCCGGAAGTCCTTCAGCCTGTTGAGATGTGTTCCCAGCAAGACACATCAGCGGCGGGTGACATTTGGCGATGACCGTGAGCTGGGTGTAGCTCATTGCAGCGGCAATTTGAATTTTTGGCGCCGGCTGCGAGCCAATAACGGCTCACGGGTTAGCAGCCAAAAGAAAGCAGCAGGACAGTTCGTCGGTGGGTGAAGGAGAAGGATGTCACATGCAAAATCTCCAGGCAGCCGCGGCAGTCCCTGGCCAGGACGGGCCAGCGGCAGAAGAATGCAGCTGAGTTCCGGTGAGTGCTACAGTGGTGAGAAAGTAAAAGAACTAACAAAGCTCCCCACTGCAGCCACTCCCACGGCACAGGTAGGCCCTCTATGAGTTGTAGGATGGGTTTTTCTAATGGGTGGTTTGAAAAAATTAACATCAAGCAGAATCAAGCAAAATCTCATGGTGGCAATGCATTTTGTGGGGGCTACCGTACCTGTCAGAAAGGGCTAGCAGAAAAATAAATGTCCCCATCCACCTTAAAACAGCCACAGAACTGTGAAGCCTTTGTTGATTACCACTAAAACAGACGTTCAAGTAGGGAAGGGTTTCCACAGAAAACTGCTGTAAATATGTAAATTGACTTACGTTTATAGGAACTTTATATGATCTTGATGCAAGTGGGACATATGTCAGTATAAAGTGTATTTTGCATGAAATCGCACAGAAAGTGGGTACAGGGCAGGCATAGACAGACTAGCACAATTCTACCACTTATGCCCACCTGGAGAGACGGAACAGAGAAGAGCAGGGGTCAGTCTAACTTAGGCCGAGTACAACAAAGATATATAAGTCCGGTAGGAAGCATATGTTTTGCAACTGATACAGTGCAGGTGTATATGTTGTGGAAGCATCTAAAGTTTTGTATGTCTCTATATGTGTGCGGAATATGCTATTTTTCCGTACAGTACACACATTTTGATGACAACTCTGTATAAACCCCTAATATGTGTTAAGTATAGGAGAGCACCAAAGGCTTTCAACTTTTTGGTTTCGCTTAGTGTGATTGGAAGAGAGGGACACCCTTTAGGCCAAACAGCCAAACTGGTTAGTGTCAAAGAGTATAGCAGTCTTTGACCCTACATAATATGTACTAGACGCTATATATAAAGACATGCTAAGGCAATAGGAAGGAAACACCATACATTGCAGTATAAAACATGTTTCATCTGTTTCCTTAATGTGACTACTAACCAACCATATACTGTGATTTACTGTAAAGTGATGAAATAAAAACAATGACCGTATTATTGAGAAACTGAAGATTCTCTGCATAGCACAAATCAATCCCTGGAGAACAGACGAGATGATTACATTGGAACTTGTTTCCTTTCCACAGAATCAAAATAAAAGATTGTGACACCCTAGAAATTCGATATGCACCAATTCACCTGAATTCAGCCGCAGGATTTCCGCTTTGAGCGTGTGAATACGCCTCGGTCAGTCTTCCATTGTTTTTGCAGAGTGGAACTGGTCATATGCCCTTTTCACAAATGTACACTCTCTGCCCCTCTCCATCACTTTAAGGGGCTGATTCCAGAAAGCTATACCCTGCTTTTGCAAAAGTCTCCAGAACTAAGCTGTTGCGAACTTGGCCCTCTCCCTTTTGACTTCTCTACATAATTATGCTAATTGCTCACTGTAATTACTGTATGTAACAATTCATTTATGTAAAGTTGTGAAATGGTCTTTATCCGTTTGTACTTATGTAACGTGTTGCAGTATTCCCTTTGTACCGTGCTGCGGAAGCCTTATCGCTCCTTTTCCCATTGGCTACATGCACCACTATGTGAAAAATGAGATGAGGATGATAGACATAGAGCCGGATTCAATTAGAGCCAAAAAGCAGAGATCCACGATAAGCGCAATGTTTTCACCTCATTCGCCAGTTTTGAGGTGGAGCTATCGTGTACTTTCACACTGCGTGCTCCCGCTTTTCGCCCTATTCAATTGCAAAACAGGCGAAGACGCGGATGTGCGAATTGCGAAACTAGCGAAATGGACTTATTTTGTGGGGGATATCAGTCTGTACCCCCAAAAAAGCGTAAGGGACCATGGTAATCAATATAGAAATGTATTAATAGCTGTAATAAAAGTATTTTGGGTTCCCTAATTAAGTCAAATGGCTGTTATATGCACTTTTGCATTACCGTGAAAAAATTATATAAAGCAATTTCTTTGGTGAATAAAAAGTGTTGTAGTTAAATTGGGGGTATATGTAAATGGGTGCTAGTACATGTTTGTGTTTGAAAAGTGATTATTTAAAAATTGTTACAAAAACACCTGTCCCATCCATACAGCACCTCAAAATACCCGACCCAATACTTAACACCCATTTTCAAACACTTTTTACATTTTCACCCCAAAAATGACATTGCCTTTATAGGGGGTATTAAGATAATTTTTTCTTTTTTGTTTTTGCCTAATTAGTCATTAGGGGGGTGCCCGATGGGTTCTGAACCAAGGGCCCGATTCAGAGCCGCTCGCTAAGAAGCGCTCGCATGCAGACTGCCGATGTTTGCATTGTGCGCATGCGTACACATCGCAGTGCATGAACCAGTCTGAGTGAACGGGAAGCGCATGCTCGCTGCACATAGACTGCACAGCTGAGTGAGTGACAGGAGAAGCCATTTGTGGGTGGTGACAGGGGTTGGTCTATGAAAACGGGGGAGTGGAGGTGGGAACGCAGGCGTGCCTGAGCGTCTCAACGCCGTTTCAGAGGTGTGCATAATTAAGATGCAGCATCATAGTACACGTCACCTGGGTGAATTTTACACTGAAGTGCTCGCAGTAGGGTATGGTCAACCACAAGTGCTGCGTTCGCTTCCGCAAGCGGGCGTCTTAAGGCAGGCTAGTGGGCATCTGCATACACAGAACGATCGCACGCCAAGACATAGATGGCATGCTTATGCCTTGCCGTGCGATTGCCTGCCTTGCTGTCACATAGCCGAATTTGCATACTCATCTAGCGAGCGGGTCTGAATCGAGCCCCAAGTCCCCATATTTTTACTCAAAAATAGAGATTTTGCACTTCTTTTCTCCATTCTTTGGGTGCAGAAACTTTTTTGCCTACTTTTACCTATGGAAACGTCCTGGAATTGAATAGGGCGATACTTCGGAAACAGGTGAAAACCGAGGTTCGCGGCTTTTCGCCTCTAATTGAATACAGGCCTAAAACTGAATTTTGTGTTGCATCTTTGCCTGTCAGAGATGACCTACTAAGTGTTCAGCAGGGTTCTGGAGACATTTGTAATTTTCAGTTTAACATCTTGTTTTATACTTTTGTGTAATGACACACCAGTGATGGTACAGTACAATGTTTACATATCACAGGTGCAGATGGTGGTAGGGGTAAATTTAGGGGTTTTCCAATGTTAAAGACATTTCTGCAGATAACTTACTGTGCTTTCTGGTTACCATCAAACTGGTAGCATTGAACCCACATTCAGACAATACAATGGTTTTAAATTAATCCACAATGTAAGTAAATCCGCTAGAAATGTGTCCTATTGTATCTATCCCTTTATCTCACTCTGCAAAATGGAATATCGTGTTTGCACTACACTGCAGGTATCGTATTGCAGTTGTGCTGCCAATAGCAAAACTACACACTACACAAGGCTACTGAGCAGCCACAGAACTGGATAACACACCTGTAACAAGCCAAGCAAGGAGTAAAACCTACCAAAGTATTTATCCGCTCCCCTATTGTGGAGATATATTTCCATATCAGGGCTGTCTGGAAACAGTGAATGCCGTAGATCACTGCATCTGTTTATATTACAGCACTTAGACTATATGCACAAATCACAATGGGACTTCTCTGTGTACATGCTCCCTGGATAAACAGAGAATCAGTGCTTTGGAAAGTGCCAGGTGACAAGCAATACGTCAGTGCTGGGGGAGGTGTACATGGAAGAGGTAATGACATGAGGGCGCTGGGAAAACAGGAACACGAATGAGACAGGCAGGGTGAACGCAGTGAGTGAAAATCTGCAAACATATGTTCTGGTTTTGAGAGAAGGGTTTAATCAATGGGATCAGTATGCTGGGTCCCCATGTATACCGTGCTACAGATAAGTTATCATAAAGAAGATTACTCTCTCAGCCTTTGGAATACTGCAAATGGCTGACAATGTCCATCTGACACATACAGTACCACACAGAGAGATTCTGAGTTGCCAGAGAAGAGAACGCAGCCTGGTCTATTGGTTGTCTCCCATCTGTAAATGCTGCTACAAACTCCTTACCTCGTGTACATCTGTGCAGCCGAATGTGCAAGATCTGAGTGGTCCACATTTAGAGTCCGTGCACGATACAGGTTTGGTCCGTCCTTACACGCCACCATCAGTCGCACCATTGAAACTTGCACCAGATCTATGAATGCAGCCACTTGCACTGACGCGCCTGCGATACTGCTATAGCACGCCCACTGAACGGACCATTCTTGCATGTCACTGCCCGGGAACGCCCATCACTTTGGCACAACATTTCTGATACCGTCCACCTCGATCACAACAGCGCCCTTGTGCGCACGCCCTGTGTAACACGTGCTCCATAGGGTTTTTTAGAAATTTTCACACATGCGCAGATGCAAAAAACAATGTGCAAAACGATGCGAACATCAGAGATTGCATCAGGCCGGCAATGTGACTGTAATAATGTATGAAGGCAGGGACGGACAGGGGCTACTGAGCAGCCCTGGCAGTCCCCCTGTGCACCCGCAAAAGGGTCGTGACCTCGCAGCAAAAGGAAGCGCACGAGGCTGGCCTCGCGGCACCCCCAAGCCCCCCGTCCCCCCGTCTTTCGGTATCCCCGGCCGAGCAGAGCGACAGGAGGCGGAGCTGCTCAGCCGCGGTTTGACGCCAGACCGGCCCATCTGGCATTTGCCAGAAGTGCCAGATGGGCAGTCCGGCCCTGTATGAAGGTGTCAAAACTACTTAGCTGATTCAATAACATAAAAAGAAATAACTGTACACAGGACTCCCGTTACTATGAAGCAGAAAACAGTCCATAAATGCTGTACCTACAGTATGCTATTCCTTCTCCCATGTGGGACTAATGGCTGCGATGCACACAGAGATCCTGGCTACTTATGTGAAGTTAGAAGCATCAAAATTAAAAATTCTGGGGGGAAAAAAAAAAATTACACAAAAAAGTGAGGAAAAAGACAGTTTAGGAGCTCTATGTAAATATCTTGCTATATGTAAAACCGCTTAGGGTAGGTATACACTACACAATGTGTGTACCTAGCATTGTGCAGTGTGTACAGACAGCGCGATGTAGCGTTTGAACACACTGCGCCATGCTGTGTACAATGAAGCGTTGTGCCGTTCCATGCTGCATTTAGCAGCATGGTGTCGTTCATTACATCGTCCCGTCTGATGTGAGATGGGGTGATGTAATGAGTGACATACGTCAAAGCGTGATAGAGCGTACACACTATGCAATGTGAACGATATGTCATTCCAATTAGCTTCAAAATGACATATTGTCCATTATATCACCTATATTGTAGCCAGTCTTACTTATCCAGTCAATTCTATCTTTGATGGGTCTAATTATCAATATGGCTCAAAAAGGAAGACTTTCTACCTCCATCTACAGTATAGCAAAAACAAATATCTTTGCCAGGGCAGCTGAGCGTACTCATCGCTTCATCAGCCAGTCCAGACAGGTCACCCATGCACACTGCACAGGAAGCATTTATTTGGGTTTACAATTGCAGATTATATTGAAAAAAATCAACAACCTCCCTCTCTCTCTATTACTCAAAGAAGAAAAAATGCTTTATTTTAGTAAATAGGTGCAGACACATGCACAATAATGTCCAGCTGCACTCAATTCCACCACTTCAGTTCTGCCGCTGGTTACAGCACATCACTCATCTTTGCACCGTTATCAGGCTCTAGTGTCATTTTATGTGCAGGTTCTGTTTAGAACATACTCGTGTTTGGTATTCCCTATTTGTGCTGAATGACCATACTGTAGTGCATTATTATCCTGGAGACATGAGGCTGGGCACAGTTTTCGCAGCTCTACTTTCGGCTGTCCGGAGTATGCCACTCCTTAGTAGTTGTGTTTAAACAGAAAAAGAACTACAAAATATGATGAGAGCTTGCCATCAACTTCATCTTAGAAATCACATTGCACAAGTACACAATAAGTTATTTCGTCACAGACGTTGCACAAGCTGGATCATTAGTGATCTGTTGTCAGGTTGTGCAAACACATATATTTAGGCAGGTGAAATAAGGACAAAATAATCCTCACCCTCAATCCACCCAAACTCCACATTTGACAAAATCGGAACAGTTGGGGCATTCCTAATGTAGTGTTCTATAGGCAGGAGAGTAAAAGGACAGAGGTGTAGATTTAATATCTGCTAATTTATAATACGTAGCTTTTGATTCTGTAAATGGTTAAGAAACAAGAAGTGGGAGGGGTTACAAAATTATGCAATGTGAATTAGTCATAGAATAAATGGAACAGACACTGTTCTGCCCATATCAATAAGCATGTATACTAAGCTATCTAAAATACAGCTGAAGGGGGTGCTGCTAGCTGGCAATACATCAAATAGGCAGTCTCACTGAATGTACAGAACACACTTTACAAGCATAACCGCATCCAAAAAGATTAGGCAAGGACTCCATGTATGCTGGGAAACATCGAAGATCTACATGTAGTGCAACAGGATCATCTCCAAAGAAGAAGAAAACACCTTAACAACTGTAATTATGTGTGAGCAAGAGAAATACAGCATGAAAAATATAAATTGCAGAGCTTTTTGATTTATTTAATGCATTTAACATGTTATAAGTTATGAATTAATTAAGATATACAATGACTAGATCAGTAGATTTACTATGTCATAGTCTGGCCTCTGTAACAAAAGACACGGAGGGAGAAGGTGCCTGATGCACCTCTCAGGAGCTCTGCCTTGCAGGAAATGAGCCCAGGGACTGATCAGCTGACAAATAATTACAGCTCCAGCCCACAATCTGCTTCTCATGACCTCTGGAGTCAGCACTGAGAACACTGTCATCTGTAGCTGTCAGGAGAGGTGAACGTGGCTTGCCGTACAGGGCTGGTGGTTGAAACAAAATGAGAGCTAGACTGTACCTTTTTTTTTTTCTAAATCCTTTTAGCAGTTTTCTAAAATATAAAATAGCACATCCATTGGAAATAAGGGAGGTGACACGGGGAGTACAAAATGTTACTTTCAATGACAATATGTGACACGCAGATTAACATTCGTCATTGACGCAATACCTTGAATAAATTCTAATGTGTGTACTTCCAAAGTATATTATAAGCTGAGATAGCCACAATAATATGAGCTATCACCCACTACTTATCAATAATATATCACCAAGGCATTTGAGTGATACTGAATTGGCGATACAAGCTGGAGCGGTGATATGCGTATGTGTGACCCGGCTAGTCGATTCATATATGCACAATGGGACTGAAGGCCCAGACATGGGCTTTCAGTTCCACTAATAAAAACAATAATAGTTTAAAAATATCTAGTTTTTACAAAGAAATATTTAAAAAAAATATTCATGACTGGAAAAAATGCTTTATTCACGTAATTAAGAGTTGCTTTTTTTATTAATTTTTTCTGTCATTGCCATCCTGAGATGACGAAAACAGGACAAGGATTGTGATGGTCTTTGTACTGCAGCGATAGCAGTGCTGGGGCTGACGGTAACCCCTCATTATCTCTGCTGAAAACTTCTGGCTTCACCAGGGATAGTGCGAGTACACATTAGGCGATATATTAGACGATATGCCGCTCTGAGGCAAATTGGAACAACATATCATCCACATCACATAGTTCTCATCTGATGTGCTGCACGTCAGATGGGAAGATGTCATGAACGATGTACTTTGTGCACGCTCAACCGGAAGACCACAAGATATATTGGTCCAATATATCCTCGGAAGACATCACCTGAACTACCAGTGATCTACACAATGATTGCATAGTGTGTACAGGAGAAAAGATTATTACTGGATACAATACTCCGACATGTTTTATCGTGCCGTCGTTTGGAAGATAGCATAGTGTATATGCTCTATATCGTGTGTTCTGGGATAAAGGGAAATTAGAACGACCATCGCATCTTCCTGATGTGTACCTGGCCATAGAGTGTGTTGCCATTAAAAAAATTGAACCCTCAGAATTAACTTCCAGTACATTTGATAAAATGAATCTGATTTCTCTTCTCACAGGCAATGTATTGCAGCCTTTCCACGTAGTTCCCCATTATCTCTGTGACAATTAATAAAGCAGGGTACACACTATACAATCTATCGTCTGATATATTGTTTCCCTGTGGATCGGAATTATATATCGTACACATCGTATAGTGTGTACGCCCAATCCGTCGTTCATTAAATTGTCTTATCTGCTGTGCTGCACATCAGATGGGACTATTTCACGGCCAACGCTGTGTTGTTACATGCAGCATGTGATCATACATTGCGCCGGATTATGTAGTGTGTACGGCCACACAATGTAATGTTACATATCAGCCCCTCAGTCACTGACATATGTTAATAGAACTATAAAGGTGGCCAAGCACCTGCCATAGCTGCGAAGGTCCAGAAACTAACCAGATTGTCGTCCCACTGCAAGACAAATAAAACATATTGAGGTCGCTATGAGAGGCAGCCGTTTGGCTCAATCCCTTACAAGAAGACCTAATACATGTGGCTATCTGAAAGCTGGCCACAAACAGCGAGATACAGCCAGTTAATTTAATCTGCAGATCCCGTCACTCTAGGTGAGTGGCCAAATCGCTCATAGATCTGTTAATCTGGAATATAATCCAGATAACAGCATTGCACTGTGAAAGACCAATTTAGTTGTAGGAAAAAATGAGATAAAGAACTATGGCCCCCATTTATCAAGGAAGCATAACCCCTTTAGCACTCGCTTAAGGGTTTATGCCACCCTTTCTGGATTTAACAAACTAAGATTACCGCTATTTGTCACAGCATCGCTCTCGCTATCTTTTAGATTGCGAGAGTGATGCGGTCCCCATTCACGGCAATGGGGACCTGGCGCTGCCTTTCCGGCTTCATCCATCCAGACGGACCGTCGCACATGCACATTACACCGGCGCCCCATCGCTGGCAGCGTTAGGCTGGCAGCAGCCCAGCGGAGGACCTCCCAGAGAAGGAGGACTTCGCAGGACCTCGCCGGAGGGGTAAGTACTGATAAATACCAGTGGATTTTTCGTTTTTATCAGTGATACTAATGAATGGTATTTGCCTTTTGTTGATAAATGGGGGCCTAAGGGTTCTCTTGACACAGGTTCTCCTAACATAGTAGCTTTGTAAAAGTGATGGAATTTAGACATATTAAGACAAACTTAATTTTGCTTCATCCAGGTTTGAAAACTGAAAATGTACCTATTTAAACTTTTTTTTTGCTTTGTAAATTATATTTTTGGTGTGTGAAAGATTAATATACCCAAACCTTGAATTTCTATTTTGTGTAACTAATACTGATGTTTACTCACATTCTAATCTCTAAAATCTAGAATTGCGAATCTAAAGCATATAATGCTGGCATCAGTTTTAGAACTGCAAGAAAGTGAACCATGGAATCCTGATAAAAATTAGTTTATAATGGAATTACAGTCAGACAGATCATTTCACACTTATAAAATATCACAGATCGCCTGTCTTGCAATATTAACATTTAAAGGAATATTACACAGTAACAAACACACTAGAGGATGTGCTCACAATGCGATATCGTGAGCAATTTCCCTTGAACTCTCCCTGGCAGCTCCCAGGCTCTCCAGGACATGTTATGGTGCTAAAAAGTGTCCAATCTGACTAAAGATCAATTTGCAAAAAATCTATCTATTGCACCAAATAGTGTATGAGATTGGCAAATCTTACCTGCAGTAGGCAAGATCTGAAGATGCAATGTACGACCCACGGGTACGGGCATCGTTATCATGAGCGGACACTCACAATTTGGACATATTTTACACGATTTGTCGATCCGATGCATCGAAATCGGGCGAATCGTGTAAAATATCGTCTAGTGTGTAAGCACCATAATTGTACTATGAAAGAAATAAATTTTGTATTGTTGCTCTTGACAAACATATGCTTTGTTGAAGTGTATAATAATAATAAAATCAGGAAAGTATTTTAACATTTTGATAGCAGCGACCACTAGAGGCTCTGTTTATTGAGGACATTTAAATTCACTTCAGATATGAAGTCATAATAATGAATATATAGATGCAGATATACTATATAAAGACTCCGGACCTTATTCAGAGGCAGCCGTACGGTCTACGACCGCACAGCCGCCTCGATGTTTTGCCAGTGCGCATGCGCACGAGGGAGCCGGCTCCCTCGTGCGCATGCGTGAGACCCGCTACGACCAACAGCGCCGGTCGTAGCGGGTCTCTTTCCAAGGGGGTCGAGCTGTCGATGTTGATTGACAGCTCGCCCCGTTTGGAAGGCGGGCCGGGGGGGTGGCAGCCCAAATGGAGGCATTCCCACGGGAACGCCTGCCGTTTGGGGGAGACCCCACTGACATCACTAGTGATGTCAGTGGAGAGCTTCCGGCTCTGACAGAGCCAGAAGCTCTCCGGGGCTTACGACAAGTGAGACCCTACCCTAGGGTCTCGTCGTAAGCCCCGATGTTCGCGATGGTCTCTGACTATCGCGACCATCACCCGAGCGGTCGTTAGAGCTGTGGGTGTTAACCCACAGCCTAACGACCGCAACAGAGGCGGGCGGTCAGGATGCAAGTGGCCGCCCAGTTTCTGAGCGACCGCTTGCAACCTCCGACCGCCTCTGAATGAGGCCCTCAGACTCAGCATAGAGAAAGCCCGATGTCTGTGCTTTACTGAAATGATATACATAAAATAAATCATACATACTGTATATCCCTATACCGCCTCATACTTGCCTACTCTCCGGGAATGGCTGAAAGGCTCCCGAAAATCGTGCTTCATCACATCATCGTATCCCTACACTCGCTATACAATGCCTGTTGTTTCGGCACTCTATAGCGAGCAGAGGGAGCACGATGATGCCACGCCCCCTGTACAGACCCCTTTTCCGGCCATCACGCCCCCTCTGTGCTGACCTGGCTCCCCTTTCCCGGAGGACGGGGCGGCAAGTATGTTCCAATACACTGACTCGCCTTATTTTTCTACCAGAAATCAATATAGAAGGCATACACTAATCACCTCTGTATATTTACTCTTGGAAAATAGCCCCGACGGCCATGCTTAGTGTAAGAAACTGTCATGACACTTTATTTATTACCAGTTATTTATATAGCGCATGCATAGTCCACCGTGATTTAGAGAGAATATTTGTCCATTCAAATCAGTCCCACATGCTCACACACATACACAGGGTTCATTTTGTTGGGAGCCAATTAACCTACCAGTATATTTTAGGAGTGTGGGATGAAACCGGAGCACCCCCGGAGGAAACCCACGCAAGCACAGGGAGAATATACAAACTCCACACAGAAAGGGCCGTAGTGGGAGTTGAACCCATGACCTTAGTGCGGCACCTTGACTGCAGCAAGAGATCACTTTTTGAATAAACCAGCTTTGTAACATGTATAATTTTTTTTTTTAAATATATACTCTCCATATAAATGTAACTTAAAATGTTCAGATAATCTCAGACACCTAACATTAACTGTAGAATATGATAATTCACAGTCACAGCCATCTCTCCAGGTTCTACCCACTCAATTTACTCAACCTTTGATCATTGAAGGGATCAATGGAAAGGGCAATCAGCATAGCTTTTAAATCAGCTTAAGATAACAAATCAGACCAATAAATCAACAGTTTAAGTGGTACAAACATACAATACACAACATCAACTTCAACATTATTTTAAAAGGCTAACAATGACCAAATGAAATGATCCCTCAACTGGCAATAAAATATCCCGCAATTAATTGTTTCTAAAAAGGACTGAAAATGAAGTCTAACTTGCCTAAGTACACCTAGGCTTGTTGGATATAGACTGTACGCTTGTGAGCAGGGCCCTTTTATCTCTTTGTCTGTCTGTCTTTAGTCTCACTATATAAATAACTGTTAATAAATAAATAAATAATACATCATCCGTTTAATAACACCTATTATACGTTACTAGACAGTCTAGTACAGTGGTGGACAACTTATAGCCGCCACATGGGTTTTATGTGACCTTCCTAACTGGAGTCATGTCCTCCATTTGTCCTCTATGCATGGGTGAGAACAATTTGTACACATGAGAAGAGAGATAATTTAGTCACAGGAGCAAAGAGTTGATATTTAGGGGGAGAAGTACAGTATCGAGCTTTCTAAAAGTGGAGAAGTAAACAATTGGAGAAGTTACCCAAGCAACCAATCGGCTTCTATCTAGCATCTATCAAGTACATTCTGTAAATGATAGGTAGACGTTGATTGGTTGCTATGGGTAACTTCTTCATCCCTATATTTTAACTTGAAAATATGAGGTGTTTAGGATTCTTGTTACAGATTTATAACTATATACTAAACATATATAAAACAGTATGATAAGTTAAAACAATGCTATGCCTCAAATGTTAAATTTAAACCTTTAAATATTTATTGATGTTGTACAAGGCAGATAGAGATAACATTGAGATTGTGGCTGGGGTGGGGGGTAGTGTTTTCCCCTATATATAGTATATTTACCCGTAAAGGACACAATCAATGACTCTCTCTAAGTGGTCTGATCAATCCAATTGTCTGCGAAGGGTGGGAGTTGCCGTTGCGTTAAAACGCCGGCAACGGCACCTGATCTGTCTTAAAACTTTGGCTATCTTCAGGTGCTACAGCCATCCCCATTCAATGCATTACAAGGTAATTGGGTTTCGACAGAAGTAGCGCAAATAGGTTTTCAACCAATGGACTCACTTACTACAAGGAAAGGCGGATGTAGCTTTTTATAAGCAGTTTCTAATGGGCTACTTGGATGTATTATGAGGAGGTCTCATTGACTGTTGTTGGTTTGTTTATAGATGGTTTGTTTGTATATAGGGGAACACTTGCCTGTAATAAATAGAAATCACTACATTCGGGGGAATATTGCAGCTGTTTCAGTTAAGTACATTTTTGGTTCGCAAAGATGTTCCATGACCACTCAGTCACTAAGAGT
Organism: Taudactylus pleione; assembly: GCA_031769625.1. Lineage (NCBI taxonomy): Eukaryota > Metazoa > Chordata > Amphibia > Anura > Myobatrachidae > Taudactylus > Taudactylus pleione. Next base: position 354,339 of record JAUIMM010000518.1, read on the forward strand.
TTAGATTGCTCTCTCTATCTCTATCCTAATGGTAGCTAGATTATTATTATTATCCTTTATTTATATGGCGCCACAAGGGTTCCGCAGCGCCTTACAAAGTACAGAAACAAATGAGCACACAAGACAACAGTTATTAACAGTACAGATAATGCAGGACAAGTACAAGATTTATAAACAATGCTGCATAACACCTAAATAAGCAACAGGGTGTCAGTAACACAGTTTTAGGTGCCATTGTAAATGAAAGTAAAAGTAAGGCAAGAAGAAGCACGTGAGGGAAGAGGGCCATGCTCGCAAGAGTTTACATTCTACGGGGAGGGTCAGACAGAAAGGGGTGACACAGATGGGCTAGATAGTGAGGAAGGAGCATAGAGTAGTGGGTTAGGATGAGCGCTGGAAAGCGTTGAGGAAGAAATGGGTCTTGAGAGCCCATTTGAAGATTAAGAGCCAGGAAGCCAAGTGATGGAGGAATTTTGAACGAAGGCCAGGGAGACAAAAAAAGGCAGCTACTCGAAGAAGTTGGAAGAGGCAAATGTCATTAGTGTCGAATAGAAAGAATGAGATGGAGGGTTCAGAAGGTAAGACTTGGTAGGAGTGACCCAAGGATAGCAGGATCCCAAGACCACCACCCTGGAAACCTCCAGGCCAGGGTGTGTGAGAGAATGTGAGGCCCCCAAAATGAGATAGCTGCAGGAGCAGTGGTGTCAGATGGGTAAATCCAGGGTTTGCTAGATGTAAAGTTATGGGTTTTTGGCCATTAAGGAGAGCATTGTTGGTAACTCCATTAACCTCAATGCATTTAACTTGCACTAAATGCACTGACAAAAGGAAGAAACTGTGAGGCAATTGCAATGTACCAAGCCTGGGCGCAAGTAAAAACCCCAGTGTGTATACGGATGTTGTAAACAGTCCCAATGAGACCTTTTTACATGCTTAGTACTAATGTTAAAAGCTATTTAAACATGAGTGGGTGTAAGACCAACCTTCTTCCTTAGTTTAGCCGCAGTGCTGGCAAAAACTGGCAAATCAATGACGTTTGCTACTGTAAAATGGCAGCGTTCAGTTGGGAGTAGCTTGTGGTTGGCGACTGGCACTTACACCAATCTGGTTTTTGACATGGGCTATGAGAAGAACTGGATTGGCTCTAGCTATATTTGGAAGAGAGAGAGAAAGAGAGAGACAGAGAATACACATGTCTAGTACAGATGTATAAATTAACTTCCTTATTTTTGAGATTCACTTCAGTATCACAAATAAGCAGTTTCATTTCCAAACCCTAGCTTCCTCTTCAGGAGACATTTTTTTTCCCAAGACTCATATTATGCACTTTATCTTTTAAAAAATCAAAGGTCAAGCAAAATACTGTAAATGACATTATTTGCAGCTGGCTATTACAATCTTACCCAAAACAACAAGTTGAACTACTACTGAATGGTAAGCGATAGCAAGGCCAAAAAGAGGAAAAAAAAACATAAAATCCCACACAAAGTAAACGCGCAAGAAGCCATTATCTATAAATGGTTAATGGTACATCTGTTGAGCAATGTTTTTTCCCCAATTCTCATCAAAAACATAATACAGTAAAATAACCGGGTTGGCCATTAAAAGGACAGCAGACAATGAGTATATAGCCTAGTACTATATACAGGCCCCTAACTTTCAGGGTTAGTTGGATTTTGCAGGATTTGTTGATGACAGATTCCATTATCCCTACTTTCCAATACTGTTTCTGTGCGGGAAGCAGTGACCAGGTCTGTGTAATAGTCTGTGCTCAGTGATGAGTGGAATAGACCTGCTCCTACTCACTTGCTGCCACTAACATACATGGCAATAGGGCTGGCTTTCTATCGCCGCTAATTGCTGCAAAACATAAATACCAATAGCCATAATTTATCAACGCGATCTAGCTGAGGCAGCTGAGCCATACTGGGCTGCGTCAGTTGTACTGTCCCAGAGTGGTAAGGGTTCATTTACTACATTGCTGGGTCAGGTCTTGGAGAATATGTTTCAGGCATGATACAGCTAGTCGGCTTGGGCTTTCAGTTCCACGTTGTGAGTGGTAATAAAAAAATATATATTTTTTTTAAAATGTTGAGAAATGCTTTAAAAAAATATTAAAAATATAAAAATTATTTTTAAATAATTCCTACTTGTAAAAAAAAATGCTCTATTTAAATAACAAAGATTTTTGTTTATTGATTGTCTTCTGCTATCACCATCCTGAGATAACCACTTGCATTATAGCACCTTGATGTCCTATCTGCAAAAACACCCATTGCCAGAGATACATTTTCATTGTTTAATAAATAAATGTGTTGTTTCCATGTCTCCTGAAATGGAGACGGCACAACCTGCCATGCCAGCACACCTAGATTAGTGCTGTGTCTCAGTGCTGCCTTGGTGGCTGTATTCACTATGGAGGACACAACCTTTCAGTGAGCTGGCCACACCCCTAGCGGCTACTGCCCGGGGGCCAGTGCAGTAATTACAACCTAGTTATGACTCTTCTATGAGTTATTAATAGTTACATCGAAAAATAATAATTTAGGGCTTATTCAGGCTTCAGAGGCCACAATTTAAAAACCCTGCATTCTGTTATCTAAACAGATCATGTTATGCTCGCTGGCCAAAATTATGAAAGTATCATGCTGTACCCTATGTATGTAACACATATAGAACCCCAAAGCATAATTATTATTTATTATTACCAGTTATTTATATAGCGCACACATATTCCGCAGCGCTTTACAGAGAATATTTGGCCATTCACATCAGTCCCTGCCCCAGTGGAGCTTACAATCTATATTCCCTATCACATACACACTAGGGTTAATTTTTGCTGGGAGCCAATTAACCTACCAGTATATTTTTGGAGTGTGGGAGGAAACCGGAGTACCCGGAGGAAACCCACGCAAGCACAGGGAGAATATACAAACTCCGCACAGTTAGGGCCATGGTGGGAATTGAACCCACGACCTCAGTGCTGTGAGGCAGTAACGCTAACCATAATGGGGCCTATTAGTAAGCATGCAACACGATGATACACGGACAGGATGAAAAATGTAATGACATTTATAAGGAAGTGAATGCATTTTATGATGTACCTTTCCTTGTACATTGACCTTCTAGTTGCTCAAGCAAAACACATGTAAACACGCACACACACACACCACAGTGACCTTTTAAAGCAACAGCGCCGACGCCGTTAAGTAGTGGAGCGTAAGCGCAGCAGCTGGCGTAATTGGGGCACAAACGCTGCAGCGTTGAGAGAGACCAATGGAACCACACCTCACATACATTTGCTACCTCTGTATATTTACACATTTGACTTAAAAGGTTTTGCAGAAAGATGACAAAAAACCCAGACCATTTAAATATACTTTCATACTTTAAACAGAACATGTGCAAAGAATGAATTATATCAATGGCAATAGTAAAAGTCCAGATAAAAGCTACTTACACTACACTGTGCTCCATTCCTGTTGATGAGAAGTGCTCTCTTCTTTATTACAATCATGTGTGTGATTCTATAGACTAGAGATCTATTGCACTGTATTCTAGAAGAGCAGCCACAGGAAGGATCCCCATGCATGCAGCAAACCAGAGAACTCCCACCTTCATGTCAGAGAGCCCCACAGAGTTTCTCTTTCACATCCCCCCTTTGTATCCCAGCCTAAGTTTCTGATCCCAGGTGAAGGGATCAGCCTAGATAAGATCAGTGAGATTGCAACGTCAGTTACAAGATGTACACAAGATCAGACCTACCTGCTGGCTGCTCTGTGTTTAGGTCTTCATTTATATTGTTCTCATGCAAACGATAGGACAATGTGTTTGCAGTTGCAGAAAGGGGAAGCTGTCAGGGCTCTCCGCATTGTTTCCAAAATCAGGAATTGTTGAATTGAAACTAGCCCTGAGGCCAATAGGGCAAGTATGTTTTGTACATGGCCTTGAACACAAGATACTCAGTGGGAGATACAGACAAAAAAAAAGTAACAAGCTGGCTGATTTCACAGCAGTACATTGTTTAACCCTTGTCAGCTCGAATTAAACAGCCAACATATTCATCCTCATAGCATAGATGCTGTGGGGGAACATTTATTACTTGAAAGTTACTTTGAAGTTTCTACTCTTCTCAAATGCTGTTAAAGATCTCTGTGATGATATAGTGATTTTAGGAAAAGTATGATTAGAAATTATGTTTCACACATGGGAGCGCCAAGAGGGGGTATGTGTATTAGGGACCCATTGCTGGCCCCATAATGCCAGTGTGGCACAGCCATGCCCAGGTTGTTGTGAGCACTCTCCCTACAGTGGGTAGGACATACATATTCAAGATCTGGTGTGGCTATAACCCCTTAGTACATGTTACATATCACCCTTTTGTAGGGATGGCCAACAAATGGTTCACCACTGATGATGCCATGAGTGATGCAATGGCAAGAAACCACTAATAGAAAAGCATTGATGGTTTGAACCGTCAGTCAGCAACACAAGGGAGGACAGTTGACAGCAGCGGGCCAATCAAAAGCTGGGCTAAGGGACAGACAATGGAAGGGCGGGGCTAAGGAACGTGCGACATAGGTAATAATAACATTTCTGCATCACCATCAAAATTGTCATCGATGCAGAGAAACGTCAGACCTCCATAATCGATGGCAAAACATCGTCTGTCGGCAGAAAACCATCAATGTTTGCCAGTCATCGATTGTCGATGTCCATCCCTACCCCTTTGTGTCACATTGCGTATTAAAACTGAAAATGCAGAATTTTGGAGCAGCAATGATGAACGTTCCTCTGCTAGAGGGCTTATGGTCAACAGAACTGCAGAGAATAGTGACATTCAGCAAATACCTTTTCTTTCATGTGTAACTATTACCAGTAGAACAAGATTGGGTACATGGGTTTGTTTGTTTTCACGTGTGCCTATTTCCCTACCAACTAATGGGCTAACAATGCAATTCAATGATAACACAAGCCAGGTCCTCCTTATATATAACATATGTTATAGGTAGAGTTATGTATCATGAGGGTGGATGTAAGTAATTATATTGTTATACATTATGGCACATTTCTGGCAGAGTGAACAGAAAGAGAGATGAATGGTGCCAACACATAAAAAATATGAGATATGGTAAGAACTTACCCTTGTTATCTCTATTTCTACGAAGTCCATAGGGTTCCACAGGATACCTTGGGGTATAGGTGTGACGTCAGTCGCAGGGCACCAAAGAGTTAAGCTTTCAGCCTCCCAGGATGCACTAGGTCCCCCTCCTATACCCCGCCCCCGGGCCAAGGCACCTCAGTTAGTTACCAAGCCATAGGCCGGAGGAGGAGAAGGAAGAGAGAGAAGAAAGATCTGGACACATACAAGAATCACATTCTCACCAGAGGGAGACGGAAAACCGGTGACCAGAGCAAAGCCCATCTGCAGCACAGGTGCGACAGGGCGGGAGTCCTGTGGAACCCTATGGACTTCGTAGAAATAGAGATAACAAGGGTAAGTTCTTACCATATCTCATATTTTCTACTTCAGGGTCCATAGGGTATCCACAGGATACCTTGGGGATGTCCCAAAGCAGTATCCTTTAAGGGTGGGGACGCTCCTGTGCAGAAAGGAGAATCCGCCGCCCGAAGGAAGCATCCTGAGAGGCGAAGGTGTCAAACCTGTAATACCTCACGAAGGTATGGACAGAAGACCACGTAGCAGCCTTGCAGATCTGAACTGCCGAGGCACCACGTCGAGCTGCCCACGAAGGACCCACAGACCTAGTGGAATGAGCCTTCAGAGAAGGAGGGACCGGTAGGCCTTCATGAAGATAAGCTTCAGAAATAGCCATACGGATCCAGGCTGCCAAAGTTTGCTTTGAAGCAGGCCAACCCTTTTTACGGAAGCCATAGAGGACAAACAAAGCGTCCGACTTCCTAAACGAAGAAGTGCGGTCAACATAAGTCCTTAAGGCCCGCACAACATCCAAAGAGGCCTCACCCACGGAAAGACCCGGTGAGTTAAAGGCCGGAACAACTATTTCCTCGTTAACATGAAACTGGGAAACAACTTTGGGAAGAAACTCGGGCCGAGTGCGGAGCACTGCCCTGTTCCCATGAAAAACCAAGAAAGGGGGTCTACAAGAAAGAGCCCCTAACTCAGAAACACGTCTGGCCGAAGCAATGGCCAGAAGGAAAACAGTCTTAGCTGTTAGCCATTTAATATCCACTGAGCCCAGTGGTTCAAACGGCGGTCCTTGGAGAGCCCTCAGGACCACAGCCAAATCCCAAGGCGCCACAGGTGGAACAAAGGGCGGCTGAATACGGAGAACACCTTGCATAAAGGTGCGCACATCCGGGATTGTAGCAATCCTACGGTGAAACCAGACAGATAGGGCCGAAACCTGTACCTTCAAAGAAGCAAGGCGAAGCCCATGATCTAGTCCCGCTTGGAGGAAGGCGAGAATCCGAGACAGACGAAACTCCCGCGGTGCATAACCTCTCGGTCGACACCACTGGAAGAACGTATGCCACACGCGATGGTATATCCTCGCGGAAGACGGTTTCCGAGCTCGTAACATGGTACGCACCACAGAGCTGGAAAACCCCCGGGACCTCAGCATGGCCGTCTCAACAGCCACGCCGTCAAAGACAGCCGAGTCAGGTCCGGGTGAAGGCAAGGACCCTTAGACAGAAGGTCCGGTCGTAGCGGCAACCGCAGAGGACTGTCCACGGACAGACCCTGAAGGTGTGAGAACCAGTGCCGTCTGGGCCACGCGGGAGCTATCAACAGGAGCGTCCCTCCTTCCTGTTTGAATTTCCGGATTACCCGTGGAAGAAGGGAGACCGGAGGGAACAGGTATGCGAACCGGAACGTCCACCGGACGGACAGAGCATCCACCAGAGACGCCCCTTCGTCTCTTGTGCGAGACCCGTACACCGGCAACTTGTTGTTGTGCCGGGACGCCATGAGGTCGATTTCTGGAAGACCCCACCTGTCCACCAGTAGTTGAAAAACGTCCGGGTGCAGGGACCATTCCCCTGGATGAACGTCCTGGCGACTTAGAAAGTCCGCCTCCCAATTTAGCACTCCCTGGATGAAGACCGCTGATATGGCCGGAAGATTGCGCTCCGCACAAACCAGGATCCGAGAGACCTCTACGAGAGCCGCCCGACTGTGAGTTCCTCCTTGCCTGTTTATGTAGGCCACGGTGGTAGCGTTGTCCTACTGGACCTGCACCGGGTGACCCTGGAGAAACCGCTGTGCCTGCAGGAGAGCATTGAAGACCGCACGGAGTTCCAAGATATTTATTGGAAGCTCCGCTTCTGTCGGCGTCCACCTGCCCTGGAACAAGTGTGGACCCGAAACTGCTCCCCAGCCCCGAAGACTGGCGTCCGTTGTCAACAGGACCCAATTTGGAACCCAGAACGGACGTCCCTTGTTGAGGTGGGTCGTCTTTAACCACCACGCAAGGGACAGGCGAACCTCCGGGGTGAGCACAATCGTCTGGAACTTCAGAGACTGAGGCAGCCCGTTCCACTTGGACAGGATCAGGTGCTGCAGAGGTCTGGAGTGAAACTGGGCGTATTCCACCATGTCGAACACCGACACCATGGAGCCCAGTAACCTCATCGCCGCGTGTAAGGACACCCGGCGGCTGTGTAGACAACTGCGCACCCTTGACTGTAAAGCAGAGATCTTGTCCTCCGTCACGAAGATCCTTTGCTGTCCCGAGTCCAATAAGGCTACAAGATGCAGAATCCTCCGAGACGGGATTAGAGTGGACTTCTGCCAGTTGATTAGCCAGCCGTGCCGTTGCAGCAGTGCAATGGTCAGGTCCAAGTGGTGTAACAGGAGCTCTGGAGATCCTGCCACCAATAACAGGTCGTCCAAGTACGGCAACATGCGGACTCCTTGCAGCCGCAGAGAAGCCGCCATGACCGCCATCACCTTGGTGAAAACACGTGGTGCTGTCGCCAGGCCAAAAGGTAACGCCCGAAACTGGAAGTGGTCGCTGCGGATTGCAAACCGAAGGAACTCTTGATGGCGCAAAAGAATAGGGACATGCAGGTAAGCGTCCTGTATGTCCAATGACACCATGTAGTCCCCAGGTTCCAGCGCCAGAATGATGGACCGTAGGGTCTCCATCCGAAACTTCTGGACCCGCAAAGACTTGTTGAGTGCTTTGAGGCTGAGAATCGGACGATAGGACCCATTGGGTTTCTGTACCAAAAATAGATTTGAATAGAAACCCTGGCCCCTCTGGGAGAATGGAACAGGCACTATAACTCCAGCCTGGAGCATAGTGTGCAATACCTTCCGCAGCTCCGTAGCCTTGTTCCGGTCTGATGGTAGACCCGTGGTGAAGAATCGAGCCGGGGGTCTGTGCCGGAAGGAGAGGGCGTACCCGTGGGAGACCACCTCCAGAACCCAAGTGTCTGTCGTAGTGAACGACCAACACCGGGAGAACTGCAGCAGGGGTCCTCCCACCCTGGGATCCCCCAAAGGGAGGCCCGGACCGTCAGGCCGCAGGCTTGTCATCTGGCTTGGGGCCGGACGTCTGGTACTCCATGCCTGTTTCCGGGGCTTGACCGATTTCTTAGGGCCAGCCTGTCGAGGAAACGACTGTGGTTTGGGCCTGCCCTGGGCCCTAGATGACCGAAAGGACGATGGTCCAGAACCAGAAGGAGCAGCGGCCGACGGGAGACAAGCAGATTTGGCTGCCGCCAGCGTGGCCACAATCTTATCCAGATCCGGACCGAAGAGAACTTCTCCGGTAAACGGCAACGCTTCCAGACCTTTCTTGGAATCTGCGTCCGCCTTCCAGGATCGCAGCCACAAGGTGCGACGAGCAGCTACCGCTGCTGAAGAAGTTCTAGACACCAGAGTACTAATGTCTAAAGCCGCCTCGTTGATGTAGGTGGCCGAATCACGGAGATTGCCAATCAACTCCGCCTGTTCGGCCGGACAGTCGGATTCAAAAGAAGCCTCTAATGAATCCGTCCAGCGCTCCATCGCTGTGGCAACCCAGCAAATGGCCATAGCCGGCCGTGCTGCCCCCCCTGCAAGGGAATAAGCGGACTTCAGGCAGATTTCTACCTTGCGGTCCGTAGCATCCTTAAGGGAGGACATGGATGGCATCGGCAATGTGGCACTACGGACAAGACGGGTCACGTGAGAATCCACCTGTGGAGGGGATTCCCACTTAGCAAAATAATTATCCGCGAACGGATAAGCCACCGCCAGGCGTCTCTGCGGCTGGTATCTTTTGCCAGGTTGTTTCCACGCCTCCTCTAAATGGTCCACCAACTGACCCGAAAGAGGAAAGACTGTGGCATCGCCCTTCACATCTTTGAAAAAGGCATACTTAGATTTAGCCGCTGGGGGAACTTCGTCCTGAATCACCCGAATAAGTCCAGGAATATATACTTTGGACTTAGCATCAGCGTCCTTAGTATGGAGAGGTTCCTGATCGTAAGGATCCAGAATCTCCCCATCATCAGACGTCCCTTCGTCATCCTCATAAGGAGCGGACAGAGACGCCACCGGCCTTTTATGAGGCCGCATCACAGACTCCCCTTGCAACACATCCGACAAGTGCTGTACAGAACTCGTCAGGGAGTTAACCCACGCTGGCTCCTGAGAACCTGGGAGCGGGGAAATAGGGAGACTGTGGGGTACCACCAATTGTCGTGGGAACCCCTGCATGGGTGACGACACCACAGACTGCTGGGACAAACCCATCGGAGTAAACGTGGGCTGCGGAGCTAACTGGCCCACTAAAGCTGTTAACGCCTGAGCGAAACAAGCCCAGGGCGGCTCCTGTACCGGTGCTGTAACCGTAATAGGCCGCGCCATGGACAAACACTGCCGGCAAAGGCCCTCCGCGCTACCCTCCCCCTCCGCTAACGGTACTTTGCACGTGGTACACTGTAGCCGGAGGGGAAAATCACTTTCAGACATGATGGCACCACGTATGTGACCTCTCTCACCAATTAAGTATTAAATAGGCGAGAGACCACCCTGCAGCACCGCACTGCAAGGGCTTTAGCAGAAAGAACAGGGACAGTAATAAAGCTGACAGTTTTGAGAAGATACAGTTACAGGCAGCAGCGCTAGCACAGTCACATACAATGCAGAGAAATAACAATTCCTGCACTAACAGCGCTGATCACTCAACTACACAGACACAGGGCCTGGTAGGACACAGCGCTGCATACACAGACCTGAGCCACAGCGGAGGAGAGGTATGCGGGGGGACCCAGACCACGATGCTTCCTTCCAGGCTTCCAGCAGCGTTCACCATGCGTTGCAGAGAAGATGGCCGCCGAGGAGCAGAGAGAAGCTGGCCTGGGGGAGGAGCGCTGACACAGGACCAGTCAGCACAGTGCAGAGAGGGCTGTGTGCAGCGGGGGAGGCGCCGGCTGTGAGACAGGGAAGGCGCGCTCCCCTGGCATGCATTTAACCCCTGGGACGCCGCAGCGCTACCGCTCTGCTGCGGTCCGCTGTCCCAGGGGGTAGTGGAAAGCGCAGGTTCAGTACCTGGCTCCACGCTGCAGCCAGTCCCCAGGGAGCCCCCTGCCTGGGGACTTAGGACCATGTGACCAGCGGGGACCCACTGCGGGACCCCGCTGCTTACCTTTGTCCCCCTTGGATCCGGCCATGGTCCGGAACATCTGGGGTCACCGCTAGCTGTGACCCCAGATGCTCACCAGCATCCCCGGATCGGTACCGGCGTTCTGGTACCGGCGGGGGTGTAGGGAAGACAGCATGGACGTCAGGACTGACTGTCCATGCTGTACATCCAGATGTGCAGCCACAGCTGCACTGAAGAAAGCTTCAGGGGCTCTTCTAGCCCCCACTCCGACAGGTGCACCCGACGCCGGCCGGGCACCAAACTAAACTGGGGTGCCTTGGCCCGGGGGCGGGGTATAGGAGGGGGACCTAGTGCATCCTGGGAGGCTGAAAGCTTAACTCTTTGGTGCCCTGCGACTGACGTCACACCTATACCCCAAGGTATCCTGTGGATACCCTATGGAGCCTGAAGTAGAAATCGCATTAATGTTTAGCATACTCCAAGTGCACTTTGGAGATATTGGGGCTTTGATGGCATGAATTTCATTACTGTGCCTCACCCTCCCCTGTAGTTGCCCCTTGGACTTCCCCTTTGTGTCCAAGGTCCAAAATGTGGACAGCTACTATTTCATTTCCGTCATTTGATGCACAATGCCAGGGCTAACATGAAGGCCAACTTTCAATACGTTTTTGTCCTCTCTGCTGGAGAAACTCCTCATGCCTAGCATGGCAACTTGCTGCAGGGAGGTAGCAATTATGTATTTTATATTATTCATTTGGATAATAGGCAGCCCTTCAAATATATTAATGCCAAATAATGGTTTTACTTATTTACTTAGTAACAGTTATTTATATAGCGCACACATATTACACAACACTTTACAGAGAATACATCAGTCATTCACATCCGCCCCTGCCTCAGTGGAGCTGACAGTACATATTCCTTACCATATGTATTCATACACACACTAAGGGGTAAATTTACTAAAGTGAGAGTTTTTAGAAGTGAGTTTTAGAAGTGATGTTGCCCATGGCAACCAATCAGACTCTACTTAACAATTAACTAGCACCTTCTAGAAGATAATAGCTATAATCTGATTGGTTGCTATGGGCAACATAACTTTTAAAACTCACTTCTAAAAACTCTTACTTTAGTAAATTTACCCCTAAGAGTTAATTTTTGTCAGAAGCCAATTACCCTAAAAATATATTATGGCGTTGTGGGAAACTGGAGCAAAACATGAAAACACACAAACTCCACATTGATAAGGCCCTGGCTGGATTTAAACCCATGACCCCAGTGATTTGATGCGGCAAAGCTAACCATTGTGCTACCATGCTGCCAAAATGGCAGCTTTATAAAGGTATCAGGGAATCCACCAAATCATCTAGAGCATGGGACTAACTACCATAGGTACAAGGGGTGCAGCTGCTATGGGGCCCAGAGCGGGGGCTCATCTTCCTTGCCAAAGTTACATGTGTTATATACTGTACATTTTTCACCGTTGGATGGTACATAGGGGGCCTTACAAACTTTTGCTATGGGGCCTTCAAATACCTAGTTACATCCCTGGTCTAGAGCACAGGTAATTAATATTTCTTATTTTATCTAACTTAAGTCCCTGAAGAATACATTTTGAGTTTTTGGTGAAATTAATCTTTGAGAAAATTGTAATATTATATTTATATTTTAAGGGAGGGCTAGTGACTTACGGCTAAGTTGTTAACTAGGATGTCCTATTCTTTTGTAAATATGGTTATTTACAAAAGACCATGGGCTGATTCAGACCCACTCGCGAACGGCTGTCCGCTCGCAAGTGGGTCGATGGTGTGCACTGTGCATGCGCACGACGGAGGGAGCTCCGTCGTGCGCATGCGCGAGACGCAACGAGCGAAGGACTTTCCTTAGCTCGTTGTGTCTGATCAAAGGGGGCGTGCTGTCGATGTTGATTGACAGCACGCCCCCTTTGGTGGGCGTGCCTCCCAGACGGAGGCGTTCCCAAGGGAACGCCTAACGTCAGAAGCCGGCCCCACTGACATCACTAGTGATGTCAGTGGGAGTGATTTTGGCTCTGATAGAGCCAAAATCACTCCGGGCCTTGCGGCTGAGAAACTCAACCGCAGGCTTCAGCTCGCAGTGGCGATGGTCGCGATGGTCAAGACCATCGCGACCATCATCCTGCACGCTCGTATATGCTGTGGGTGGTGACCCACAGCTATACGAGCGTCCAGGAGGACGCTCCATAATTATGGAGGTGGGCCCTGATTCAGAGCGAGCGCTCTGGTCAGAGCGTCCGGCTCTGAATCAGGGCCCATATTCCATGCAGGAATTGCTGTGTCCTGTGACCTTTATAATTATTAAAATATAAAAGTATCATAATATTCTGTTTTATGTAAACACTGAATGCCGGGAATGCTATTTGCACCTGTTTCGTGTTAAATGTTTTGTTCTAATGTTCAGAAACAGAATTCACTGAACAAAGTAATGAAACCTTGTTGTACTAGGGACGTGTCTTTCTGGTCTTTTTACCCTTTTTTGTTAGTCTATTTTCTAGCAATGATTATTCCTCTCACCCTGTTACTTCAGAAAACAAGTCTGGTAATGGAATGCCCTTCAAACTCACGGTCGATTGCTTCTAGTAAATGTTTCACTAGACACTAAACAACCCCTGTGTTCCACCCTCAGTGCAAACATTGCATGAAGGATGAAAAATAATATTCAGGAACAGTCACACAGAACCTTGGAGGTGGTAAAGACACAGAAGGTACAATCTGTGAGAATATTAAGGCAATCATTCTTTGTTATTACATTCATTCCAATGTTATCGTGCATGAAATTCAAGATTGCCATAAATCAAGCATTGTTTTTTTCTGGAAATGAATATTTTATCAACATGTACTATATATCATAGATTAGGCCTGACACCCATATTATTTCAAATCTAGATGAAATGCTTAAGAAGCTGAATGAATTGACCTATATGCAGTTTTGATGGTTATTCTATAATTGTGTAAAAATATAATTGAATGGATAGAAGTTATGTAGAATCCTCATTGCTGCATATTGCAGCAATAAGGATTCTTTTTATGGGGGGGTAATGTAACAATTGAAATCGCTCTGACACAAGGTCCGATAAGAGATTGTCCTGGTGTTCAGTAAGAAGTAAAGGGATCGTTTTGGACCCGGTCACACTATCCAGCAGCACATGAGCAATGCAAAGAAGACACAATGCTAATCGGGATCTCCTCCTGCAATTTTCATATATATTAAGGACATGTGGTCTTGATATATAGGCCCTTATGTGCCCCCACACTAATCTAAAGGAGCATATAAAAGAAATATGCTGTCCTATCTGGACCGCAGATTAAGGGTCGTGTCACACCACAGTAACTGAATGCTATGCATGGTGTGCCTTCCCAGCTGGGAAAGTGCAGTGTTCAATAGTTTAAACCAGTGGTTCTCAAACTCTGTCCTCAGGATCCCCAAACAGTTCACATTTTCCAGGTCACCCATCAGGTGAACAGGTCATTACTCACTGACACATTTTTTTTTTAAATCCACAGGTGGAGCCAACTCTTTCACTTGTGATTCTGTGAGGAGACCTGGAACACATGCACTGTTTGGGGTCCTGTGATTTAAACTGTAGTGAAGGAGGAAAGCTCTTCCCTGTCTGAGAATCAGCTCTGAAGATGCTGGAAAAGTGCAGTGTTCTTTCATGGCATACCCCCAACTGTCCCTATTGCGGCAGTTCTGATTTGCGGGGACTGCCCTACGATAGACACCTTTGCCCAATTAGTGGAAAGTTGTGCTATTTTTTGGTAGGGGCTGAGGGTGGCCGAACACTTCAGAAGCGCCAAGCACACCAACTATGAACTTTACGAGGGAAAACATGCAATGTGCTGGAAACGCCATTCCGCATCCACTCCACTCCAAATTTAGGAATGATTGTCGGGTTTCCATGCCCTAAGCCTGAGCATCATTTTCTGCACCCCACTGTTCCATTTCAATTAATTATTTTCTTAGGTTTTACGATTATGGTCCGAGCTTCTCACTGTATTCAGTTTTCACCTCCTGCTCACTCGGAATGTCTGCCGGTTTTAAGTGGGTGGGGCTAGAACAACCTGTAGCCAATTAAATCATCAGAATGTTTGCAGCAGTAGAAGATGGAGGGGAGATTGATGTGATTGTACTGGATAAAACCAGGCTTGGTGGAAAAGCTACATGAAACAAAACTCACAATCCAATTTTTGGAGATTTTATTACTTTACTTATGGCTGCAATTAAAAATGCATTTTTAACATATATAATTTAAATTATTATCGTCATACAATATTATATTAACATAAAAATATAAATAATAAATGTGACGAGTACAGGAACCAACATTACATAGTATGGCAACATATTTTTTAGGGTCCAATCCACAAGTTAAAAAGCTATGCTTTAACTAGAAATTCAATGTCCTGTATTTCATAGTTGCATACACTTCGGGAATATATTAGAGACCTCCCAGGCTCTTGAGAGAGTGGGAATTCCTCCCAGAACGCACTTACCTTCCGCAATGTGAGCTGTGACATGGCGTAACCCAGTGGCGTAAGTTCATACCAGACGCCTGGAGGCAAGTTATAATTTGGTGCCCCCCCGTCACAGTGTGCAATTGACACTGTGAAATTTGCATGCAGACAGGCCACAGATAGACGAAGGCAGCAGCTGATAGTCTGACATGGAGCTCTCCACTAGTGTATGGTGGCTTCTTAGGTGCTGAAAAGGGGTGCCATGTATTAGGTGGCCATGACGTTACACTCTGGGTGCACAGTTACAGCCCTAAGTGGGGAGAATATGTTGTGGACAATGGAGAAGGTGCCCCCTTCAGAGCTGGAGCCCGGCGGCAGGCGCCTCCGTTGTCTCCCATAGTTCTGCCCCTGGCGTAACCTGAGTGAGTCATCATGTATTGAGTTATCTATTCACTGGCACTCACTGAGATGAGTGGGCTTGATGATGGGATTATTTTACCATTTGATGAAACGCATTGTATCATGAAGCCACACCCACTTATTTCACTACCCTGCTACCTCATCCCTTAGAAGGGAGGTAGGAAAAGTAGACCAGCATAATTTTTCAGCACCTGTCATACAGAGGAAGAATTACAATACTGTGGAGTATATATAGAAAGAGATTAGTCATGTTTTTGAGCTATTGTTAGATGATAGAGAAAAGGTGTGCCTGGCAGTAAAGAACAACTGTGAGGATTGGCTTGTGAATTAATGCCATTTTGTACTTTGGAAACAGGCCTACACCTAGAATGACAAGCCAGTAACATTCCTACACCTACATGAAGATAAACCAGAAATAGCTACACACAGCACTCACTGGTGCCAGTGCCATAACAATTCCTGCTCTAAATCTGCCAAAGTTTAAATGCACATTAAAGCAGAGGTGGGCAATAGGTGGCTCAGCAGCTGTTGTCGAACTACACATCTCAGCATACCCTGTCAGAGTATTGCTATTTGGTCATGCTAAAATGGTTGCAGGGCATGATGGGATGTGTAGTTCAACAGCAGCATGACGGACACTTATTGCGCACCTTTGCATTACAGGATGAAACAAACAAGAATCTCATTCTGACTACCCAGAATAAACCTAGGCACCGTCCAAAGGTTAAACCACTAATTTGCCTTTTGGATACATATTTGTTAAACCATGACTTAATACATTATCAACTATTCATACTGTGCAGCCAAGAAACCTGCAAAGTGGGTAAAAGGTTATGTTCTAGGAACCCAGTACGTGAGGAATACAAGAAGGCACTTTTCAGAGGTCCGTATACCTGATTAAAGTCACAGTTCATGGTCAGCATACCTGTTGGCTGGCGGAGAGCAGGACTGGAGGCTGCGGTACAGTAGCTCCTGTGCTTCCTGGCTGATTTTCTCAAGTCTACAGAACTGTATTGCTCAAGAGCTCCAGGGTATCAGAGGATTCCAGTGTTTGCTTAGCGCTGAGTGAGGAGGTGCTGTCACCACACAGCTTTACCTGACGGACCTTTGTACTACCTGGGATGCCTACAAAATAAAATAAACGTTCCTTAGAAGTACAATTCAATCTACAAGTAAAATTCAAGCACTGTGCCCATTAGCGTGTATTTAGTAACACTTACAGACATGAATCTAAACAGTTCCATACTCTGAGAACAGATCTATTCATTATCACTACATTTCTACAAAAGCAGGTGAAAATGTACATTTATCAGGCCACTCAACAAAAAGGTAAGGCAGGAGATATTACAGATATCACCTGCTTACCTTTCACTTCCCATGTGGCCGGCTGTCCCCATAGACTAGCATGGGGACCTAAGGTCACGAAGGCGCACTAGCACTGCAGAGTCGACTCGGCAGTGCTAAGTATCACAGGATACAGGAGGGAGGCATTGATTGATGTGCCCCTGCTGCAGCGGCTGTGATACATGGCGCTGATCCCTGGGGAGCTTACCTTCCTGGCAGACTACAGGCAATATTAAAAATAAGTTTAAAAGGTACAGTTGGCAGAGCTGGCAACTGGAGGGTGCTGCATGCTGCCTCTGAATCTGTTTTACAAAAAAATGACATTGTACTAGGCCAGTCTAGTGGTGGCCACGGGTCAAACCAGCAGCAGCCACCGCTGTCAGTCACCTCACTGGTCTCCTCACCCTGCCACGTGCGCTCAGGCTGCCAGTCAAACTGCCAGCACTGACATGTGCTTCTTTTGAAATGAATCACCCCTGTGGAGCTTGCCCCCTGGCCTGCTCTTCATTACCTTAGCTACTCTTCTTCCTTTCAGAGACGAGGAGCAGGGCTGCTGGGCTGAGAAGAATCAGTCAGATTTCACTTCATTTTCGGTGCTCCTATCTACAAGATGTATGACCGGTCAGTGGCACCGACTGTTCCGACAGCTGCAGCTATCGATTTCGACAGCTGTTGTTGCCGTATGCACAGCATTGTCCCTGGCTGCAGCGACTGTGCTTTGGGCTGTGCATGGGAGATCTTGCGATGCTGCTGAGTTTTTGTGCATGCCCACTGGAGCTGGCCAGGAGGTGTCACAGCGCAGCAGCACTAGACTGATGCACTATGGGATCTGGCAGGGTTCGCTGGAGGTGGGTGTTTTCACTCCCTCACTGATAATTAGGGTTATGTTTTATCTGGCCCCCCCTCTGCTATTTTTGGTCTGCCCAACTGCGCAACCGCCACTGGAACCAACCAATCAGCTCCCAATGGTCTTTTTCCAAACGCAGCCTGTAAGATGACAGTTAAGCTGGGTACACATTAGACGACCTGTGTACCCAGCCGACCAACGATGATACAGACGACATATCGTGCGGTCATTTGACACCACATGATCTGATGAACAGTCGTGCGATATGTCATTCACCACCCAAATCCACAAGCATGGGGTCATTCAGCAAACTGACAAATTGAGCAGCATGTTTTGGTCAATCTGTCGATGTGATGAACAACCCTGCTGGTACACATTTGCCGATGTGGACGATATGTTGGAAGGATCTGCTGGACTGGGCAACATATCGTCTAATGTGTACCTACCTTTAGGCACTGATTGGTTGGTACTTTATCTCTCTCCATTTTATCTCAATCCAAGCTTTGATAAATGTCCGCCGTACTGTCACACACACAATGACTGCAGGACCGACGATGACAGTGCAAGTAACTGTCATATGCTATCATATCATATTGATTTATGTTGTTTGGTTATGGTCAATGGGCACAGGGCATACTTGTCTACCCCCCCGAAAATCGGGTGCCACCCCTGACCTCCCGGGAAGGCAGGCAATCCTCCGGGCTGCCGCCCACCCCTCCTATCCCCCCACAATAACCCCTGCAACCCCCGCAGCGGGGGGCGGTGACGCGATTCACGTCATTTTGGCCCTGCCCCCTGCTTCACAATGCCTATATTATCAGCATTGTGTAGCGGGGGCGGGGCCAAAGTTACGCGATCACGTGGCCCCGCCACGCCATGCCCACAAGTGCCTTTCACCCCCCCCCCCCCTTGTCCCGGCCACGCACCCCCCCCCCATCTGGCCGATCTGGCAGCTCCCTCCCGGAAGGAGCAGCCAGAAAGTCGACAGGTATGGCACAGGGAGCTCAGCAAGCCTTGCTCACAGGCTCTCTAACTTCTTAAATGCTTCTGCTGCTAGTCGTCTATCAAATTCCCTACCAGTCATGAGTACACTCTCCTTAACCTTCTAATCTTTAAATGCTCTCTGAAAACCAGTCTCTTTGCTACTCACATTGGTACCCCCTCACTACTGTCACAGTCTCCACATTCAGCCCTTACTACTCTTTTTCTTGTCATCGTTTTGTATTTTATCTGCTTTGTATATATTTGGTTTTCTCAATTGTCCAGCATGGCAGACAAATTGATGATGATGATGATGATAATAAAAGTAATAATAAAAATAATAAAATTTATAATAAAATATAATCTTTCTGTGTGACCGTTAAAGTTATATACATACAAAGAAAAAAGGGAATCAATTGTATTACGGGTGCACTCCAACCCTAAAACACCCCAAAGGACCGCTGTCTCGGTAAGAGCGCTTCTTTGCGATAGAGGGACTTCCTGTATGACCCAATAGCCCCTTTGGTATCCTTCTGCGAGCACGCCGCAGGGGGTGCTGGGAGGGATCTGATTGGATCCCTCTCACAGCACTCTCCCGTTAGAAGCCCATAGGCTTCTATGGGGTAAAGCCATCAGGAAGCGGGGGGGATCCATCAGGAAGATGGTGTTACCCATCGCAACCAAGTCCCGGGGCTTGGTGCATATGAGAAATGCGGTCAAATACCCATTTTGGGTGTTTGACCGCATTTCTCCCTTTGCTGCATCCCGCCCACTATGTCTTCAACAGCACTGCAAAAGGGTACATTTGTGCCCCATAGCAGCTGATCCGCCCCCTCCCTCATGGCACCCTCCACGGCACCCCTGCTGACATTGGCAGCACGTCCAACTCAAAATCAGTCCCTTCATGTCCTTCCAAGTAAGAAGTAATTGGGAAGTTGAGATTACTGTATGCTGTTTTAACCAACTTAAATGTGTTGTGTCAGTTTGAGTATGCAAAAGGGCGCTAGTGCAAGTTGCACAAGACTAGTTCAAACTTTTTTTATTATTATTATTATAAAATGTAATTTCCTGTGTCTCTTATCCATTAAAATACAATCCTGCTTTCATCCCTACCCATCACCATTTAACTAAGATACATGCTAGGGGCCCCTTTATCAAAGTAATTCTGTCCTTAAAACATGACCATGAACAAAACATTACGAGTCATCAAAATATGCAGCAATATAAAGGTTTCAGGGGGTCACCCCAAATGTTGGTAAATATTAACCCCCATAATGAGAGCAGAACTCTCAAATTTGAGAATTGATGTAAATTGTAATTTTGGCTGCCAGGTCACAGAGCCAACAGTATAACGGTTGTATAAAGTTCAATCTATGACACATTTCTGCATTGCTAGTTATTTGCACAATCCTGCATAAGAAGCTACATTCTTCTCACAAATTTACTTAAAATGTAATGGGAAGTCTCCCTCGAGCTCTGGGTGGGCACAATGCCCCCTGCAAATACCCTTTGTTCTGACACATTTGTTTCTTCACACTACATCATTTCATACCAGGCACCCAGGCATTTGTTTACCTCTCTCCATTGCTAGTCCTGTCTCCCCATCTGAACTCCCTGTACCCCCTATAAAACACCACAAAAAATTGGATCATGAGTTCAATACTGGATTTCTATGTTTCTAAAGGCGCACATCCACATGCTGATAATACTTAGCGATTGCACGTGCAATTGCTCAGCAATCGTGCACAAATCGTGCACTTTTATGTCAGAAACAACCAGCGATGTGCGCTCCCGCTGGTCGTTTCCGTCATCAATCATCGGGTGAACATGCCAGTCAATCTGTCAATAATGACAGATTGGGCATGTTCACAGATGATGGAGGGCGCCTACACTGAACGATCAATCGTTCAGTGTAGGCACAGCACAGACTGTGAAACGACTGCACGATTACAATGTCGTAATCGTGCAGTTGTTTTTTGGTCTGCTAGTGGATGTGCGGCAGTACTGTGTCTTCCTGAGAATGTACTGTAAAAAGGTTTACATTTACATTCACATTTGCATTGATTCATATTCCATTTTGGTATAGATTTGCATTGTTGTGTTGCTTTAATAATCTCTGTTTGTAATGAACCAAATTAAAGAATCATAGTATATATATATATATCTATACTAGGGGTGAGCGGGTTCGGTTTTACCCGGATCTTTTTATTGGCTGTCGCCGAACATGTGTTTTGGATAGCGAATGAAATCGAGCCAAAGTTGCGGTAAAGTGGCGATAAGAACCGAGTAAAACCGAACCCGCTCACCCCTAATCTATACACACATATACATACGAGGTATGTCTATAAAATAACGAGACTGTGATTCCACCTGGTAAACAAAGCAGTCAGAACCGGTTCTAATTGCATACGTAGTAACCTTGAACTTGTCTGGACCTGCATGACAAGCAGCAACACTCTATGATGTTCGGTTGACTGTGAGTCGCCATTTAATTTGGTTGTGTTTTCCGTAGAGTGCCGAAAAAATGCCAAGTTTAAAAGTTGAACAACGTGTCAATTTGAAATATTTAGTAACATTTTTTCGATATCAAGGGAGTAATTTTGCAAGAATGGGTTCCAGAAGGCACAACAGGTAACCAGCATTATTATTTTTGGAAAAGCTGAGAGAGAGTCAGAAAGAAACGGCCCCAACTGTGGAAAAATGGTTTCATTCATCACCAGGACAATGCGCCTGCTCACACAGCACTTTCTGTGACGCAGTTTTGGACAGACAATCACATTACTACACTTGAACATCCTCCATATTCGCCCAATTTAGCACCTTGCGACTTTTATCTTTTCCCAAAAGTTAAATCAGTGCTTAAAGGGACACATTTTGAATCAGTTGATGCTGTAAAGAAGAAAACGGCAGATATGTTGAAACAAGTAACAGAAATGGATTTGCTCCATGCCTTCCACCAGTGGGAAACAAGACTACAGCGATGTATTAGTGCAAATGGGGAGTATATTGAAGGGGACAAACATTACATTTGTAATACCAATAAATAAAAGATGAGTTATTTAATCAGTCTCGTTATTTAATAGACATACCTAGTGTATATATATATATATATATATATATATATATAATGTGACAAGAAATCACATATACTGGATGAAAGTCCAACACTCTTTATGCCAGAAGTTTAATTAATTAGATGACAACTGATGGAGGCAACACCTGAACTGAATCTTTCAGTCCTACTGCTTTTTGCTCTGCCAAACCTGAGATATCTGGGCATTACACATTCACATTCATCCACATTCAGTGGAATTATGCTGACCCTGCCACACTATATATGCTTCTGAAACCCTCAAATTTACTAAGAAGTTAGTTTAGCTGAGATCGAGTTGGCCGATGGTTAAGCAGATCGAGATATTTCCCCCGAGTAGCAAGTTTAGATAGAGATTACTCACCCGAGTTTGCAGTGTTTTCTCTCTGCCAAACTCTCCCAAACAAGCAGCCTGCACATATCAGTGAGCTATGTGAAGGCTGCTTGTGTGTTGTACCTGTAAAAAAAGGTATATATTTAAAAAAAAAATTACGTAGGGTCCCCCCTCAAAAAAAAACAGCTTGATCTGCCCCAGACTGCTCAGCCAGTCCTGGTTCCTAAAAATATGATGTAAAAATGTAGTAGGGTTACCCCATATTTTAGGAACCAGCATTGGGATGCTGAGCCTGTACTGGTTTTAAAAATAAGGGGGAAAAAATGCTTAGGGGTCCCCCTATTATTAAAACCAGCACCGGACTCAAATCTGGACGGGGTGTAATGCCACAGCCAGGGGAACCTATCACCGATCTCCCCAGCCAAAACATTATCACCCCAAGCTGGTCATCCCAAGCCGGGTTATATCAGGGGAGACCAATAAAGGGGCCCCCCCTCTCCCGAGCACCCCAGGCTTAGGCTGAAGCCTGGGGCTCTTCCCCGTATCTCTGGGCTGTGGGTACTGGGGTAATAATAGTGTAAATAGTAAGAAACTATTGTTTTTCACCATGGAACTACAGGTACCAGCATGCCTGCCCTTTAGCACTTGTGGAACTAAAAGTGCCAGCAGGTGACCGGCACCCGTACCCCCGCTGTAAAAAAAATAGTTAAAAAACCACAACACACACATTGTAGAAAGTATAACTTAATTACATACACCTGCCTACCTACCCCACTCACACATACTTACCTGTTGCCCGATGATCAGTCCACTTCTGCAAGTAGAAATCCAATGAGAATACCTGTGAAAAAAGATGCTATACTCACCACCATCCTGGCGCCGACCTCCGTAGCATCCCCGGGTCTTGGCAAGAAAACAAACCGGCACCAAGACCATACACTGCTGACCAGCTCCTGACTGACTGACCAGCCCACATGGGAACTGTGAGGAGCCAGAGCCAATCAGCGGCCGCTCTACAGTTAACGGCCGCTGATTGGCTGCCGGCTCCTGATAGTTCACAAGTGTGCTGAGCAGTCAGGAGCCGGATAGCGGTGTATGTGGTCACACACATACATCGCTAATTTAAGTGTATGGTCCGGGTGCCATTTTTATATATATAGTGTTGCTATGACAACCCACTGAGTCCGGAATGATGTCATCATTGGAGGACAGAGAGGCCGTGCGCGCGGCACTGCCTCCACCTGCCAGCCCTGGCCTGCCACAGCGTGCAGCATGGAGAACATTATTTAAAGGTAAGAAACCTAGCTGTATCTTCTTATTTGTTATTTCTATATTTGTGCAACGCCAACCTTGACAAAAGGGTCTTGCATGGCCCTGAAATGTCGGCATCTTTAGGCATGCAATAAATTATCCATTTGAACTTTCAAGTCCGCGAGGGTCGCTGTTTCTTTGCCAGTATATCCAATTACTTCACAGAGGGCAACCCGGCAGGATTACCTGATTAATGGAGTGCTAGTTCTACACTATATACAGTCAGGTCCATAAATATTGGCACATTGACAGAATTTTCATATTTTGGCCTCTATTCACCACCACAATGGCTTTGAAATGAAACAAACAAGATGTGCTTTAACTGCAGACTTTCAGATTTAATTTGAGGGTAATTACATCCAAATCAGGTGAACGGTGTAGGAATTACAACGGTTTCTATATGTGCCTCCCACTTTTTAAAGGGCCAAAAGTAAAGGGACAAACTAACCAATCCTAAATCTAACTTTCACTTTTTAATACTTTGTTGCAAATCCTTTGCAGGCAATTACAGCCTGAAGTCTGGAACGCATAGACATCACCAGAAGCTGGGTTTCATCCCTGGTGATGCTCTGCCAGGCCTCTACTGCAAATGTCTTCAGTTCCTGCTTGTTCTTGGGACATTTTGTCTTCATCGAGTGGAATGCATGCTCAATCGGATTCAGGTCAGGGGATTGACTTGGCCATTGTATAACATTCCACTTTTTAGCCTTAAAAAACTCTTTGGTTGCTTTTGCAGTATGCTTCGGGTCATTGTCCATCTGGACTGTGAAGCGCCGTCCAATGAGTTCTGAAGCATTTGACTGAATATGAGCATATAATATTGCCTGAAACACTTCAGAATTCATTCTGCTGCTTTTGTCAGCAGTCACATCATCAATAAATACAAGGGAACCAGTTCCATTGGCAGCCATACATGCCCACGCCATGACACTACCACCACCATGCTTCACTGATGAGGTGGTATGTTTTGGATCATGAGCAGTTCCTTTCCTTCTCTTCCCATCACTCTGGTACAAGTTGATCTTTGTCTCATCTGTCCATAGGATGTTGTTCCAGAACTGTAATGTCTTTTTTAGATGTTGTTTGGCAAACTCTAATCTGGTGTTCCTGTTTTTGTGGCTCACCAATGGTTTGCATCTTGTGGTGAACCCTCTATATTCACTCTTATGAAGTCTTCTCTTGATTGTTGACTTTGACACATATACATCTACCTCCTGGAGAGTGTTCTTGATTTGGCCAACTGTTGTGAATGGGTTTTTCTTCACCAGGGAAATAATTCTTCTGTCATCCACCACAGTTGTTTTCTGTGGTTTTCCGGGTCTTTTTGGTGTTGCTGAGCTCTCCGGTGCGTTCTTTCTTTTTAAGAATGTTCCAAACAGTTGATTTGGCCACACCTAATGTTTTTGCTATCTATCTGATGGGTTTGTTTTGATTTTTCAGCCTAATGATGGCTTGCTTCACTGATAGTGACAGCTCTTTGGATCTCATATTGAGAGTTGACAGCAACTGATTCCAAATGCAAATGTCACACCTAGTATCAACTCCAGACCTTTTACCTGCTTCATTGATAATGAAATAACGAGGGAATAGCCCACACCTGTCCATGAAATAGCTTTTGAATTGATAGTCCCATTACTTTTGGCCCCTTAAAAAGTGGGAGGCACATATAGAAACCGTTGTAATTCCTACACCGTTCACCTGATTTGGATGTAATTACCCTCAAATTAAATCAGAAAGTCTGCAGTTAAAGCACAGCTTGTTTGTTTCATTTCAAAGCCATTGTGGTGGTGAATAGAGGCCAAAATCTGAAAATTCTGTCAATGTCCCAATATTTATGGACCTGACTGTATATATATATAAATATATATATATATATATATATATATATATATATATATATATACACGGAACTTGTCAAAAGTCTGAGCACAACCCCTGAAATCGAAAAGAAGCTTGTTTATCATACATTCTGCTACTTGTGTATGAATGGAGTATGATCAAAATAAAAATAACTAAATATATTATTTCCGAACCGATGCAACCCGGAAAATTTATAAAAATATGTAAAAAAAAAATTAATATACTATAATAATGGCCACAGTAGCCGGAATAAAAACTCCACTTAAGGTGCCCACACACATACCGATGTGCTCACGATACGATTTTTTGGCCAATTTCCTCATGAACTTTCACGGGAGCTCCCTTGCCGTCGTGATCGCGATTTTGGAAAAAAGACACCCAATCTGTTTTACGATCTCATGATCTATCGGATCGTAAGCATCGTGAGATTGGCCATAACAAATCGTGAGTTTAAAAAAAAAAAACCAGACTCTTGACTATTGGTGGGAAAATTAAATAGTCAAAACAATGGGAGGGGCTATCTAGGGAGTATAAAAAGCAAGCACCCTTTAAACTCTGTGTACATTCTGCTCTGCTACTAGATGAGGCTAGGTGTATTCCTGTTGAATCCAGTACATTGCTACTGTGCTCTTTGTATTTGGCTTGCCTTTTACAAAGTGTATTCTACCTGCAAGTGTCAGCTACCTACCTGCATTCTATCCTGTTC
Organism: Taudactylus pleione; assembly: GCA_031769625.1. Lineage (NCBI taxonomy): Eukaryota > Metazoa > Chordata > Amphibia > Anura > Myobatrachidae > Taudactylus > Taudactylus pleione. Next base: position 380,309 of record JAUIMM010000518.1, read on the forward strand.
CTGAATTCTGTACTGATGCGTCCCTATCAGTATAGAGTGTTGGTCGCTGAAGCTGGGGTCCGGGAGATTAGGAAGAGGGCCCAGCGAAGAAGGACGAGAGCATGCTGGACCAAGGAGTGGCTTCTACAAAGGGATACCCGCTCTCACATGTCCCTGCTGATGGAGATCAAGGAGAACAACCCGGATGACTATCGGAACTACCTGCGCATGGATCACGCCACCTTCCAAGAATTGCTGCATCTGGTGACCCCCCACATCCAGAGACAGGACACAAGGTGGCGGAGGGCAATCCCTGCTGAAGACAGACTGGTGGCTACCCTAAGGTACCTGGCTACAGGAAGGTCATTTGAAGACCTGAAGTTTGGGACACTCATCTCACCTCAGTCCTTGGGCATCATCATTCCGGAGACCTGAAAAGCCATCGTAAAAGTGCTACAGTACCAGTATTGCAAGGTAAGTTAAAAAAAAACACCACACATTGGTTTCTTGTTTAAAGAAATTTTTTTTTTTTAATTTTTACTCAACATAAAGCAAAAAATAGCCTTCATTTAGTACATATGTGCACTGACTTGCAGGCAACTGAAAGTGTGCACTAAACTGTGTGCAATATACTTTTTTTGTAACAAGTTCACAAAAGAACATTATCACCAAATTTTATGAATCCAAATAGGTAGCCGGCTGTATGTGATAGGGTGGGTCAGACGCCAGTTTGAACAGGCCAATACAAACATGGCACAAGTATACATTGTGGCCCCGGCTTCCAGCAATGTGTACTTCTGCGATGTGCGTAGTGACCTTGTCCAAATGGCGTCATCACCACCCTATCCCATGCAGCAAGCACCTATTAGAATTCATAAAATTTGGTGACATTAAAAGCAAGAAAAAATTTACATCTCTGTATATTGGGGCGATTCATCCGCTGCATCCAGCAGAGCATTATACAAGGTCTTGCTGGTGCTTGGTGGGGAATTAATATCTAACTGGGCAGGGGGGGGGGGACATACCTATTTGGGGCAGGGGAAAATAGCATTGGATCTGCAATGTATGTCGAATTTGTGAGATTTTTGCTCATACAGCGACTCAACAGGTCGTGGGTTGACCTTAGAAAATTTCTTTGGATATCTGTATCCAGATTTCTCAATGTGCTGTTCACATGAGCTGTGAAATCATCTACTGCATCTGGGGGTTTCTGCAGCAGCCGTTCTGCGTTTTGGAAAAAATTGTCCTCACGTTCTGTAATATTCTCCTTTCTCCCTTGTTTTTTTTTCTTTTTTGGGGGTTGTTGAGAAGATGAGGGTCCAGGTGGAAGTGGAGTTTCCACTTGTGTGGTATTCTCCGGCTCACTGTCACCACCGAGCAGACTGAGGTCTGGTGTGGATGATAAATCAGGGTGTTGGGTGGGAGTCTATATAGGAAAAAAAGATATAAAAAAATATTATAGTCATGTTTTAACCCCTTTTTTACTATTTTTACAGTTTCCTAACACCGTGGAGGAGTGGACCAGCATCGCGGAAGATTTTGAACAACGTTGGAATTTCCCTAACTGCGGAGGAGCCATCGATGGGAAACACATCCGCATCAACCCACCTGCCAACACCGGATCATATTACTACAACTACAAAGGATTCTTCAGCATCGTTCTCATGGCAGTGGTGAATGCCAACTATGAATTTCTGTTTGTGGATGTCGGCAAGAATGGGCGTGCTTCGGATGGTGGGTCCTTCAAAGAGACGGCTTTCTACCAGAGACTCGCCAACAAAACCCTCAACTTGCCCTCACTGGACCAGACAAAGCACAGCCTAAATTACGTTTTCGTTGCAGACGAGGCTTTTGCATTACATGAACATGTGATGAAGCCATTTGCACACAGGGGCCTGACCAGAGAGAAAAGGATCTACAACTACCGTCTATCCCGGGCACGGCGCATTGTGTAAAATGGGTTTGGAATAATGAGCAACCGCTTCTGCATTTTCCACACCACCATCAATCTACATGTGGAGAAGATAGACTGGGTCGTGATGGCGTGCTGTGTGCTGCACAACTTTCTGCGAAGAAAATCTACTCAACGAGGACCAGTCCCAGCTAGACCAGAAGATGTAGGACTCCTGGAGGACATTGAACATTTGACATGTGTGTCTGCACCACCAACTACAACGACATCCACCGCACGTGCCAAAGAAGTGAGGGAGGAGTACATGACCTATTTCAATGGACCAGGTGCTGTACCATGGCAGGAGGACTATCTGTGAACTACTGATAAATTGGACAATTTGGATTTAACAACAAAAACATTAAGGATTTTGGTTTAAACTGTGTCACTACTTACCAAGACTTCTGCAACCTCCTCTTCTCCCTCACGCTCAGACATCAAGAAGATAGATTCCCTTTGAGGCTCTTGTTCACTGATGAATTACATCATTTGGTAGTACCACAGCGCAGGAGTATATATTTCATCTGTGCCCGCTCCTGATTTTTTGGAGTCATCCACCTTCTTTTTTTCTTTGATGTACACTGTCCTGAGATTTTGAATCTTTTGCCGTACAGTTTTCAGGTCTGCATCAGATATGTATTTTTTCGTATACACTAAAAGTTCCTCTAGTGCGGCCAACTTGTGCGACTTATTGTGGTACTTCCGAGAACTGATCTTCCACAGACACTCTGTCGAGTGCAGGATTTCAATGAATCCTGTAACGAATTCACGTTCAGAATCCATGGACATTAACTATGAATAAGAAAAAAAAGGACATTTAAATATTTCTGTATATAGTTTTGTTAAATGTAATGTTGTTATAGTTCACATTTTTAATGTTTTAATATTTTCTTTTTTACAGGTTTTTAAAGGTTTGTTATGCTATTCTAAACGTGTTTTCTTTTACAGGAATGTCATGTGTTCATTGCTTGGTAATATAATGTTTTTCTTTGTTTGACAGTATGGGTTTTCCACCTTTGGGCCTGTCGTTGTGGTAGAACTACAGATCCCAGGATGCCCTAAAAACAGTTTCAAAGGTGGGTGGCAGGTCATCCTGGGATCTGTAGTTCCACAACAGCTGGAGACCGAAAGGTAGAAGACCCCCAGCTTTAAATAATGTGTGTTTTTAAATGTAATGTATGGTGATTATTTTGTAAAATACGTGTTTATTTATTTTTTTGTTATATTACACACATTGGTGGACAGTGGGGGAGCTTAATGCATGACCCAGCCACCACCCGCCTCAATACGGCGGGCGGTGGCTGGGTCATGCATTTATTACCTGGGGGCACACATTGGTGGGCAGTGGGGGAGCTTAATGCATGACCGACTCAGCCACCGCCCGCCTCAATACGGCGGGCGGTGGCTGGGTCATGCATTTATTACCTGGGGGCACACATTGGTGGGCAGTGGGGGAGCTTAATGCATGACCGACTCAGCCACCGCCCGCCTCAATACGGCGGGCGGTGGCTGAGTCATGCATTTATTACCTGGGGGCACACATTGGTGGGCAGTGGGGGAGCTTAATGCATGACCGACTCAGCCACCGCCCGCCTCAATACGGCGGGCGGTGGCTGGGTCATGCATTTATTACCTGGGGGCACAAATTGGTGGGCATTGGGGAGCACATATTGGTGGTCAGTGTGGTTGTATTTAAACTGTACCAATACTCACCAAAAATTGTCCAAAACAAGAATCCAGTGTGCAGGCTCCTCAATGTGCGACTGTCTTGCTCCATACACGATGCTGCACAAGATGGCAATGGGGCGTGTCCAGGCTTCTGTCAGTCAAATTCCGCATTGTGTGATGAATCGTACAATTCATCATGAGGGAAAAAACCCTCACGATCGGCTTCTATCGTGTTCATGGTTGGCTAATCTGCCCTACAGCACGGCAGACCAGAAGATGCGATATACGGCGAGCGGGGACGCGCATCGGCATCGTGTTCGTGAGTATAAACTCACGATTTGTACTTTTTTTACCCGATTCGTCTTCACGATTCGCCGAAATCAGCCAAATCGTGTAAAATGTCGCTATGTGTGTGGGCACCTTTATACACATAATAATGCTACACACATGCAGTACACACACACACCACCACATATATACATACACAGTACACACAGTACATATACAGTACACACACCATTCATACATTACAGTATACACACATTAATCGATGCTACTTATCAAGTAGCCATTATAGAACACTTTACACAGTACCCGGCTTTATGAGGCAGCAGCAAACGTAGCAAAAAGGTACGCATGGGCTAAGAAGCATAAGGATTGGACTGAGGAACAGTGGAAGAGGGTGCTTTGGACCTACAAATCGAAACGTGTACTTTTTGGCTCGCATCGCCGGGCTTTTGTGCATCGTCGTCCAGGTGAGCGCTTTCTCCCAGACTGTGTAGCGCCAACAGTTAAGCATGGAGGAGGCAATGTGATGGTTTGAGGATGTTTCGCGGGCAACCAAGTTGGTGACTTAGTCAGAATCGACAGAATAATGGATCAAAAGGTGAACAACATATTAGTGCTTCATGCGATTCCCTCCGGAAGGCGACTTGTGGGTCAGAACTTCGTTTTTCAACAAGATAACGATCCAAAACATACGTCCAAGTTGTGCACTAATTATTTGCAAAAGAAACAAGACGCTCAAGTCGTAACAAAAATAGAATGGCCACCTCAATAACCAGATGTTTCACCCATCGAGCTTTTGTGGGAAGACACGGAAGTCCGCAAACAGATGCCTACCAACACTGAGGGCCTCTGGGAGGCTCTTCAAAGCTGCTGGAGTTGAATGGATCGCCAAAAGCTGGAAAAATTTGTAAATACAATTTGTAAATAGGATGCCATAGATATGCAAAGCGCTTATCAAAGCTAGGGTCGTCACTTCAATGAAAGCAGACTACACAAAACTATCTAAATAAACTTGCCTAAAAGTCAAACAAGTATTTTTTTTTGTTTGCTTATTGTTCAAACAGTTGTTTATTTTGTAAACAAAGCCAATAAAACAGGTTTTATTTTGTTAAGGAGCATACACACTAGACGATATGCTCCCTGAGAGATATCGTCTAGTGTGTCCATGGCAGGGTGTGCTCAATGTCGTTCATGACATTGAGCACACCCGCTGAACGATATCATTAACAATATCATTTAGCACCGGGCTCTCTCCCCCATTCCCCAACATGCAGCAACCTGACAATATCGTCAGATTGGCCTGCATGTTTACCCGATGAACGATAAAGACGTACGGCCTGCGGGAACGCGCATTGTTCGCCGTTATCGTTCATCACTTAGGTAAAAAAATGGACGATAAAGTGAACGATATCGTTATCGTTCAGTCGTCCACTTTAATCGCCCAGTGTGTACGCACCATTACTGTGCAGTTAAATTGAAAATCCCTTCAAATATACTGGCGTGCTCAGACTTTTGACAAGTACTGTATATATATATATATATATATATATATATATATATATATATATATATATATATAGGCCCATTTTTATTTGAAATCCATGGGCTAAGTCATCATATATTAGCACCGGTACCAGCAACTCACAGGCTATTATATAGTGTTAAAAAACGTCAGAGGTCATTTACACAAATGTTTGGGGAAAATAAAAATGCCTGAAGGTTATCATTCACTTTAACGTGTTTGCCAAGAACGTTTCATGCACTGCACTATTACAAATACATGATGCATGAGAAACTGGGCGTGTTGTGTTCTAATGCTGGGTACACACTTGGCGATATATATGTCACTCATTCTATCGCTGAGCGAAATATGTATCATGAGTGCATCGGTCCTGTGTACACCCAATATGTCTGTGAACAATGTCGTTCACAGACATTATGGAGACCCACCGCCCGCCTGTACACTTGATGCAGGGACCGTCGACCCTGAAGTATCAACTGCCCGCTCAGCTGAGATGTCAGCCAAGACACATCGAGTGGCCGATTGGTAAGTGTGTATAGCTTACCAATCGGCCACTCTGATGATTGTCAAAGTGTGTACCCAGCATAATATTTTATCACACTGGTCATGCATTTAGTAATATGTGAAAAGCAAAAAACCTTGGTTCTCCTTTTTCAGCTTATTTATACTTAAGAAATTCAATGATAGGGCATATTATACATGAAACATTGATTTATTACAAAGCAATATATGTTTTTGCGCGCTTCCAAGAAGTAGTGTTCTAAAGTTACTCATTCACTCAAGGGCAATCAAGAATTCCACTGTTGCCACCAGGGGCGCTATGCTACTACAGTATGCATGGCAGAGCCAGACTTACATGGGGCCCTATGCAGCATACTTGTTTAGGGCACATTCCACCTGTCCATTTGAAATAAAAAACAAAAACATAACAAAAACAACACCTAAAAATAGGTTACAGTTATCCGGACATCTCCGTGCCCTCTGGGCCCTAGGTGGGCATTTTCACCTGCTTTAGTAGAAATTAAGTGTCCGGGTGATTCATCAAAAAGGTAAAGCAGGAGATATCTGTAACTTTCACTTGTGATGTGGCCTGCTGTCCCCATACACTGGTATGGGACAGGAATTCATCAAGCACCGAAAATACAATATTTTACAAAGCTTGACTGCGGGAGCATTCGCCATTTTCAGATAGCGTTTGCTTCCGCTCGCAGCTCACACCCCACTTTTTCCCTATAGAAAGGAGTCCCGGATTGTGAGGAGAGATCCTTTTGTATCTCTCCACCCCTGTCCAGTTCTTCCGCCGGATGTCAGTGCTTTGTGCGCATGCGTGAACTTGGATCAGCTGTCTCCGCGCCGGAACAATGATAATTTTTTTCCGGCGCTCGCAGCGAGTTAGTATGTTAATTATGGAACCACAATAATTAACATAATGATTAGACCCCATAAAGAGGCTATAATTCCATTTCAATAACTCTTTATAACTTGTGCTCATGAGCTGAGAGATTGCAGGCCAGTAAAAGAGAAGTGTAGCTGATGTCACAGCTATCTCTTCTTGTTTATTTAAAGTGAGGAAATATTTATTGGTGATTTTCCTTTGTCACACCGTGCTGTAGTGTGAAGAACTCATGGATATGAGTCAGCTGAAGGCGGCAGGGGTTTCGGTAAAAATAGCACGTTGATAAAAAGTCTGCTGAATCCGCAATTTTTTTCCTGGCTTTTATCAGCGAAATGTCGCGTGCTTTCCTTTTGTCGATTAAATTTTGTCAAGATAACAAAAAATGTGAAACAACAAGTACAATGTTTGTAATAATCAAATCCTTAACATAAGTGTTTGCTTTGTGCAAGCTGTTAAGGCCATTGATAAACACATAGTAACTCAAGACTAAATGTACCTTTTTGTTTTTCATATGTACAATTAACCTCTTACTGTAGGTTCCAGAGCTGTTTGCCAGAGCTGCACCTACAGGACCCTGAATGCTCTGGAATAGCCTTCGATGCTCCCTGTGGTAGATGCAGACATTACAGGACCACTGTATGCCCCAGCACTGAGGAAAATGGGGTTTAACTTTTTCTGGTTAATTTAAATGACGGCCACAAGACTGGAGATTAATGCTGGGTACACACTGCATTATATTGATCGGCCAATATATTGTGTGTGTGTCGGCCAGTGTGTACCAGCGATATGTCTTTGAATGACGTTTTTCACAGATATATTGCGTCGGCAGTGGTGCACAGCCAATGCCAGATATATCTGCTCATCGTGCTGTGTGTACGGGTGTACACTTGCTGCAGAGGCCACAGGGGTGGGGGACGCAACTTCCGGCCAGCAGGACCCGCGGGCAGTTTTAGGTGTGTACCCAGCTTAAGAGGAGGCCCCCAGAACTTCCAAAACTGCCAAAGTTTAGGGAAAGTTAGGGAGACTAGACTATTTGTGTTTATCAAGTATCTACATTTAGTAAATGTCAGTGTGTTATGCTGGGTACACACCGACAGATACATTGGTCGATCAATTGATCGGCCAATGTATCTGCTGCCCGTCGGCCAGTGTGTATCCGCAATATGTTGGTGAACGTCGCTGTTCACTGACATATCGCATTGGCTGTGCTGCACAACCGATGGACAGATATTTTTGCAGATATATCTGTCAGGTGTGTACCCACCTTTAGACCTCAGAGGACAACATAATCATCTTATCATTCAGATAAAATAATAAAACAATAGCAAAGACAAGATTGGTTATTTTATCTCTACAAAGAACAGAAATGTGGTTTAATCACAATATACAATGAGCTTACTATCTGCCTGATTGAAAGTTATACAGAGTCATTGTATATGTAGAGAAGTACCTGAAACTGCAATGACAAGAATACTCTTTATTGCAGGTTGTATAGACAGTGTGCACTGGGGCAATGAAAGTGGCCTGTTCTGATGAATCACGTTTTCTTTTACATCATGTTGATGGCCGGTGTGTGTACATTGTTTACCTGGGGATGAGACGGCACCAGGATGTACTATGGAAAGAAGACAAGCCGGCAGAAGCAGTGTGATACTCTGGGCAATGCTCTGCTGGCAAAGCCTGGGCCCTGACATTCATGAGGATGTTACTTTGGATTCGGTATGGAATCCCGGCTGCCGCATGGCCGGCAGTTCGATTCCCGGCAGCGGCAGTCCGACAGATCAGCAGAGCCCGGTAGCGGAAGCCCAACAGCGCTGGAAATCCTGATCGTCCCTAAGGTAAGTATAAACTAACCTAACCCCCTAACCCTCCTTAGGGGTGCCTAACCTTAACCTCCCCCCAAGTGCCTAACCCTAATCCCCCCTCTAAGTGCCTAACCCTAACGCCCCCTTTCCCCGCTGCCTAAACCTGTCCCCCGGGGGGATGCCTAACCCTAAGTCCCCCCTGGGGGTGCCTAACCCTAACCCTCCCTCCCCCTAGCCTAACCCTAACCCTCCCGGGGGGGTTCCTAACACTAAGTCCCCCTCTCGGGTGCCCTAAACCTAACCCTCCCCCCCCCGCGGCTGTCCGCTCGCTGCGCCCGGCATCCCTTCGAACGCGCCTGTCTCCCAGCGTCGGGGAAATGACAGGCGTCTAGATATAGACGCCCGGCATTTCACGGCTGCCGGTATTAAGGCAGCCGGTTTCCCGATTGTATACCGTTACTTTGACACGTACCACCTACCTAACATTGTTGCAGACCAATTACCCCCCTTCATGGCATGATATTCCCTGATGGCAGTGGACTCTTTCAGCAGGATAAAGCGCCTGGCCACACTGCGAAGATTGTTCAGGAATGGTTTGAGGAACATGACAAAGATTTCAATGTGTTGTCTTGGCCTCCAAATACCCCAGATCTCAATCTGATCGAGCATCTGCGGGATGTGCTGAAAAAACAAGTCCGAGCCATGGAGGCCCCACCTCTCAACTTACAGGATATTAAGGATCTGCTGCTAACATCTTGGTACCAGATATCACAGGACTCCTTCAGAGGTTGTGTGGAGTCCATGCCTCGATGGGTCAGAGCTGTTTTGGTGGTACACAATATTATACAGGTGGTTTTAATATTATGGCTGATGGGTGCATATAAAAAGAAATGCAGGTAGAACCTCCTCACACAAAACTATTTATGGCTGTACGCATACCATACAAAGAAAGAAATGAAGCGGACCCTATAAAATCATATCATATCACACTTTATGACCATGATATGGAGGTAAGCTTGTGCTTTATCTCACATTGCCTCCTAGTAATACAAGGTTGTGTTACGTCAAGGCACGGACTTTCACCAAGCTGTAAAACCCTGGGTCACATTCATGTACTTTTGCTGATACAGACACTTCTCCTGCAGAGAGCAGCAGCTTATTGTCATTTTCACATAAATGTTATATTTGGAATTCTACAGTAAACGAAAATGAGCTACAGGAGCAGAACATTGCACAAATAATATGTTTGGCTCCTATCTACATGTCTACATGTGTCTCAGCTTGGAGGAACTATTTTCTGCTACTTAGTACTCAGTGGCCTGTTCACATCAGTACTAAATAAAGCAAATTCACAAATTCAGTGCTTAGACGTCTCTTGAAGATGCATTCAGTCGGTCAGTCAACATTACTTTCTGGCCAGTGTAAGTAAACAAGGCCTCCAATATATGTCCATTGGAAAATGAATGCAGACTTCTCATAAGCAGACAAAGGGAATGATGCAAAAAAAAAAAGAAGGAAAATAAGCAAAACGTAAGAAAAAATATGCAAATATACAAATTGATATACAGTATGTCTACATCAGATTGATTCAGCTTGATTTGACCCGAAACAGGTAGTCCCAATTGATCATCACCGACAGACCCAGATTGGAACTGCATGGAGATATCCTGGGCAGTGACAGGGGTGGTGGCTCGAGGCGGTGGGCATGTCGGGGGTGTCACGGTGTCAGGGATTAAGTCAGAAGACACAGTTCTCTGACCCCGGTGGACAAATTCTGACAGACATTCTGAGCATCCATATGGTTGCTCAAAAGTCAGATGGTGCGGCTGATGTCCGCTCCATGGTGCATAGCACCATGGGTTAGAGTTGCAGCCGGTGGGCTTCTCAATAGACAGCCCATCAGATGTAGCATTAGCATAATTTTGCAGTAGCAGCTGAGACAAGAGTCCAAGGACCAAAGCTGATCACACAGTCTATGATTTGGTCCTCCGACATAAATATCAACTAAATGGATCTTTGGCTAATTTGACCAGATATATAGGAGCAAATAAACATGTATGCAGGGTACATTACTCTTTAGAAGCTGCCTCTTCAATGCACTATGATCATACGTATAAAAGAAGATAACATTAAATAGCGTAATACAGTTTTGAGGTATAAGTAACCCAGATGTGTGTGTATATTTTCGCACATCTATGGGAGGCAAAGCTGATAGATATGGTTGTATGGTTGGTAAGACAACCAGAGGGTTTGCAGGAAACAGAATGTGACCTATTCAGCAGAGACTGGACCAATAGATTTATCACCTTTGAAGATCTTTCATCTGATGAGGGTAAAGTTTGATCAGACTATGCAGGTGTCTTTAATCTACAAGGAGCGGCTTCAGGTCAATTCCACTTGAATGGACCCATTTGCCAAACAAAATCTCCAGACCAGCATTAACATGATACAAAATCAGTAGTGCTGAAAGTCACCAATTCTACAGTGTCTTAAGGAGGATCAAAATAAATTCAATTGTACCATATTGCTCAAAACTGAAAATCAGCTCAGATGACAGCCCCCACTGGTGCGTATGTGAGAAGAATATGAGCTGACTGAGATGTAGCAAGATGACCTATTTACTTTATAGTTTATTCCAGAGCTTGAACAACTTGATTTGTGCAATATATACCTGTATCTTTGGGCAGGTTGGGTATGTTATGCCGGCAGTCGGGATCCTGGTTGTTAGAATCCCTACACCGGCAACCCGACAGGGCTAGCATACCGACACTTGTTGTTCGGTATGCTAACCCTCCCCCTCTCCCTACCCTAACCCTATCCCTCCGTCTTTGGTGCCTAACCCTAACCTCCCCCTAGTGTCTGAACCTAACCTCCCCCTTCCTGCACACCCTAAATCTATCCCTTCCACTTTAGTGCCTAACCCTAACCTCCCCCCTAGTGACTAACCATAACCTTTAAATCTAACCCTCCCCCCACCCCTCTACTAACCTTCGGTATCCCGGTGGTTCGGGATGCCGGCGTCGGTATTGAGAGGCGTCAGGATTCTGGCGCTGGTAATATCAGCGCCGGCATCGCGGACGCCGGGATATTGACTGTATCCCCTTTGGGCATTTGCACCAACAATGTAATCAAATGACAGGACTGAGTGTGCGTTGGCGCTAATCTGCTCTAATTGATTTCAAGTAATTTAGGTCATAAAATAATTCAATGTATCAACAGCTCCTAAAGTAATTAAACAGTTTGTGTACTTCAATGATTATTGACTACTCCAATACAGAAGAATGGTCTTTGTACATGGTAGCAATTGCATTCCAATATTCTATTTATTAGGATGCAGGCTTGTTCCAACACAGAAATCCCATCTACAGCAGCATTCAACCACAATCAAATACAAACTAAGGGCCATATTCAATTGCCGGCGAAAAGCTGTTATCGGCGATACTTTTTCGCCGATGAAGTCATTTTCGACGCTTTCCAGTTATCCCCGTATTCAATTGTTCTGACTTTTCGTCGGTGCGAAAAGTCAATGCATCGGGACCTGCGAAAAAGTATCACCTATGAATAGGTGGCGAGAAAAAGTGCAGAATTGGGGTTTGGGGGTACAAACTTCCAAAAACCACCCTGCACCCCTTGGTATTGTGTCAAAATTTTTTTTAAAAGTACCAGGGGACACCCCAAAAAACTACTTTCGTTTTGGAAGTGAAAAAAACAAGTTTGCAGATGGTTGCGGCAGATAGATTTTTCAAGTTTTTTTAAAGTTCACATTACCCACTTTAAAATATGCTTGCACCCATTTTCAGGCACCCCAAATTTAATGGGACTACTTATTTTTTCCCAAAAAACTTGCTAAATCCTATTCTTCACCACTTTTTCAAAGACGCAAAATAGCAGCTAATCAGACCATTTAAACATCCCAAATACTTGCAGCAGGGTTATTCAGGGGGTACCCATAGTGAACCCCCATGTCAGACCATCTTTTTGGGGGTGTCAGCCTGATTTTCCCAAAAATGACAGCACTTTTCGCTCATTTCATTTTTGCTGGGTCCCGTTTTTGCAGATTTGGAATTGAATACGGAGATACGCCGGGACGAGCGCGATACATTTTCACTCTGAAAAGCGGCAATGACGTCAAAAAGTCCGGCAATATGGCCCTAAGGGGTAAATTTACTAAGAATCGAGTTTGGGTAAGATTACAATCTCACGTGAGTTTAGGCATGTTTTTCAACTTGCAAATTTACTAAAGACAAACTCGAGTGAGATTGGAAGAGAGTTCTCTCTTTTCACTGTTAAAACTCGTGTGAGATAGCAAACTCGAACAAAACTCACCATCGGCCAAACTAGGAAGTACTTTTCATGAAAAAGATGCAACTCGGGAATTTAAGATTCGAGTTTACAATCTCGGGTGAGATTGTAGCAAACTCACTGAACATTGGAGTTTCAAATAGACCACCTCCAGAGCTGCAAGTTTGCCAGAAACATACACAGATCAGTGTGATTTGTGTATGTTTCTCCCTGTATACCTAATGTAAAGGTTTTTTTTTTTTTTTAATGACGTAGGGTCCCCCCCCCCCCAAAAGCCATAACCAGCCCCGGACTTCTCAGCCAGTCCTGGTTCCAAAAATTACGGAGAACAAAACGAGTAGGGTTCCACCATAATTTAGGAACCAGCACCAGGCTGCAAGGCCAGTCCTGGTTTTAAATATAGGGGAAAAGATGCGTAGGGGTCCCCCTATATTTAAAACCAGCACCGGATCCAAACCGACCAGGGTGTAATGCCACAGCCAGGAGACCCTATTCCCGGGTCTCCAGGGCCAAAGCATTCTCACCCCAAGGCAACTGATGGTGTGTCAATAATAATGTCCTCTTTATTGGTCAAACAAGGTGTTGGCTCAACCTGACCAGAGGCGCAGAGTCTAACCCACTTGGTGGTCTTCACCAGTGACACCTCCTATTGGGATTTGGGTTTCGCCGCACCAAGTGAGCAGGTCGCGGCCCTCTGGTCAGATACCTGGGAGTCACGAGAAGATCGGGAGAATAGCGGGAATGAATACGCAGGATAATGAATGTAATGAGTACTGTGAGTTCATACACTGGACTACAACGAAGGGAACTTGAAATTTGAGAACACAGGAGATCCCAGCAAGGGATTGCACTAGAGAGTATCTCTGATGATCCGGACACAGGACTGTATAGAAGAGCAGCACTAGGATTCAGTACACGAATGCTGTACTGAGTACACATGCTGGTGACCCAGACGCAGGCACAGGTACAGGAGAATGACACTTGGAATCAGTACACAAATGCTGTACTAAGGGCCTGATTCAGAGCCGCTCGTAAGCGGCCGCTCGTTCGTTCCGAGCGATGTTTGCACAACTGCGCATGCGTACGGATCGTAATACGCATGCGCGAACCAGTCAGTGCGGCCGAAAATCGCTTGTTCGCTAAATAGCGAATGCCTGCTATTTTGAGTGACAGGAGGAGGCGTATGTGGGTGGTAACAGGGGAAGGTGCTTGAAAACGGGGAGTGGAGATCAGAACGCAGGCGTGCTTAAAGGTCAAAACGGGCGTTTTATGGGTGTGCATAATTAATACAGCAACGTCATTGACCACGTCACTGGGTTATTTTATAGTCAGAACTGCTCGCAAGATTGTGGTAGGAAAAACCAACCACAAGAATAGCGAGCAGTTCATACGCTGGTCGATGTACTCGATTAATCTAATAAATAGCGGACATGACGTAGGATGCAAGCGGCCCAGGGGGCGTAGTTTTAAAAAAAAAGCGACCGCAAGTTTTGTTTGCTCGTTCAGACCTAGAGGCGTGAACAGACCGCAAAGAGTGAACGGTTAATTTGAATAGCCACCCCTTTTTTCAGAACGAGCGAGCGCAAATAGCGTCCGGCTCTGAATCAGGGCCTAAGTACACAAGCTCGTGATTCAGGCGCAGGCACTGACACAGGAGAATAACACTTGGAATCAGTACACTGAAGCTAAACTGAGTACACACACTGATTATTCACAGGTACAGGAGAATGACACTTGGAATCAGTACACTGAAGCTAAACTGAGTACACACACTGATGATTCAGGCGCAGGCACAGGTACAGGAGAATGACACTTGGAATCAGTACACTGAAGCTAAACTGAGTACACACACTGATGATTCAGACGCAGGCACAGGCACAGGAGAATGACACTTGGAATCAGTACACTGAAGCTAAACTGAGTACACACACTGATGATTCAGGCGCAGGCACAGGTACAGGAGAATGACACTTGGAATCAGTACACTGAAGCTAAACTGAGTACACACACTGATGATTCAGGCGCAGGCACAGGAGAATGACACTTGGAATCAGTACACTGAAGCTAAACTGAGTATACACGCTGCTGATTCAGACGCAGGCACAGGTACAGGAGAATGACACTTGGAATCAGTACACTGAAGCTAAACTGAGTACACACACTGGTGATTCAGGCGCAGGCACAGGAGAATGACACTTGGAATCAGTACACTGAAGCTAAACTGAGTATACACGCTGCTGATTCAGACGCAGGCACAGGTACAGGAGAATGACACTTGGAATCAGTACACTGAAGCTAAACTGAGTACACACACTGATGATTCAGGCGCAGGCACAGGAGAATGACACTTGGAATCAGTACACTGAAGCTAAACTGAGTATACACGCTGCTGATTCAGACGCAGGCACAGGTACAGGAGAATGACACTTGGAATCAGTACACTGAAGCTAAACTGAGTACACACACTGGTGATTCAGACACAGGCACAGGAGAATGACACTTGGAATCAGTACACTGAAGCTAAACTGAGTACACACACTGGTGATTCAGATGCAGGCACAGGAGATTTATAACTAGAGATTCAGCACACACACAGGTGGTGAATTAAACACTGGAGAAGTCTGACGTTGATTAGTGCTGAAGAGTTAGCATATTGACAAGTACAGAAGGAATCACTGGAGAAGTCTGATGCTGACTAGCACTGGTAGGAGTCACTAGAAATAGATAGTAATTAAACGACTAATTATGATGCGCTCCACTCAGAGGAGGGTTTCAATTGCCTGACATAAAAAATTATTACCATGCAATTCATTTAAATAGGGTGTTGGATTGGACCAGGAGCCGGACGATTAAGCAATGGGTGGAATTGGAAGGAATACACACCCAGCAATATCCCGAAATTTTCCCATGGCTTCCGACCTTGCCGAAGCTTCCTTATGCGCACCCGACTATCACCCCGACTCTTTCGGTTTGGGGAGCTTTATGCCGCATACCCGACATCTCCTCAGTATTTGGTCCCCTAACTTCATTTTTAGCCAATGCTGACTTTTCCCCTGGTATGACTCTTTCACACTTTTCGGAGTGGGCGGTTGAGGGGCTCTTTAGGGTAGGCCAACTGATGACTTCCAGAGGTGTGAAACAGTTCTCAGATATTAAGACTAAATGGAATATCCCACAAAAAGATTTCTGGAAGTTTTTACAGATCAGACACTATCTCCAATCGGGGTCTAGGCTTGCACAGGCTTCTAGGGAGATGACACAATTCGAAAAGACCTGTGTAGCTCCTTTAAATCCTACGCATACAATATCCACTATATACAAATTATTACAACATCAATGTTCTCAGACCCTTCCCCACTACACAGCTTGGAAAAGAGACCTAAATTTAAATTTATCATACAAAGATTGGGAAAACATATTTCTTAAGGCCCATAGTAGCTCTGTTTGTGTTCAGACAAGACAGACCCAATACAAGATACTGATGCGTTGGTACAGACATCCTACTTCATTGTCACAATATAAAAAATCACTGCTTCGCCACTTAGGTAACGCTGCTCGAGCATCGAAACCCACTCTGTGGAGGTCATCTGTCCCCCATACTCGCAAGACATGGTTCTCTAGATTAGAGTATTATATGTTAATGGAGGAACTTTTTATTTCTTCAATAGATAAACGGTCTGTTTTTATGTCAACCTGGTACCCCTGGTTTGAATATAAATTAACAAATACATATACCAATTATATTTCTACATGTGCTGACGCAAACTGACTTGTAATGTAATAAAACATACAATCTCTCGATATTTTTATAAAGATGTCCTTTAAGGTAAATTACCCCCCCCCCTTTTTTTTCTATTTTTTCCCTTACCCACTTATTCTTTCTTAGCTTCTTTTGATCTTACGTTCAGAAACTTGATGTGAATACTATTTTGAATGTCTCTTTATTTGCATATTGTTATGTACAGTAATGCTATTTTATCTCGCTGTGCCGAGACTTGATATAATGTTGTGTAAACAGCATGTTTTTCTATCAAGACTGAATGGAAATTGTTATGTTTTATTATTCTAATAAAAACAGAATTTACAAAAAAAAGAAATAGATAGTAAAAAGCCAGGAGCAAATCCAGACTCTAGGATATAACATTGGTAGGAAGGAACGTGGAAGCTGGAAAGCTGCAACAGCTAGAATTCACTGGAGTTAGCTTCCTGTTCCTGGAGTCAGACTAAATACCCTTAGGTAGTAATCCATTGGAGGTTAATGTCAGCTGACAGCAACCAATGCTACCATTGGGTAAAGGGCTCATCAGGTGATGTAGACTGTCATGGCTGTGTCCATGACGGTAACCTCCGAAGCCAAATCACGGAGCAATGAATGGGTGTCCTAGCAGACCCTGGGGAGAATACGGGAAGGGAAAGCCAGCGCAGTGGTGAGTATCGGTTGATCCCAGGCCGCATCGTGACAGGCAGCAATTTGTTTTCAGACAAACCAGGTTTATATTGCTTTACAATAAATTGTCACTTTAAATCTGTGGCTACAATGCCAAAATCTCACCACTGCCCACATCTCGCCACCAAGTTTTTACCCATTTGACAATATCAGCCTGTGTGGCAAGCATATATCAGATTACCGTCGCTATACAAGAACATGCCTCTATAAGAACATTCTGCAGATATCATTTATGTCTTACAGTTAAATAAAAACAAACAAACAAACAGATATTATCTTTATAAGTCTAGCTAGCACTAGACTGATTAAAGCCAGTGTCCAGTTGGCTGGTACTGAGCTGAATCCAGCATACAAACAATATGTGCCATCTTTGTTCTCAAATCTATAATGTGGTTTAGCAATATTGCATGTGACTGTATTAAGTTCTTCCCCAAACAAACCATTGTTTGTAAAAGCATACAAGTAAGAGGATTACCAAATCACAGCTTGCATAATCTGTCAGCTTCCAATGAGAACATAAGGGAAATAAAATGTTCAAATCACGCCACATGATCACATTGTGGGTTGTCTATCTTGTGGTTGGAGATACTATCAGCAGCTACATAATGTGCAGACACAGCCTGTGTTCCAAGTGACCCACACTCTCTGCAAGCACGTTCCATTCATACATAACATATACTGTAGTAGGGAATTTGTGCCGAACATTGAATAATCTTAGCACATATAAAAAAAAAAAAAAAGTTAGAATAAAAGATAGCCCCCCCGGCACCGCCTACCTCTGCCGCATTACACCCTCCCCTCGCCCCGCAGTGCCGTCCTGGCAGCCACCTTCTGGTGGGGGCAGCCCAAAGGTTGGTAAGTAAAATAAGAATATTGACATAAGGTTAACAAATGGATACATCATTTTCTCAGGTTGATATAATGGACCTGATTCAGAGGTGGACGCAACATCCATGTCGATCGCTGTAGAGTGATTTTTAGGTACTGCGCATGCGCCAAAGCCGCACTACGTATGCTCCACGTTGGGTTAGAGATAGCGGTCGCATATTGAGTTACAGATAGTAAGCGCTTGCGGGAGGTAACGGGGAGGGGGCCAGCTGCAGATACACAGGCGTGTCGGGACAGATCTCTAGTGTGCCCTAGTGAGCCTCTGTGCCTTTGTATGCAGCTGCAGAGGCCCCGGAATCTTAAGTGAGACGAACATTCTGAGAGAGCATAGGGGCGCTCAGATTTCAATGTGCGACCAATGTTACAGATATTTTATCTTTTGTACGCAAGCGGAGGATGAGAGAAGCAGGAGTGTTAGTAGTCTGTTGTCATTTGGCCAGCGCTACCAATTGTCTGGTCTGTCATGGGCTATGATGTCTCATTCAAATGCCACACTCACACTCAGAGGTGAGGATTCTGCTTCCAGAAAGGGTACCACGTAGAGTACCCCAAGGGCAAACGCCAGCCCTGGATATTATGGTTGGACTCCCAGTATCAGTGTGTCACTGCTTTGGGACATCAAATAAGGCTGCACCCAACTGAATGTATTGCATATTTACAATATGGAAACATTATACAATACTGCAAAGGAGGCCTGACAGGAAATAAATAAGCCTCCTCTTCCACCTCTCCCAGGTCAGATTCCCCCACACCTCTTGGGCAATACCAAGCTCCCAGTGGCCCTGTTCTAACCTAGTGAAACCTTGATTGAAAGTCATATTAAGGATCTATTTGACCCTTTACACATGGACCCAATTTCAGGAACCTATTTATTCAATTTTACCTATTGTGGGAATTACACTTAGCGATATTAAGATTAAAATATATTTGCATAAATAATTTATGTGTCTGAAAAAGTTACAACCTGCATAGGTTTCAGCATAACGTATCAGTGTTGCTTTGCCAATCTTATTTGTTGCAAATTAACTAATTTCAATGCGCCAAAAAAATGGTAATGTCAAAATCCAGCGTAAAATCCAACTGATATACTGTAGATTGAAGTACAAAAATAAATAAAAACTTTTTTGAGGAGTAAGAAGGTCGGAGTCATGTGAGGAATAGCAATTTTTCAATTTGTCACCCCAATAAAAATGTACACTTTCTCCACTGCAGGCTATAAAGCAGGAAGGAGCACGGGAATACTTACTTTCTAGATTTGTGACTTGCAAAATAGGCTGTTAGGGTCACAAAACATTCCTAATTAATAAATACCCAGCAATTACGCACACCTTCTATGATGCACATGTTCTAAAGGTAAATGTTTCATAGAATAAAAATAACAAACCAATTATCTGCTGTTCAAAGAATTACAATTCTAATTAAATACTTATGCAAATGAAGCCATAATTAATAATGTTGTTAATATCCATTGGAATATTTGATTATATTAATTTACGTAACCATGTTGTACCATTTTACCCTCTCCATAATCAGCATTATATATAAAATTAAATAAAAAGTATAAAATAAACGAACGTCTCCCTGCACCTGTCAGTGTTTGATGGATCCCTAAATTAATATACTGTAGTTATTATTCCTATTTATTTCTTATACAGGAATACTTAATAATGATTAGGCTATGTTACAAAGCTTGGTCAGGTCATGGTATAGATTAACCATTTGCAGACTGTCTGGGGCCCCCTCCACAAGGTTGTTACCCAAGGGCCCCCAAAAACCTTAATCCGGCCCTGTTCTTACCGCATAATTCCCCGAGAGGGCCCCAATACGATATTTCCTAGTGTCCCCTGCATGCACAGTAGGACTCCCGGGTCATAAACCCGGAAGTCCTCACACCGCAAAGAACAGCTCTTATTGGAAGAGCTGTCCTTTGTCGTTTAATCACATAAATGCTGCTATGTATGAGGTAAGTGGCGGGATGTATCACCTTCCAAATGTGGTGCTTGATGCGTCCCGACCAAAATCACTAAAAATGTGCCAGAATGCCAAATATATTCCTCCAACCTCCAGGCCTATCCCTAATTATTTGCACTTTAAAGACTTCTACACACAGGTGCATTAAACCCATGTGCACTGCGAACATAGTATGCGGGTAACATAAAAATTAGGAACTTTGTCACAGGACTCAATGGCGTAATGCACAAACATAAGGCCTCATAACTAAATGTGGGCGCTCGTTAGAGCATATCTATTTCATACGTATCTACCATCTATTTTTTTTTCCCCTCTAGGAGATTCCGGAAGGGAAGGCAAAGGTTAGACGTGCAGTAGGCATAAATAATGACATCATCGCTGCCCTGCTCCCCCTCCATTGCTCAGTTCTGTGATTTGCAGCATCAGGGTACAACAACGCATTTCACCACAAATTGCGTCATCAAACTCCTAGACTACTGCTACACTGGGGAAGTGGAGCAATCCGAGAGGCTGGTCTGATCTCCCTGGAGAGCGACAATGATATTCTGGAAGTGTAGGCAAGTAGGATGTATACTTTCTGCACTTTCTTGTTCTGCGCGATAGAGTGTACATGGATATATATGTACAGTAGAGTCCCATTTTGACACATCGCCAGGTCCCCCTCAGTAAAGGGCCCCTTGATTTATTGTCTCTACATAGTGGTGTAAATATCACCAGTCATTTAAAAACAGACTTTTGACCTAATTTTTCCTACAGAAAATAAAAAAGATAGAGGCCCTGATTCAGAGCCAGACGCTCTGACAGACCGCTCGCTCTGGATCAGAGCCGGCCTTCTTGTTTTTTAGAGCGGCCGCAGCTATAGCGAGCGGCCAGGAAGATGGTCGTGATGGTCAAGACCATCGCGACCATCGGGCTTGCGACAAGACCCTTGTGGTAGGGTCTCGTTGCCGCAAGCCCCAGAGAGAAATCTCTCCCACTGACATCACTCATGATGTCAGTGGGGCCGGCCCCAAACGGAGGCGTTCACATGGGAACGCCTCCGTTTGGGCAGCCACTCCCCCGGCCCGCCCACCAAAGGGGGCGTGCTGTCACTCACCATCGACAGCACACCCCCTTTGTAGCGAGACCCATAGCGAAGGCTTGCCCGTCGCTATCCGGGTCTCGCGCATGCGCACGACGGAGCCACCTCGACCCGCGATCGTGTAAAATATGGACAAATTGAGAGTAAATCGTGAGTCCCCACTCACGATACGATGTGCGTCCCCGCTGGTTGCACATCGCATCGTCAGATCTGCCGTGCAGTAGGGCAGATCTGACAATCTGGGACACAATGCACTGGAAGAAAAAAAAAAAAGTTAACATGCAAGATAAATCTTAAGTCAAATTGGATGCTTTTTACTCCAAATAGTGTGTAGGAATGCCGGGGAGCTGCCAGAGGAGAGTTCAAGGGAAATCATACACGATGTCGGATCGTGAGCACATCGCTATGTGTGTGGGCACCATAAACCCTTTGCTTTTGCTGACTTTGCCTCTGTATGCAGACATCACTGCTCTCTCCCAGGAGCCTATTCATCAACACTAATGGCCCGGTAACCATGCAGAAACGATAATTTCCGCATATTTTAGTTACCGGGCCTTGCATCATCAGGGGTCCGAAAAGGACCCCTGATATTCAGCAAAACTGAGAGTTTTTGGAGTTTACTTACGAGAATAAGCGCCATCTTCCAGTGCCGTAACCAGACTTTGTGCCAGAAAGAGCTATCAAAAGTAGCAGTGTGGGGGCGTGGCCTGGCCGGTAATTGAGGTGGACGTGCGGCACCTGAGCTCTGGCTGTTGCGGGTCTCATACCGCCCCCCCCCCCCCCTGGCCTCATGGGGAAGGGCCAGGTAATAAATGAAGGGGCCAGGAGATGCTGGGGATAAAATAAGAGGACGCTACAAGTGAGAATGGTTATAAACAGATAATTGAAAGGCTCGAACAGCGCCCCCCCCCCCCCCTGCCCTGCGGTGGCACAGTTCGCACTACCCTAGTTACGGCCCTGCCATCTTCAGGCAGCGCTTGTTCTCGGATGATGAATTACTCCGGTGTAAACTATCCCCTGCTGTGAGATGGATACTTAAGTATCCTTCGCAGCGAGTTCAATACTTCATCATAGGAGGCCATACGGCCTCTGATGATGAATAGGCCCCCCCCAGTCTCCTCACTCACAAACATAACAAAAACACAGCACTACCGCGCAGCTCCGGAAACACATGCATCACAAAGCACGTCCTTGTACAGGCACTTAAATCAACCAGCATCGGGAGAGGACAGTTACCCGCGTACTGCCGGGAGTTGTAGTTTGGCGTAGGCAGTGGAGCTTATCGCTACAGTACACTGAATCTTGCTCTAGGACTACAGAGACCGTGATAACAGCTCACAGGACCCTACTCGCACCTAATAGGGTTGAGCTTAGTGTATGCATCCTGCTATTCCCTGTATTTCAGTGTATGCTCCCTGCTATTCCTTGTACTATATACACACACCACTGCAAATATTCTGTAGGTATAAACCAAGAAAATAAGACAAGGATGAAAAACAAAGATACATATCAAACGCCGCAAACTTTGCTCCACCAGGCTGCTCTATGTACATACATGAGCACACACATATAGTGACTACAACATCAGACTCCACCCAAATACAGAAATAGGGGTCTCGATTCAATTCAACGCGAATTGAATAGCACCAGGAGGGAGCTCCTGGAGCAATTCAATTCTGCTCGCTGTTTTCTCAGAGAATGCCGGTTCTCGCGGCCCTCGTGCCTTAAACATTGTGTTCAGTCGCGAGAACCTCCTACTAAACTGCCCGTCGAAATCTTGTTTCCGTGGCGCTAAGGGCAGAAAACAGCATCGTGCCAGGAGTTTTGTCGGATTTCTGTTTGCACCCCAGGAGGGATGCGAGAAGAAATCCTTTAGCCGGGGTTAACAGCGCGCTGAATTTAATAGCTCCAGGAGATCCCTCACGGCGCTATTCAAATCATCTAATGCAGCAAATATCATGAAACAACTAAATTGCATTAAGTTTAGCACAATAGGTGCAGTATGAGTTCGGTATGGGATGCCGGCAGTCGGGATCCCGGCTGTCAGAATCCCGACGCCGTGATACTGACAGGGCTAGCATACAGACACTTGTTGGTTCGGTATGCTAACACTCCCCTCCTCCCTACCCTAACGAACAACATCAAAATGTTCTTAGAAAAAAAAAAAAAAACATCCAGACTTCAGTAGGATATAAATAGCTGCACATTTAAGTTTGTTTTGTTTAGTCCTATTATTAGAGGAGGTGTCAATAGTATGCACTGATTGGCAAATATGGTTAAAAAAAAAAGTATGCAGTCATTTTCCCTAAACTTTATCCTCTAGTGCACAGGTTCTCAAACTCGGTCCTCAGGACCCCAAACAGTGCATGTTTTCCAGGTCTCCTCACAGAATCACAAAGGGAAATAATCAGCTCCACCTGTGGATCTTTTAAAATGTTTCAAATGAATATGTGAGTAATGAATACACCTGTTCACCTGCTGTTTGACCTGCAACACGTGACCTGTGTGGGGTCCTGAGGACCAAGTTTGAGAACCACTGCTCTAGTGAGTCAGACATGTTACATACAGGTGCATCCAACATAGTAATTACCTCACTGCTTCTGTTCATTACAGGGGGCTTCAATCTTCCTGAGCATTCAGCTGCCTGGCTCTGATGCATTCCTCCCTCCCATGAGGCTGCTGCTGATCTCCTCCACGGGTCAGACAAGCATGTGATGAGCTCCACCAATCAGAGCTCAGAACATGCCAGCCCTGACCTTTTGTGCCAAGCTTCATGGGACTCAGGGCCTAATTCAGACCCCCTCGCGAGCGCAGAGCACTCGCAAGCGGGTTGATGTTGGCCCAGTGCGCATGCGCACAATGGAGGCGGCCCTGTCGTGCGCATGCGCGAGACCCGGATAGCGACGGGCAAACCGTCGCTCCGGTTCTCGCGCCAAAGGGGGCGTGCTGTCGATGTTGAGTGACAGCACGCCCCCTTTGGTGGGCGTGCCGGGGGTGTGCCTACCCAGATGGAGGCGTTCCCATGGGAACGCCTACCGTCTGGGGCCGGCCGCACTGACATCACTTGTGATGATAGAGCCGAAAGCACTCCAGGGCTTGCGGCAACGATACCCAACCACAAGGGTCTCGTCGCAAGCCCGATGGTCACGATGGTCTTGACCATCGCGACAATCTTCCTGGCCGCTCGCTATAGCTGTGGGTGGTCTTCCTGGCCGCTCTAAAAATTAAGAAGGACGGCCCTGATTCAGAGAGAGCGCTCTGTCAGAGCGTCCGGCTCTGAATCAGGGCCTCAGCTCCAGTGTGTTCCTGGCGCCTCTCTGAAATGTTTGGGGGATAGACGAGATGTCCCCTTGCCCCCCCCTTCCCCCTTTCCGACGCCTATGCTGCCTCACCATCAGAACTCGACAGCCAGGTCCAGGAAGTCTGTGTCTGACGATGCTGACCCTAGGCTCTGCACGCCTCTGTAAAATGGAACAACAAGTCCCCGTTTTGAAGAACGGTCCTTTTGTCTGCCCCTCATACGACGCAGCATGTCACTCGTGGTGCAGCTAAGGGGGTACTGTGATGGATCACGCAGGGAATGGGCCCTGTGCATGCGCAGTCTCCAAGAATTGGAGATGTACGCAAACCATTGGACCAGAGTGGCCTCTCATTGTAAGTGGTTTGGCATAGTGAGCTGATCGTGAATGGGCAATGTGTGATATGTATTGCCAGGGTCCAGGGAGAAATCCTGCCGCTTAGGGTCAGGAGCATGGTTGGTACCAGGCTGAGGGTGAGTGGTGGCACTGCCCCCAGGCTTCTGCCTTAGGAAAGTACAAGGTTCTGCCTGTACCTGGGATTGCTGCTAATTTACTACTTATAACATTTATTAGCAACAGAGATAATGTTGCCCACACTTTATTACATTTTGCTTAGACAAGTCGACCATATATACAGTGTACTATACATGATCAAAATCCAGTCCTATTGGAAATGATTGTTAATGTGATAAGAGTGATAAGCCCTCTATGCCCTGAGCAGTTAGATCCTTACACAGATGTTTATTGCCTTAATTAACTTGAATGAATACACAAACAACTGAAGTGGAATCAAAATTGAACAAAGATTTATTAAATTACAATCTCTTTGGTGGCGAAGAAAAAAGCATTGCTTCCCAAGCTCTAGCCCACGATAAACTAGTAAATGAGGCTACCTGAAGGCCTCTGACGCAACCTGAGTTACGATAGGCTACACCCCCCTTTATTTGGCTTAGTACTACTGAGCCCCACCTCTAGGAAGAAGCCCAGGTCCCCCCTTAAGGGCAGAGACAACTTGCCCCGGGAAAGGAAGGCGCCCCGCAACTACCACTTGCGCCCTGTTGGGCCGCTGAGAAGCAATGCTTTTCCGCCTCACAATATAACTGAAAAGAAGTTGAATAACTAAAACAGTACATCAAACAATTGGGTAGGGATGGGTGTGAATTTGCAAGACTCAAAGAGGAAGTGAACCTTGCTTCCTTTCCTTAAGTATGGGAGCTAAGACCCTCCCTACCAAAACCTGTCATAGGCTGTTAACCAGCCTAAACCTGTCAATCACAAGGCAGATTGACACAAAAATGCCGACTGAACTTCGCTAACCCCCATAATCAGAGGCTTATGTAGCATCAGGCATATACTGCCTTCAGCTACCTAAAACAAACTAAATCATAATAAACATCACCACTGTTTGGAGGAGTTATATGATGCAGAGGGGCCACACCAAACACGAATGTATGAGGAGCGTTGCCATTATTCCGGCACAGTAAGGTGCAGACGGGTTGCTGTTCTGGTATACAACAGATATAATATTTATATGGTGTTGTTGTAAGATTTAGCTCTATCTACTGTATCTAGCTATCTATCTATCTATCTAATATCTAACTATCTATCTATCTCATATCTATCTATCTATCTATCTATCTATCTATCTATGTATCTATCTATTATCTATAGATCTATCTATCTATCTATCTATCTATCTATCTATCTGTCTGTCTTACTAAATAACTTAACAAATTGTGCAAAAGTTACATTGTAATAGCTAAGAAAGTAAATTATGCAAATAAAAACAACCGCCTCATGGTGAAATATACATATTTCTAAATGTATGTATTAATATTAGGGCATGTCTTTTGCTGGAAATACATTAATTACAATTATGTGGGCGATCTACTTAATATCGGTGGATCGCCCAGGTAAGTGTACTGAGTATTTGCACAACGGATCAAAAATATAGTCCAGCATGTCCGTCCGATATAATATTTTTGGAGTTGCGAGTCAGCTGTATCGGACAGTGTATGCACTGCCGCAGGAGACCAATGGACATTTCCCCTGTATACCCTGAAATATCTCACAGTGAGCGGGATGTACTAAGCATCGGGTGCATCCTGAGGTTCATTACCGCGGTATGTACCTAGAATATCGCAAAGGACAGCTCAATAAGAGCTGTCCTTTGCAAAGCCCCCAGACAAAGGGATTTCTGGGTTTAACACTCAGAAGTCTCACGCCGACCGCGGGGGTGCGGGGCGATGGGAGGGGTCCGATTGGAATCCTCTCAGGGAGAGCGCCCCAATAGAAGCCCATAGGCTTCTATTGGGTAGGACGAAGGATGCATTCCGGTGCTTTGTACATATGGGGTATGTGGAAAACCCCCCCGAAAACCCTATTTTCGTGAATTTTACCGCATTTACCCCTTTAGTACATCCCGCCCAGTCTATGTCCATGATATCTGCTGGGTGTCTGGCTGTCAGTCTGGCAGGCATTTTATCTGACAGTGTATGCCCAGCATTATATATAAATATTTACAGATTCTTCTTTCTTTGATATTTTGCTGGTGTCATATTTGTTTTTAAATAATACTATTCCCCCCCCCCCCCAATGCAACGTGTCTTTATGTACGCATGATCATTGTGCAATGTATAATACACTTGGCAAATACACAAACCTCACCAACATTCAGAAAAACCTGTTCTCTTTTGTAAGCATGCATTCGTTTCTGCTAAAAAACACTCCCTCCTATCTTTTTTTGTACAACAGCTTCAACTTTGCACTGATTCAAACTATTTTTACCACATTCTCCTTGTTACAGACATAGGGGCTGATTCACAGTTCAGAGCAAAGCCTAAATAAAGTAAAACCATGTTGCACTGCAGGTGGAGTAGATTTAGAATGTGCCAAGAGATTTGGGGGTACATTTACTAAGATTCGTGTTGATCCGAGATTGCTATCTCAGGTGAAAAAAAAACAACTTTTTTTGCAATTCGAGAATTTACTATCATTAAAGTTGGGTGATTTGTTCATCTTTTGGGGTTGAAATCGGGTGATTTAATGCCGCAAATTCGGCCATTTTTTTTTCAATAGAAATGTATTTACCATTGGCTCAAATCGGAAGTACTTTTCACTAATTTCTGCCTAAATCGGGAATTTACCATTATTCGTTTTGCTATATTCGCCCATTTTACAGCCAAATCAGGGAGTCAATAGAAGTTTCAAATGCACCACCTCCTGATCTGCGAGTAGCCATCAAGCATACACAAATCAGTATGATTTGTGAATGTTTACTAATGATTCGTGTGTTTTGGGGGGTCCCCACCTCCCCTGAGAACCTTGGCTTGGCCGGCTTGGGGTGAGAATACTTTGGCCCTGGAGACCCGATAATAGGGTCTACGGGCTGTGGCATTACACCCCGGTCGGTTTGGGTCCGGTGCTGGTTTTAAATATAGGGGGACCCCTACGCATTTTCTTTCCCCCTATATTTAAAACCAGCACTGGCCCTGCAGCCAGGTGCTGGTTTTTAAATTACAGGGGAACCCTACTTGTAAAGTCCCCCTGTAATTTTAGGAACCAGGACTGGCTGAGCAGTCCGGGGCTGGTTGGCCTTTTGGGGGATGACCCAACGTCAATTTTTTGCAAAAAATGAACCCTTAAAATAAAAACAAACAAGCAGCCTGCACATATTTCACTGATATGTGCAGGCTGCTTCTTAGGGAGAGTAAGTCGGGCAGGGAACTCGGGGCTTCACCACGGACAGGATCGATCAAATACACCATCAAACAAAACGATCCTGTAAAAACCAGGAGCTTGGTAAATTCCCGATTTTTTAAGTGAAAAAAAGGTCCGTTTTTGATTGATCCTATCCGAACTGAAAAATGGGACAAATCGGGACCAACACAAATTTTTGTAAGTTTACCCCTTGGAGTTGGGAGAGTCGTGTCCTAGCAGAACTCTAAATTGCAGTGTAAAGGTGCGTACACATGAGACGATGTGCGCCCTGAACGAACATCGTCCCATGTGTCCCGGCAGGAGTGTGCTCAGTGTTCTTAATGACACTGAGCACACACACTGAACGAAATGAAGATCGATTTCGTTCAATGCCGGGCTCCCTCCCTCATCCCCGAACATGTCCAACCTGACAATATCGTCAGGTTGGACAGGAGGTTCGGGCGATGAACGAAAACTACAAACGGCCAACGGGAGCGCACATTTGTAGTTTTCGTTCATCGTTTTGGGGCAAATAAAATGTCCAGTATTTGTGGGCTACATGTAAAAGCAGCCAGTATTTACCCTGCATGTAAAAATATAGTCAGGTGCATAAATATTGGAACATTGACAGAATTTTCATATTTTGGCCTCTATTCACCACCACAATGGCTTTGAAATGAAACAAACAAGATGTGCTTTAACTGCAGACTTTCAGATTTAATTTGAGGGTAATTACATCCAAATCAGGTGAAAAGTGTAGGAATTACAATGGTTTCTATATGTGCCTCCCACTTTTTAAGGGGCCAAAAGTAATGGGACTATCAACTCGAAAGCTATTTCATGGACAGGTGTGGGCTATTCCCTCGTTAATTCATTATCAATTAAGCAGGTAAAAGGTCTGGAATTGATTCTAGGTGTGACATTTGCATTTGGAATCAGTTGCTGTCGACTCTCAATATGAGATCCAAAGAGCTGTCACTATCAGTGAAGCAAGCCATCATTAGGCTGAAAAATCAAAACAAACCCATCAGAGAGATAGCAAAAACATTAGGTGTGGCCAAAACAACTTTTTGGAACATTCTTAAAAAGAAAGAATGCACTGGAGAGCTCAGCAACACCAAAAGACCTGGAAGACCACGGAAAACAACTGTGGTGGATGACAGAAGAATTATTTCCCTGGTGAAGAAAAACCCCTTCACAACAGTTGGCCAAATCAAGAACACTCTCCAGGAGGTAAGTGTATATGTGTCAAAGTCAACAATCAAGAGAAGACTTCACAAGAGAGAATATAGAGGGTTCACCACAAGATGTAAACCATTGGTGAACCTCAAAAACAGGAAGAACAGATTAGAGTTTGCCAAACAACATCTAAAAAAGCCATTACAGTTCTGGAACAACATCCTATGGACAGATGAGACAAAGATCAACTTGTACCAGAGTGATGGGAAGAGAAGAGTATGGAGAAGGAAAGGAGCTGCTCATGATCCAAAACATATTACCTCATCAGTGAAGCATGGTGGTGGTAGTGTCATGGCGTGGGTATGTATGGCTGCCAATGGAACTGCTTCCCTTGTATTTATTGATGATGTGACTGCTAACAAAAGCAGCAAAATTAATTCTGAAGTGTTTCGGGCAATATTATATGCTCATATTCAGTCAAATGCTTCAGAACTCATTGGACGGCGCTTCACAGTGCAGATGGACAATGACCCGAAGCATACTGCAAAAGCAACCAAAGAGTTTTTTAAGGCTAAAAAGTGGAATGTTATGCAATGGCCAAGTCAATCCCCTGACCTGAATCCGATTGAGCATGCATTTCACTTGATGAAGACAAAACTGAAGGGAAAATGCCCCAAGAACAAGCAGGAACTGAAGACATTTGCAGTAGAGGCCTGGCAGAGCATCACCAGGGATGAAACCCAGCGTCTGGTGATGTCTATGCATTCCAGACTTCAGGCTGTAATTGCCTGCAAAGGATTTGCAACAAAGTATTAAAAACTGAAAGTTAGATTTAGGATTGTTTAGTTTGTCCCATTACTTTTGGCCCCTTAAAAAGTGGGAGGCACATATAGAAACCGTTGTAATTCCTACACCGTTCACCTGATTTGGATGTAACTACCCTCAAATTAAATCTGAAAGTCTGCAGTTAAAGCACATCTTGTTTGTTTCATTTCAAAGCCATTGTGGTGGTGAATAGAGGCCAAAATATGAAAATTCTGTCAATGTCCCAATATTTATGCACCTGACTGTATTTGCATGTTTGCATTGCAAGATGGATTATAAAGGTGCAAAGCTGCTTTTTTTTCTTTTTGCTCCCAACTCCAAATCAACCCCATAATCCCAAAGGCAGTGCAAAAAATGTTTCACTTACAGGAGTATATTTACTAAAGTGAGAGAATTTAGAAGTGGAGATGTTGCCCAGAGCATCCAATCACATTCTACTTAACATTGAACTAGCACATTCTACAAGATAATAGCTAGAATCTGATTGGTTGCTATGGGCAACATCTCCGCTTATAAAAACTCTCACTTTAGTACCTTTACCCCATAGTGTAAGCCTTAGTGCATAAAAGATGATTCGATCACCAATATTCTTTAAGCGCAAACAAAGTGACAGGTACAGTAACTGCCCAGATAATAATGTGGACCATTGTCAGAAATACAAAAGTTTTTGCCAGCCATTTAATTTCACTCTATACAACAACCAGGGCCGTAGATAGGGTAATGCAGCCGAAGCCATCGCACAGGGCACCACAGGTCAGGGGGCGCTGTTTGGTCCTGTCAAATTTCTATTTATTATCATTCTCACTTGTAGCTTCCTCTTATTTAATCCCCAGCATCTCCTGGCCTCCCCTATCTCTTCCCTGGTTCTTCCCCATGAAACCATTCCCCTTTTTTGGGTGCATATGTCCCTTTGAAAAATGAGGGGTGCGCCAATGCTCTTTCTGGCACAGGGCACCAAAAAGTCTAGTTACGGCTCTGGTTACCGCCAGCGATAACACAGCAATTGTCGGCAGTAACTGGTGCCTGAGATTTTGCATGGCAAAACCTATTTAACAAATATCACAGTGGAAACAGATGAAAATCATAAAATAAATGCTTTATTCTTTAAATAACGTATATATTTTTAAAATGTGTACAGGTTCAGACTTCAGAATCGCAGCAATAAAGATACCAAATTTAAAAATAGCCTTTTTGCAGGAGAAATGGGCCTATTGACTAATAATCCTTTTTTTGCTTTCTGCCTTAGTGATGTCACTATTTCATGAAAAATTGATAGTCTGCATTCTCATGAATACTGGTAAAGCATACAAGTGAGCCTGCCCTGTGTAATACCCCTTTCAGACATTATACCTGGGAAATACATGGGTCTATCAACCCGGAGATTTCCCGGGTCTCAGTCTGACCCTGGTACAGAGCAGGGACTTCGACCAGGGTCGTTTCTATTCACAATTCACATATAGCAAAAACCCGGATTGATGCACATACTGTATGTGTGAAAGGGGTATAAATAGGTGGCCCACTGTATGGAAAATACAGAGCTTCAAGATTTTAATGGGGTTGGAACATACATTTATGATGGCCGAAAACAGTGGAAAAATATTCTCCAATTTTATGCGCCAGTGTGCCTCCCTTTTGCTCTTAGTGCATTACTTTCTATTTTATGTTAGCCTAAAGATGCAGTCTGGTCAAAGCACTGTCTGCCTGTAACAAGGCCAATGCAGTTTAGCTGATCAGCTGTGACGTGAATCGGTAAATATCGTGTGAAATCATGGTGACTATTGGCATATGTTTATTTCAAGTTGAAAAATGTGTTTCATTTAGCCTGTAAAGCTCTGTGATTCATCCAATCACATTTGCCCTGGCATTTCCCCTTTTATTATTTTAAATACAAGATGTGTACATGAGCCTAGCTAGGTATGCTTACATACCCCCTGTGTCCAGTGTCACCACAGGCTTCCAGTCACGCTCCCTCTTTATCTGCATCCTGACCATTACTGTGCATGTGACCACCCACTCAACTTCCTCTATTACCGTATGCTCAAACACGTGCACCCATCACCTACATGAATCGTCTGTCCCATTCTGGTAATAAGTCATCATCATCATTATCTCTTATTATTCCTAAGATACCTCAACTCCGCAGCACAGGACAGAGTTACAAGTCATACAAAATGCACACATACACTATAGAAAGGACATACAAGGTTGAAAAGGGATATACAGATATGTTACAGAGGGTAGATAGGGCTTTGTTGGGTAGAGCTTACAATCATATAAACTACGCTAGTGGTCTAACTAAATCCAGCCAGCAATGGAACATCAGGATCACCTCACTATGTTATTGCCATTATACAATACACACACAGTTGGGAACACACAAATCTCTGGAGCCAGGTCACCTACATTTTTTCAAGAGGAGTTATCATCATTAATTAATTTATTACAGAAGACACTACATACATTTCATGTTATTTTTTTCTCTCCAAACTGTATAATTTTAGTTTTTTTAATTGTCCCCCCATTTACTCTTCTCAATACAAGCAATCATTCCCTAGGGTCCATTTATCAAAAATCGCAATTGCAATGTGATCTGGGCACAGTATGTGCACCCATTAACGCATGGCAGCATGCGATTTCACCTCCAGCATGTGTCAAATTGCACATGTAGGGGCAGGGGCTCCAAAAGGATCCTGTGAAGAGACTGCCCATAGGCATCAGATGGCATTAGCTGTGGGAGCCAAGCTACAGAGTGCAAAACATTCCAGAGCTTGGTAAATCCAACAGCATTGCATCCCCTAGAGAAACCTCTGGGGGTTGTAGCTGGTGTCGGAAATTAAGGGATACTACATTTTTGCGGGTATCCCCCCCAAAAAAACGGGTGATTTCGTGGAATATGCCTCAAAATATTTAATGATAAATAGGCCTCCTAGAGAGATAAGGCAGATTCCTAAAACATTTCAGTAATTTAAAAAAAGCAGGGGTCT
The DNA here is from genome assembly GCA_031769625.1 of Taudactylus pleione. NCBI lineage: Eukaryota > Metazoa > Chordata > Amphibia > Anura > Myobatrachidae > Taudactylus > Taudactylus pleione. The sequence goes on from JAUIMM010000518.1 coordinate 413,593, forward strand.
ATTTACCAAAGTGAAGACATCTTAATTACTGCATCTGCTGTCGCCATCTTGAGACGGCAATAGCATAAAAGTACAGGTACAGGCTGTTGTTCTTCTTAAATATGTGGTAACTAGCTTCCCCATGCCTTGTATCTGCCGAAAACGGTTTATTAAATAGACTGCAGTCCTGCAGGCTTCCATAAACCACCGGCCATCATAAATGTGTGCCGATTCATTAATATACTGTACAGTCTCCCTCCAGTTCTGCTCATACCTCCTGGCTAATGTCACTGATACCCATTAGCTAAATAAAAGGAGGCAAATTCGGCAGCATCCCAGCATCTTATAATCTGGGGAGAGGCTATAACATTTTTTTCACCCAGCCGTCTGAAGAAAACAATATTGCATGGTTCAACAAAACGGGATATAGTTACCATCCTGGTGGTCGGGATGCCAGGACTCAGAATACCGATGCCGGGATCCTGACAGCAGTTGGAATCCCGGCGCCAGAATCCTGACCACCAGCATCCCGACGGTAAGTATAGGGTTAGAAGGAGTGTTAGGTTTAAGGATAGAGGTAAGGGTTAAGCACTAGGGGAGGGGGGGCTTAGGTTTAGGCTACAGGTGGGAGGTTTAGGGTTAGGCTGCTGGAGGGGAGGATTAGAGTTAGGCTTCGGGAAAGGTGGGTTAGGCTTAGAGGGACAGTTAGGGGTTAGGGTTAGGACACTTACCTAATTAGGTCGGTGTCAGATGCCACTTTCGGTATTCTGACCGCCGGCATCCCAACCACCGGGATCTCATACCCAACCCAACAAAACATGTCTAGTTATCTATAATAACGATTGCTTTAGGTACAGGGCTGGTGCAAGCCCTTAGGAGACCATAAATGGTGCCCCTCCCCTCCCAAGAGATCCCAACTGCCACGTTCTTTGAGCCTACTCCCCCACTGCTCCTTACCTTAGTAGGTAAGATGGTGCAGTGTCCTTGGCTCCTCAGACTGGGAGTGTGGTGCTTGGCTGTTGTATCATAGTCAAGTATGCCACAATCACAGGGTAGCGCTGACATTGGGATGGACATCGATATTCGATGGTTCTTAACCATCAATGATTTCTGAAGGTAATGTTTTCTCCATTTGATCACAGCTTTACGTTGCTCGCTGCCATCGAATGGTGTGGAAGCTATGATAATCTTATGCTCTAATACAGCTTTCAAAATCTGTCCCAGCCACATTGAGACCACAGATCTTTTACATGCGCCAATGGGTTTCTAACGCATGTGCAAACCATCATGATGGTTTTACCATGGAGTGGTTGGGATATGATGGTAACTAACCATTGCATCATGTGATTTGATGCCAAGCCCAACTACCATTCGATGACGGGCTTCCAATGTCCATCCCTACACTGACATGAAGGAACATAAATCAAAACTTTTTAGGTACAAGACTACCTGCTGCTTCTCCTTCATGTCAGTGATAACTGCAGAGGGTCCCCTGCTGGTAGCACCGGCCCTGTTTAAATATAGTACAACCATGCAGCTGTATGATACAGTATTTGAGAGGTTCATTTTTAAGGTATGGGATTAAAATGAGTAAATTGCTGGATATAGGATGAGATATCCCCATATAGAGTGAGCAAAATGAATGCGTTCATTTGTAATTTATACTCTTCTAATTTGCCAACTAGGTTATGAATATAGGCAAGACTAAAATAAGCTGTGGACCACCCAGGCAGTGAAAAAGTTAAGTCCCTAAACTTTTCTTTGTGGAAATTCCTTAGTGTATTACTGCATAGCACCAGAGAGGTGTGACAAGGATCAAAAGATTAAAAATCATTTCATTTAACTTTCTTTGTCAACCTCTACATAATAGACTTTGTTTTCTCTGCCAGGGGTCCTGCTGCCAAAGTAAATCACTGGTATAGCCTCATATTATAGCACTCGTACATATTGCTAAAAGCAGGTACAAACAACAACAGGTTACAGGTACAAAAAACAAATAATGATTTGTCCTTGTTACCTCTTCTGGCTGTATATCCGATACAGAGCTCTTTATCTACAATCATGTCAATTGATTGTAGATAAAATGATTTAAGAAAAGAAAGGAAAATATAACAATGTGATTATAATCAAAGTTTATATTTATTGAGAAAATTTTTCAAAGTGTGATCAATTCTGTATAAGGTTATTGTAAGTAATCATCGTAGAAAAAAAGACTTGAAGGGCTTGATTCAGAGGTGCACGCTGTAGCCGCTCCCGCTGCGCCTACTTGCGGTGCTGTGGCGGTGATAATATGCAAATACTAGTTTCAGCCTTCCCCTTGTGACCCAGCGGGTGCCGGAATGTGCAAGCCCTGAGACGCCCGCTTTCAATGCCCGTGCACACTGCAACACCGCCGGTGGTTCTGATCAATCCAGCATTAGCGCACTAACGCATGCACCATCGACACTTGCACCAGCCCTATAGCAGGTGCAGTGCCTCCGTCTGAATATGGCATCTGTGGCTGCAGGACTTTCACTAATACGCCCACGGCACTCCCATAACATGTTCAGGACACTCCCATAACACGCCCACTACAATCCCATAACATGCCCACGACACTCCCATAACACGCCCACGACACTCCCACAACACGCCCACAATACTCCCATAACATGCCTATGACACTCCCATTAACACGCCCATGACACACCCACGACACTCACATAACACGCCCACTACACTCCCATAACACGCCCATGACACTCACATAACACGCCCATAACACTTCCATAACACACCCACTACACTCCCATAACACGCCCACACTTCCATAACACGCCCACTACACTCCCATAACACCACACTTCCATAACACGCCCACTACACTCCCATAACACTACACTCCCATAACACGCCCACTACACTCCCATAACACCACACTTCCATAACACGCCCACTACACTCCCATAACACTACACTCCCACGCCACAGATAACTTTTTTTGTTGCATTCTCTACAGGCCACCTTCCAATCACCACCCATAAACGCCCATGATTTTCACTTGAAAGTGTTGTTATCAGGGGTCCCGTCGCAACAGCGCATTTGCGCGCACACACAGGGTAACAAATGCGTTGTAGGGATTTCCAGATTATTGTGCGCATGTGCACTAGTAAATCGACTATGTGAACATCAGCATTGCGTGCAATTAGCGTGCGCCTCCGAAGCAGACCTTAAATCCACATTTGTATTAAATATACTAATGCTAAAGTGTTTAGGTTACTACTGCGCTGGTGTCCTTTTATTTGTATATATATTCTCACGGGGCATTAAAGTATACATTTCAGCCTGACAAAGAGGACAATAACAAGGGAAACACCTATATTTTACACATTCTACATAAAGGGAAAATCTCCCAGGGATGGCTGTGGTCTGATTACACTGTGTGACATCAAGAATCAAACCTTTAAAAGGTAATCTATCCTGGAATTTCTGTTTCCTCCTGCATGGCATTTTCATGTAATCTGGTGTTCTGGGGATTAGACGTGTCCGTGTTACGTGTTATTTTGCTAACTAACGGGATAAAGAGGTCTACAAGTGTCAGATGTGGCGCTGTGGCGAAAGCATGCCTACCTCCACTGAGATTGGATGCAAACAGCTATGGTGTGTATATATAAGACACTGAGGGGAAATTAGAGTCGCTGACATTCCTTTTGCAGCTCTATTGTAAAATATAAACTGGGACTGGACGTTTAATCTCCCCATAACATTATGTACAATTGAGGACATATGCCACATGCTAGGACAATACTCTACATGGATATTATATAAAACAAAAGCTGAAACGGCAAAGCATAGCATGTCAGTTAGTTTGCTCTATATAAATATACTCCGCAGTGCTCAGAGTGGTGTAGCCTTGGTACACAAGGTGTATGGTCGCTCATGTCATGAGTTAGCAACTGGAGGGGCATGTCCACAGCAACATGGGGGCATAGTTATGCCTCCCAGACAGGCTTGGCCCTCCAGAGAGGTCCGGGTACTTTTTTTACCCACCCCGCTCTCTGTGCCAATGAGTCTAACCCCCTCTACACAATGCAGACAGGCCACAGTGTTATGATTCCCCTCCTTACTTCATGGGAACCAGCTGTGTGCCTGAGGGGCCTACTCATCAACACTAAAATAATGTTTTAAGGACAGTTTCCTTAATTACCATTATTTTAGTATTCATGAAGTACCGTATCACTGATATCTCCTGGTTAAGTCCCCCTGCGTTAATTTCCACACTCCCCATACATTAGTATGGGAACATAGAATTTATGGTATTCATCAAATTCTGAAAATTATGTATTTTCTTTGATGGAGTTACTATTCGCCACTGTGAGGTGGCGAATAGCAGGTGACACCTACTTCCAGCTGGTGAGGTCCCCCGGCGTCTTCCTCCGGCGCTCTGGTCCGTCCTCTGGCTCCGGTGGCTGCTCGGACACTGTGTTCTCCCGCCAGAACACAATAAAGTTTAGAAAAAAATGTACAGTGTTCTGCTGGGAGACCACGTGTCAGAACAGCCACCGATGCTGGAGGCGCTGCAGCGGGCAGGTAAGTGTGGGACAGGGGGGAGAGTTTCGGAGGAGGTTCAGACACACAGAAATTTACCGCAGCTGGAATCTGTGCTGCGCATGCGCTGTTACATTCGTATAACCAGCGTATGTGTAGCACTACCTACAGCTGCGGTAAGTTAGAGTAGAGAGGGAAAACTATTTCCCGAAAAGCTGTCATCGCAAAAATGACAGCTTTTCGGAATAGATACTTAAGGAGAGGAGGAATGATAAACTCCTCTGGTAATTAGGTAGAACTCTAGCGTTCCCGCTAGGCTGTTTTAGCGGGGCGCGGCGCCCTCCTTCTGAAGGGCAAAAAGCACCCTGCCCTCCTGAAGGTCGCAGTGTCCCGCGGGTGGGGAAATGTGCGGTGACCCGGTCACTGCTTGAGAATAGATGCCGGACACATGTGCCCGGCATCTATTCTCCCTGTCGGCAGTGCTTGGGGGCTGCCCGGCGTGTCCCTAAGGGGCGGGCACGCCCCCAAGAGTAACGAAAAGGGGACGCGACTTATAGACACGCCCCCTTTTCAATGGCCACGCCCCCTTTTCGGGCGCACGCCTTCGCGCCTGCCGCTGGCGCTAGAGTGAACACAACAACTCCATGCGAGTTCTGAACCTAATTACCTCCAGAGAATTTTAAGTTATGATGACTAGGCCCCTGAATCTTACTTCATTAACAGAAGGTATAGAATTTATTGGCAGGCCCCGTTATGCATCAGGGAGCTACACAGTTTTTGTGGTCCCACAGATATTCTCTATTATGGGATACAATATAAACAGTAAGTGCAATCAGCTGTTGGAAGAAAGCTTACCTACAGAATTGTGTTGTACCTCTTCCAACACTTACCGTAACTTTCAAAAGCTGGTGGGGAAGTCTGGTCACCTCGAAGTCACAGTGTACGCTCAGATTTATTTTGTTACAGACTGTAGCATTTATTTACCTTACATTAAAAAGTTTGATGTGTAATTAAAGATTAGGATCTTTCTTCTATAAAATGTATTGTTTTAACTGATGACTAATACAGCTTTTACACCTAAATTCCGGTTCTGACCCGGAATTTAGGCGGTGCCGACCCAGTACTTTCCCTAGCCGGCACCGCTCACACTGGAGCCGGGTCTGCAGAGACACGGCTTTTCCGGCGTTGAAGTGGATGCTTGGAGATGACGTCATCTCCAAGCGCCACTGAAGCCGGCTAATCGGCAGGTATGCGGCACGATCAAGGTCACCGTGACCCGGATCATGCCGTTTACACAGCAGGGTTTCACGGGTTATTCCCGTGTTAAACGCTGCAAGTTACCTGGGTTGGATTGCCGGGTCACTTGACCTGGCAATCCAACCCTTTCCCCTTTTACACCTAGGAGCTACCCGGGTTAACCCTGCAATAACCCAGGTTTTAGCTCTGGTGTAAAAGGGCTATAAGATTAAGAGTAATATGTAGCCCGTTTAAAACTGGGTACACACTAGGTCAACAGCTACTGCTGACCTATCTGATGATTGGTAAGTGCATACACACTTACTAATTGTCTGCCCGATGTGCTGGGCTTGACGTCACAACTAGGTGCCCAGTTCAGATATAAAGTACCAACCAATCAGCTCCTGTCACTTTGCAGGCTGTGTTTGAAAACTGACAGGAGCTATTTGGTTGATACTTTATCTCCATCCACTTTAGCGCTCTCCAAGGCTTAGTACATAGACCCCTTAATGCGGTAGGCTGTCTAGTTTATAAAATGGCAGGCCTTGTTGGGCTACCATATTCTCCCTACACACAGGAAGCATTTAAATCAAGACTGAAAAAATGTGGGGAAAAAAAATGTATTTTAATTTCAAGTGCATTTTTTTTTGTCACAAACTACACATAGATTCCTGCTCTTTACTCTGTTGGAAAGGTGGATTATTGGTGAAACAAAAGTATTTATTTGTGGTGTTTATAAGATGTGAACAAAACCATGTTTGCTTTTGGTTCACTTACTTAAAATTGCAATAAAAAAACAACAACTTTTTTTGGACTTTTGGGTTACATTTTTTTTGACATGTTAGAAAGAGTAAACAAGACTAATGGTATTTTCTGAAAAATACAAAGTCTTCTGAAAAAAAAAAATTCTAATTTGTGTGGGTACATAAAATGACCTCAGCACAACAGTTAGAAAACCCTCTGGTAATCTCGGGAATTGTGTAGCGGGACATGGGCTGCGATGACGCAATCACAGTCACGCCCCCTGCTCCAATCCCAATCACGCGTTACGACCCTCGCCACACCCCCACTGTGTCGACCTGGCTGCATCCTCCCGGAGTGGGCAGCCAGATTGTCCGCAAGTATGGTTTAAAGTCATAATTCTGACATGGTTAAAACACTTTAAGTAACATTATTATCGCGGCAGCATTCTCGGTAGACCTTACGCTGGCGAACTTTTGACTGTCAACAGGGTTATAGTGCGTACACACAGGACGATCGACAACGATAACGATATCGTTGTACGATCTCCCGAGTGTGCTGGATGATCGATATTAATCATCCAGCACACCAACAACTCACCGACTATAGCGATCGATATCGACCAGGTTGGCCTGCATGCACGGGCGATGGACGATATCGATATCGTCCATAAGTACCCGCGCATCGCAGGTCGTTGAGCACCAAAAAAATATGAGATATGGTAAGAACTTACCCTTGTTATCTCTATTTCTACGAAGTCCATAGGGTTCCACAGGATACCTTGGGGGTATAGGTGTGACGTCAGTCGCAGGGCACCAAAGAGTTAAGCTTTCAGCCTCCCAGGATGCACTAGGTCCCCCTCCTATACCCCGCCCCCGGGCCAAGGCACCTCAGTTAGTTACCAAGCCATAGGCAGGAGGAGGAGAAGGAAGAGAGAGAACAAAGATCTGGACACATACAAGAATCACATTCTCACCAGAGGGAGACGGAAAACCGGTGACCAGAGCAAAGCCCATCTGCAGCACAGGTGCGACAGGGCGGGAGTCCTGTGGAACCCTATGGACTTCGTAGAAATAGAGATAACAAGGGTAAGTTCTTACCATATCTCATATTTTCTACTTCAGGGTCCATAGGGTATCCACAGGATACCTTGGGGATGTCCCAAAGCAGTATCCTTTAAGGGTGGGGACGCTCCTGTGCAGAAAGGAGAATCCGCCGCCCGAAGGAAGCATCCTGAGAGGCGAAGGTGTCAAACCTGTAATACCTCACGAAGGTATGGACAGAAGACCACGTAGCAGCCTTGCAGATCTGAACTGCCGAGGCACCACGTCGAGCTGCCCACGAAGGACCCACAGACCTAGTGGAATGAGCCTTCAGAGAAGGAGGGACCGGTAGGCCTTCATGAAGATAAGCTTCAGAAATAGCCATACGGATCCAGGCTGCCAAAGTTTGCTTTGAAGCAGGCCAACCCTTTTTACGGAAGCCATAGAGGACAAACAAAGCGTCCGACTTCCTAAACAAAGAAGTGCGGTCAACATAAGTCCTTAAGGCCCGCACAACATCCAAAGAGGCCTCACCCACGGAAAGACCCGGTGAGTTAAAGGCCGGAACAACTATTTCCTCGTTAACATGAAACTGGGAAACAACTTTGGGAAGAAACTCGGGCCGAGTGCGGAGCACTGCCCTGTTCCCATAAAAAACCAAGAAAGGGGGTCTACAAGAAAGAGCCCCTAACTCAGAAACACGTCTGGCCGAAGCAATGGCCAGAAGGAAAACAGTCTTAGCTGTTAGCCATTTAAGATCCACTGAGCCCAGTGGTTCAAACGGCGGTCCTTGGAGAGCCCTCAGGACCACAGCCAAATCCCAAGGCGCCACAGGTGGAACAAAGGGCGGCTGAATGCGGAGAACACCCTGCATAAAGGTGCGCACATCCGGGATTGTAGCAATCCTACGGTGAAACCAGACAGATAGGGCCGAAACCTGTATCTTCAAAGAAGCAAGGCGAAGCCCATGATCTAGTCCCGCTTGCAGGAAGGCGAGAATCCGAGACAGACGAAACTCCCGCGGTGCATAACCTCTCGGTCGACACCACTGGAAGAACGTATGCCACACGCGATGGTATATCCTCGCGGAAGACGGTTTCCGAGCTCGTAACATGGTACGCACCACAGAGCTGGAAAACCCCCGGGACCTCAGCATGGTCGTCTCAACAGCCACGCCGTCAAAGACAGCCGAGTCAGGTCCGGGTGAAGGCAAGGACCCTGAGACAGAAGGTCCGGTCGTAGCGGCAACCGCAGAGGACTGTCCACGGACAGACCCTGAAGGTCTGAGAACCAGTGCCGTCTGGGCCACGCGGGAGCTATCAACAGGAGCGTCCCTCCTTCCTGTTTGAATTTCCGGATTACCCGTGGAAGAAGGGAGACCGGAGGGAACAGGTATGCGAACCGGAACGTCCACCGGACGGACAGAGCATCCACCAGAGACGCCCCTTCGTCTCTTGTGCGAGACCCGTACACCGGCAACTTGTTGTTGTGCCGGGACGCCATGAGGTCGATTTCTGGAAGACCCCACCTGTCCACCAGTAGTTGAAAAACGTCCGGGTGCAGGGACCATTCCCCCGGATGAACGTCCTGGCGACTTAGAAAGTCCGCCTCCCAATTTAGCACTCCCGGGATGAAGACCGCTGATATGGCCGGAAGATTGCGCTCCGCCCAAACCAGGATCCGAGAGACCTCTACGAGAGCCGCCCGACTGCGAGTTCCTCCTTGCCTGTTTATGTAGGCCACGGTGGTAGCGTTGTCCGATTGGACCTGCACCGGGCGACCCTGGAGAAACCGCTGTGCCTGCTGGAGAGCATTGAAGACCGCACGGAGTTCCAAGATATTTATTGGAAGCTCCGCTTCTGTAGGCGTCCACCTGCCCTGGAACAAGTGTGGACCCGAAACTGCTCCCCAGCCCCGAAGACTGGCGTCCGTTGTCAACAGGACCCAATTTGGAACCCAGAACGGACGTCCCTTGTTGAGGTGGGTCGTCTGTAACCACCACGCAAGGGACAGGCGAACCTCCTGGGTGAGCACAATCGTCTGGGACTTCAGAGACTGAGGCAGCCCGTTCCACTTGGACAGGATCAGGTGCTGCAGAGGTCTGGAGTGAAACTGGGCGTATTCCACCATGTCGAACACCGACACCATGGAGCCCAGTAACCTCATCGCCGAGTGTAAGGACACCCGGCGGCTGTGCAGGCAACTGCGCACCCTTGACTGTAAAGCAGAGATCTTGTCCTCCGTCACGAAGATCCTTTGCTGTCCCGAGTCCAATAAGGCTCCAAGATGCAGAATCCTCCGAGACGGGATTAGAGTGGACTTCTGCCAGTTGATTAGCCAGCCGTGCCGTTGCAGCAGTGCAATGGTCAGGTCCAAGTGGCGTAACAGGAGCTCTGGAGATCCTGCCACCAATAACAGGTCGTCCAAATACGGCAACATGCGGACTCCCTGCAGCCGCAGAGAAGCCGCCATGACCGCCATAGCGTCCTGTATGTCCAATGACACCATGTAGTCCCCAGGTTCCAGCGCCAGAATGATGGACCGTAGGGTCTCCATCCGAAACTTCGGGACCCGCAAAGACTTGTTGAGTGCTTTGAGGTTGAGAATCGGACGATATGACCCATTGGGTTTCTGTACCAAAAATAGATTTGAATAGAAACCCTGGCCCCTCTGGGAGAATGGAACAGGCACTATAACTCCAGCCTGGAGCATAGTGTGCAATACCTTCCGCAGCTCCGTAGCCTTGTTCCGGTCTGATGGTAGACCCGTGGTGAAGAATCGAGCCGGGGGTCTGTGCCGGAAGGAGAGGGCGTACCCGTGAGAGACCACCTCCAGAACCCAAGTGTCTGTCGTAGTGAACGACCAACACCGGGAGAACTGCAGCAGGCGGCCTCCCACCCTGGGATCCCCCAAGGGGAGACCCGGACCGTCAGGCCGCAGGCTTGTCATCTGGCTTGGGAGCCGGACGTCTGGTACTCCATGCCTGTTTCCGGGGCTTGACCGATTTCTTAGGGCCAGCCTGTCGAGGAAACGACTGTGGTTTGGGCCTGCCCTGGGCCCTAGATGACCGAAAGGACGATGGTCCAGAACCAGAAGGAGCAGCGGCCGACGGGAGACAAGCAGATTTGGCTGCCGCCAGCGTGGCCACAATCTTATCCAGATCCGGACCGAAGAGAACTTCTCCGGTAAACGGCAACGCTTCCAGACCTTTCTTGGATCTGCGTCCGCCTTCCAGGATCGCAGCCACAAGGTGCGACGAGCAGCTACCGCTGCTGAAGAAATTCTAGACACCAGAGTACTAATGTCTAGAGCCGCCTCGTTGATGTAGGTGGCCGAATCACGGAGATTGCCAATCAACTCCGCCTGTTCGGCCGGACAGTCGGATTCAAAAGAAGCCTCTAATGAATCCGCCCAGCGCTCCATCGCTCTGGCAACCCAGCAAATGGCCATAGCCGGCCGTGCTGCCCCCCCTGCAAGGGAATAAGCGGACTTCAGGCAGATTTCTACCTTGCGGTCCGTAGCATCCTTAAGGGAGGACATGGATGGCATCGGCAATGTGGCACTACGGACAAGACGGGTCACGTGAGAATCCACCTGTGGAGGGGATTCACACTTAGCAAAATAATTATCCGCGAACGGATAAGCCACCGCCAGGCGTCTCTGCGGCTGGTATCTTTTGCCAGGTTGTTTCCACGCCTCCTCTAAATGGTCCACCAACTGACCCGAAAGAGGAAAGACTGTGGCATCGCCCTTCACATCTTTGAAAAAGGCATACTTAGATTTAGCCGCTGGGGGAACTTCGTCCTCAATCACCAAGGCTGTGCGGACCGCCCGAATAAGTCCAGGAATATATACTTTGGACTTAGCATCAGCGTCCTTAGTATGGAAAGGTTCCTGATCGTAAGGATCCAGAATCTCCCCATCATCAGACGTCCCTTCGTCATCCTCATAAGGAGCGGACAGAGACGCCACCGGCCTTTTATGAGGCCGCATCACAGACTCCCCTTGCAACACATCCGACAAGTGCTGTACAGAACTCGTCAGGGAGTTAACCCACGCTGGCTCCTGAGAACCCGGGAGCGGGGAAATAGGGAGACTGTGGGGTACCACCAATTGTCGTGGGAACCCCTGCATGGGTGACGACACCACAGACTGCTGGGACAAACCCATCGGAGTAAACGCGGGCTGCGGAGCTAACTGGCCCACTAAAGCTGTTAACGCCTGAGCGAAACAAGCCCAGGGCGGCTCCTGTACCGGTGCTGTAACCGTAATAGGCCGCGCCATGGACAAACACTGCCGGCAAAGGCCCTCCGCGCTACCCTCCCCCTCCGCTAACGGTACTTTGCACGTGGTACACTGTAGCCGGAGGGGAAAATCACTTTCAGACATGATGGCACCACGTATGTGACCTCTCTCACCAATTAAGTATTAAATAGGCGAGAGACCACCCTGCAGCACCGCACCGCAAGGGCTTTAGCAGAAAGAACAGGGACAGTAATAAAGCTGACAGTTTAGAGAAGAAAAGTTACAGGCAGCGCTAGCACAGTCACATACAATGCAGAGAAATAACAATTCCTGCACTAACAGCGCTGATCACTCAACTACACAGACACAGGGCCTGGTAGGACACAGCGCTGCATACACAGACCTGAGCCACAGCGGAGGAGAGGTATGCGGGGGGACCCAGACCACGATGCTTCCTTCCAGACTTCCAGCAGCGTTCACCATGCGTTGCAGAGAAGATGGCCGCCGAGGAGCAGAGAGAAGCTGGCCTGGGGGAGGAGCGCTGACACAGGACCAGTCAGCACAGTGCAGAGAGGGCTGTGTGCAGCGGGGGAGGCGCCGGCTGTGAGACAGGGAAGGCGCGCTCCCCTGGCATGCATTTAACCCCTGGGACGCCGCAGCGCTACCGCTCTGCTGCGGTCCGCTGTCCCAGGGGGTAGTGGAAGCGCAGGTTGGTCGCCTGGCTCCACGCTGCAGCCAGTCCCCAGGGAGCCCCCTGCCTGGGGACTTAGGACCATGTGATCAGCGGGGACCCACCGCGGGACCCCGCTGCTTACCTCTGTCCCCCTTGAATCCGGCCATGGTCCGGAGCATCTGGGGTCACCGCTAGCTGTGACCCCAGACGCCCACCAGCATCCCCGGATCAGTACCGGCGTTCTGGTACCGGCGGGGTGTAGGGAAGACAGCATGGACGTCAGGACTGACTGTCCATGCTGTTCATCCAGATGTGCAGCCACAGCTGCATGAAGAAAAAGCTTCAGGGGCTCTTCTAGCCCCCACTCCAACAGGTGCACCCGACTCCGGCCGGGCACCAAACTAAACTGAGGTGCCTTGGCCCGGGGGCGGGGTATAGGAGGGGGACCTAGTGCATCCTGGGAGGCTGAAAGCTTAACTCTTTGGTGCCCTGCGACTGACGTCACACCTATACCCCCAAGGTATCCTGTGGATACCCTATGGACCCTGAAGTAGAAATGCACGATATGAATGATAACGATATGAATCGCACCGTGTGTACGCAACTTAACTCTCGACATATCATACCAAACCCATTTCGCCAGTTATTCCAGTAAGTTGATGTAACCAACATAATCCAAAAATATTTATATAACGAAACTCACCGCTGATAAAAAGATGATTTATTTTACATAGATATTATTGGAGCATAGGTAAGTAACCTGAGGCACTCCAGATATTGTAGAACTATATGTCCCAGTAATACCTGCCAGCTCAGGATGGCAGGGCATGCTTGAACTTGTAGTTGATCTAGAGCACAGGTTCTCAAACTCAGCCCTCAGGACCCCCCAAACAGTACATGTTTTCCAAGTCTCTTCACGTAATTAAGTAAAATAATTACCTCCACCTGTGGATCTTTTAAAATGTGTCATTGAGTAATGAATACACCTGTGCACCTGCCTGGTGACCTGGAAAACATGATCTGTGTAGGGTCCTGAGTTTGAGAACCACTGATCTAGAGGGCCACCCTGTATTTTGAGTAGCTGACAGACCCCTTAAATATTTAAAAGACAGGGTTTTATTTTTGTTAATTAGTCACAAGGCTGTGGCACAAATGTGATACAGCTCCGGCTACTAATCGTTTATTTTATTCATTCCACATTGTTTCTTGTATGACGCATCTTGAAGTTGCAGGATCAGGATGATTTCATGTTACGGGAGCTCATGGCTCATCATTGAACTCTGCCTTCACATTCCTCCTAGTGACACTAAATGGGTTCAGTAGGGTTGAGGGGGATGTGGAATGGAAGCAAATGGCCAAATGCCTGAAAACTGGCCACAATTCAGGGAGTAAAACAAATGGTTAATAAGGAGATCTTAGTGCTCCATTGAGTCTGCTGTGTCACTGAACCCTCCTATCTCAAGAACACAAAGCTCACATTGTGCAAAATAGGATACTGAGAAGATGCCCCTGATCTTGGCAAGGTCTAGGTGTACTCAGAACCTAGCTATTAAAGAAATACTAAAACAAAAAGATATTCATACTGCCTGAGAACTGTCAAGTGGGCTTTCCCACAGCAAACTTATCCCTCTACTGAGTCCATTACTAGACTCTTGCACATAAAGGGAAATGACACCCGTGAAACAAGTTTGGCTAAAAGCAGCCCCCAGTAACCTGTGATCGTTGTTGTGATACAGTTTCCTCATTACCCCCAGATCATTCTAATTTTACATCTTCATTCATTGTGAAAACAGTTAAAGCCCCAAATCGTCAAAGTGCTGCTACAGGGATGATTTGTTATAGCTGTTTTATTTCATGGCAATACAAAATCTCTCATTAGTTTATCAGCAAAGTATCGCCAGGGCAGCTGAGCGTTACTTAGGTACTGCAGCGATATTGGCCTAGAGCGAGTAACTTGCCACTTTGCTGTGCCGGTCTCTGCAGTTATGTGCTTGCATGAAACCATCCTATTAAATTTGGGTAGGTTAAAAAAAGGCCCATTGCCTGCAAAAATACCTGATTTCTCCAAACATAGGGACATTTTTGTTACTCTAAGTCTAAGGGGTATATTTACTAAAGTGCAGGATTTTTGAAATGGAGATGTTGCCCATAGCAATCAATCACCTAAGTGTCAGTGAAGCCTTGGTTAGAAGCTAGTTTTAATTAACCTTACCCAATGCTTATATACAATGCTTATTTAATAGAAAGCAGTAAATTATTTCACTAGAATCCAATGATGTCACCAGCTCCTAGTTTAGTTATATACTGTATTCTCATTATTACTGGAGTATATAGTATCAGTAATGTGCAGTGAGGTGAATGGCTGGGGGGGCACTGGCTAGTTACAGAGTAGATTTGCATATATATATGAACCCAAGAGAGGAGCATGTCAGGGAGGACTGCACTATGTTGTACATTGTGCACATACTGGCATATGCCACAGGGGCGCAACCCTTAGTAAAAGTGACCGCACTGCTACTGGTAGGCGCAATGCACACTGGCCGGAGTTTGGAGAGCTGTGAGTGTGCCTACCACTTACAGTACATCATTCAGTGCCCAGCCAGCTCGGCACACAGCCAGGCAGCCACCAGTGATATGACACAAAACAGTAAGTGGTAATAAGAACATAAGAACAGACACTTGGGGTTTGTGGAATACCAGTATATAGGGTCTAATACTAAGGACCTGGAGAGAGCAGTCCTAACTAACAGGATCCAAAATCCCAAATCCCAAGCTGTACTTCCATAATGGGTCCCTGCCAAGTGCTGTAGTGAGTGACTCTGTCCGACCATCTCCCTCCACCAGCTCCAGTCACTACCAGGCAATGTATCCAACCAGCATCCACAGGGGATCAGTTCTCACAGTGCAAACAGTCAAAATACACCCCCCCCCCCACACACACACGGGTATTTTTAAAATTGATCATATCTTATGACGCAAACCATAGAAATATCTTTGCGCATGTCGGAAAAGGGAGCATGGCTGACCCCCACAGTTAAAAAAGAAATAAAAATACAATGGCCACCACGTTAAAAAATACAAAAACATACAACAATGGCCCCAACAGTAAAGAAAAAAAAAATGACCTGACCTGTTGGCAGCACTGTAGAGGAAAGCTTTCAGTCCCTCCCTCTTCCTCAACCGCGGACACCCTCAGAGATGCAGAGGCTGGCTGAGGCTGCACTGTGCAGACCGGACAACGCCGGCGGGTGGCTGCGTGGCCTATGATGTGACGTCGACGCATCTCAATATTTCATGGCATGGGCATCGCCTGAGCCGATTGGCACAGCCCAGTGCTGTCTTGACCCGAAGACTGCCGGCACTGCAGTTGCCGCCAGTTGCTCTGCTCCCCTGTTCTCCTGTGGCCAGTGTCAGCAGGTGATGGAGCGCCCCATGCAACTGCACCCTCGCCCGTCCCAAGAAATTACCCTGCTGATCATCAGAAGTGTCCATCAACGCTATAACACCTGCCTCACCTCTCGTCTCTCCCTGTATTTGAAGAGGAGCACCACACATTTTGCGAGTTATGACTGTAAAAATTATTAGAATACAAAGAAGATATTTCTAAGTTATAAATATCTTCTTTGTATTACTCCATTCATTTTTATGGTCAAAACTCTGGCTCTTCCTCCCCTGACTGCACGTCACTTTATAGTACATATTGTCTATGACTTCATCAATGTAAGTACCATGATGGCCGTGCAGGTGATTAGTGTTGTAGTCACACTGCTTCACACTATCTGGAATACAGTGACTCGCTTGGGGGAAGCTGCAATACCCCATTCACTGGAGTTCATTTTGGCACTTAGGCCTTTATTTATCACAATCCGCATCTAAGACACTGGTGGGGTGTAATAATATCGCCCCAAATTCACATTGCGATATTTGAATACATCACAAGAATGTATCAAATATCGCATGCAGGGACAGAGCTTACGAGAAAGCTGTTAGAGCAGGAGTCGGGGAAACGGGGGAAAGCCTGCATAACGCCATCTGAGGATGGTGTTATTATCACAGGGCTTTCCCTGGTACTTTTCATTTTTATTAAACCTGAGCAGATCATGTTTCCAGTTACAAGTATGAGAAATGCGGTCTGCTTACTAAAATCAGGGGCGCCGAGAGGGGAGGGGGATAGTGGGTTCTAATTTCCCGGGCCCAGGCTTGCTGGAGGGGCCCGGAGCCACCCCCTCCCTCTTACATCACAGTAGCCCATCACACGCTGCTGTGTGCTGGGCTGCACAGGGACACTGCCCAGCCTCCTATGACTGTGAGGGGTTCACACTGATCTGCCCACCACTGGCTATACCCTGGGCTGAGGGGCTCACAGCGCCCCCCTCCCCAGCACAGGGCACTGCAAATTTATTTATTTTTTCCCTTTCCTAAGGGGGCGTGGCCACACCTCCTGTGTTTAGGTCACTCCTCCTTTCACCCGGGCCTGGCGCAGTTGTCGGTGCGCCTGACTAAAATAATGCGAATCAAAGGCTTGGAGTAGTTTATTTTACAAAAGTGCTCCAAAAGCCCTTTTAATACATTCATGTGAAACTAAAATACTGTGAAACGTTTTTTCACTTTTTTTGTAAAAGAATGATAAATAGGGCTTTCTGTAACCATATGGATGGTGGGTTGAACATGATATTTCTCTTATGAACTCCTCCAGACTGTATATACATATATATATATATATATATAATTCATTGGTCTGTTTGTTTATTTCTGTGTTTGTTTGTTTGTTCAGTTATGCATTCAGACAACCAGTGTTCACAAATACGCCCGATGTCGGACACTGGGGACTCAGTTTTAGAAAGTTCCCGGGTCCCCGGGGATGCGCTGTGCTGTGGCCAATCCCTGACAGCTGGCTGCAGCACAATGTGTCCCCCTGAGAAGAACACGACGCTGTCTGTTAGAGCAGCCAATGAGAGTCTGACTCTCATTGGCTGCTGCTGTGGAAAGCCGTGCTGGAATCAAGTGTCTGATTCCAGCATCGGTACAGCATCCGTGCCCGGCGCTGGGACAGTGTGTTTGTTCCCAGCGCCGGGTAAGCCACCGCGGCGGGTACCTGGTGAAGGGACCACCTGGTCCCTTCCTCCACCGTTGGCGGTAAAGTGGCGGAGGACGACGCTTGGCTCCGGGCGCAAGCTGAGCGGAGCTCGCTGCCCGGAAGCCAAGCAGCGGCGGCGGTTGTTTGGCACAGGCCGCGAGCCACTTGGCTCGGGGTCCAGCAGCCAATAGGAGGCAGACGCGACAAGCCAATCGCGGCTCGCCGCATTATAGCCCCGCCCACTCGCGACATCTTGAATAGACGCCACTGAGCGGGAAAGTTTAGTGCGGCGGAGGGGAGGAGTGAAGACCTCCCGAAGATAAGTGAAGAGAAGAGCAAGAGGCCAGAAGATGGCGTGATCAAGAAGGAAGAGGCGGCGCCGCTGGCCAGGACGGGGCAGCGGCAGAAGAATGAAGCTGGGGACCAAAGAGGACTGCAGGTGTGGAAAGGAAAAGAGCTATCGAAGCTCCCCCCGCAGCCTCTTCCACCGTACGGGTAGGCGGCCTTGGGTCACCGTTATTTACCCCTCCCTAGACCACCAGGGTTGTTGGGCACTAGGCCCGTGGGATAAATTCAGGCAATAAGCCTGTGGGTATATAGGTGGGCATAAGGCCCGGGCTACATAGGGGGCATTAGGCCCAATTGAAGGTGTGAGTGACCTGGGCATTAGGCCCAGGTCACTAATAGGTGGGCCAATACTGGGGGCAAAGCATAGGGGGGGATTACTACTGGGGGGAAATGCAAAGGGGGACTACTAGGGGTAATGCGTAGGGGGATTACTACTAGGGGTAATGCATAGGGGGATTATTACTAGTGGTAATGCATAGGGGGAATTATTACTAGGGGTAATGCATAGGGGGATTACTACTGGGGGCAATGCATAGGGGGTCAACTACTGGGGGCAATGCATAGGGGGGACTACTACTGGGGACAATGCATAGGGGGACTACTACTGGGGGCAATGCATAGAGGGACTAAAGGGCATTAATGTGCTGCACAATGGGTAAAGGGCATTAATGTGCGGTATAACACGTAAAGGCCGGGCATGGCTGTGTGGCATCATTTGTAAGGGCGTTTACTGCATGGCATAATGTGTAAAGACCGGGCATTAATGTGCGGCATAATGTTTAAAAACCGGGCATAGCTGTGGCAAAATGTGTAAAGACAGGGCACTGCTGTGTGGCATAATGTGTAAAGGGCATTAATGTGCGGCATAACGTGTAAAGGCCGGGCATGGCTGTGTGGCATCATTTGTAAGGGGTTAGGGGAGGTCTGAGAGGCATATGGGGAGGTCTAAAGCATAAATTATGATGGGACCCAGAAATGGTTAGGTAGGACCCCATTTTTTTTAAAGTGGAGGGTCCCTGGGACCCACATATTTTGTCACTCACCGCATTCACTGACACCCCTACACCGATTGGGATGAAACCAATGCGAGGTGGTCCAGTTGGCTCCTGGCCAGGTTTTAGGGGGTTAGGGTCCCAGTCTCATTGGTATCCGCTGGGCAGAACTTTGACCCGAGGAGCCTGTTCTCAGCCTTCCACTGGATGGATTTGGACGAAAACTTCACAGAGTGGTAACACCTGATCCCAGAAGACATACTAGAGGCTTGAGGTCCCAGTCAGACCTCCCATTGGTGTACGCTGAGCAGAACCTTGACCCGGGGACACTGGGCAGAACTTTGACCAGGGAGACCGTTATGGGTCTTCCAGTGGATGGATATGGAGAAAAACTTCACAGAGTTGTGGCAATTGGCTGGGGATGCCTAATGGAGTGGTTGGGGTCCCGGTCAGACCTCACAACGGAGTGCGCCTGGCAGAACCTTGACCCAGGGAGCCTGTTCTGGGCCTTCCACTGGATGGGTTTGGACAATATCACATAATAAAACTTAATAACTTGAAGATTTAAACCCAGATGATGCCGGGTACTTCAACTAGTAGATAGATATATAGATAAATGTAACACCCCCTAGGGAATGGTATTTGTAAATACACCCCTCTCAGTGTTAAAGCTTGCTTCCTGTTGTAGATATTGCATTCCTGGGACCCTGGGATCAGTTTTCAGGTAAAGGAGGGGCTGGAGAGATAGACACGCAGGGGTGGGGAGACTGGATGTGTAGCTAGCAGATAAGAGAAAGGATGGGGGAGGAAGAACAAAGGAATAGAGAAGAAGAATTTGGGAGAGAGCAGACATTTTTCGGGAGAGTTAGAGCTGGAAGCAGAAATGTAGCCCTCGTGCTCCCCTGGCAGGGGGAGATTGGCGGGGTCGTGGTGACTGCCACGATGCCCATCTAACGCCAAAGGAGAAATAGGTCTGGAGTGAGACCACTGAGATAAAGTCTGTGAGAGACCACAGAGAAAGAGCTGGAAGGTTGCAGTGTGAGCCGCTCAGTGAAGTGTTCAGCACCCATGAGAGGGGTAAGAGACGCAAGTATATATGTTGGAAGAGATGGGGAAGAGGAATTTCCCAGGAGCTTTTACTGTTAAGGTACCAGAGGAGTCCCTTATACATAAAAGCCTCCAGCAGCCATTCTAGGGGAGGTCACTGTGGTTGCAGTGTGACTGTAGGAGCCATCCCTATAGGATAGGGATGGGTTGCAGCTGAGAGTTTGATAGCTGCAATAGAAAAGTCTGTATATTGCTGTCCCATGTGAAAGAGAAGGGGAGCAGAGAGAGGCAGACTGGGTATGAGACACTCTGTATATTGTCTTAGAAGAGACAAAGGAGAGGCAGAGTGCAAACGAAGTTATGTGAGATGTGTGTGAAGATGTGGGACTACAGGCACCAGCCAGCGAAGGGCTAGGTGGACCTGCACGTATGAAGTGGAGAACTACAGGCACCAGCCAGCATAGGGACAGGTGGACCTGCAAGTATGAAGTGGAGAACTACAGGCACCAGCCAGCGAAGGGCTAGGTGGACCTGCACATATGAAGTGGAGAACTACAGGCACCAGCCAGCAAAGGGCCAGGTGGTGCAAAGCATTCATTGTGACTGTGCTTAAAGACTGTGCTGGTGAAGAAGAGTGTGATGTAATGTAACCATATCCATAAGATTGTCCTACACCATCTGACATGCCAAGTATATGAGCTGGAGGGAGAGGAGAAGCTGCTGTAACCATATTCTTGTCCTGTAAAGTCATGTGCAGGAGGAGAGAAATAAATTGGTTTATTTTTATAAGAGGTCTGGCGCCCAAGTTATAAAAGAACTGTTGCTGCATGTGTCTATCTATACCTGTATCTATATGTGTGACTGTTATAAAGCCTGCATGGGCAGGGACCCCCTTCTCAGGTATTGCCCACACCCTGGAGAGCTAGCCTGAGGCAATAGGAGGTGTATCACTCCAAATGCATCTTTGTATCACAATGCACACTGAAGGGGGGTTACATAGATAAACACATACATACTGTACATACATACATATGTCATCCAAATCCATCCAGTCTGGAGACGTTCGTAAGGGAAATGTCATGGTCACCCAGTGTGACACTTGTGTGTTCTCGACATGACATGTCTACAGAATGTTCGTCACACATTGTTGCTTTGTTTATACTTAAACACAGGTAAAATCACTGAAGGATCTCATGCTTAGGTTAAGTTGTGCTGATTGAAATAAATAAATAAAACAGATACAAAATTAAAAGTAAGACTAATATGAATAAAATATGAAAATGTGTAAAATCTACATATATGACTATGAAACAGTTAAGTAATTACTAATACCCCTTTCATGCCAAAATCCCAGATCCAAAACGGGTTATTAAATACTGTTTCAACCCATGTCACAGCTGCTCAGACCCCTTTCACACTGCACCTTGGACCCAGGTTATTTCCAGGTCGTCCCTGTTCACACTGTGCCCGTGTCTGCCCTGGATGTCACTCCCTTAAGGCAGGCTCTGCTTTCAAAGCCAATCAGCAGATTTTAAACTTAACCCGGGTTGAATAGCCCGGGTCCCCTTTTTCAGACTGCTGCTCATCTGGGTTGGTCCTGGGTTCGACCCTGGTCGTGATCGGGGTCGAAGTACCGGGACACGCGACCCTGGTTGACCCTTTCACGTCAAGCCAGGACACGGGTTGCCCTGGCAATATCCTGGGTCAGAAGCTTGGAGTGAAATGGGTATTAGATGTTTTGCAGATCTTGTGAGGTAGTTTAGTGTAAACTATTTTGCCCTCTCAGTGGCAACCAGTGGCAGCCATGCTGTTGCCTGAACTCATATTAATAGCGTTGCTGGAGTGGAGGTTGGGACTTTTGTGCGTACTGGGAAAAGGGGACGTGGCTTCAAGGGAAATGCCTTGCCCATGAGCCACATTGCCATTTGCCACACCATTTTCGGCATGCTGGGGGCATTCCCAGTGCTCTGGAAGCTGATGGGCATGCCCCAATCCCTTTCTCCAGTGAATAGGCACACAGCATCTATTTACCACTTACTCAGATGAGCAGAGCAGCGGGTGAGCGGAATAGCGTCCCACCCATCCCTAATGTGTATGTGGGTACAAGTGATAGGGAACATAGGTTGTAAACTCTGCTGGGGCAGGGACTGATGTGAATGGCTAAATATTATCTGTAAAGCGCTGCGGAATATGTGTGCGCTCTAATTAAATCACTGGTAATAAATAAATAGTAAATACTGAAGACAGTGCAGCTTCTCAATTCACTAGAAACTTGTTACAATAATGAGGGATGAGGCACACAGTACAGCATGCCTCCATATTGTAATTAGCTCCTGGCGAATGGATTGGCTAAATATTGGTTAACCAAAAAAGAGCTGTAATTTTGTAATTAGTGGTCCTAGAATAGTGGTCCTAGAGTGTAAGATATACCTCCCAACAGTCCCGATTCTGGCTGGATAGTCCCACGCATGAGAACTCCTTTGGCGGTGCATTGTAATGTTAGGACGTATGGTAAGGGGTATTTATAAAAGGGCCAAGAGTCCTACTGCCAGCAACAGGGCTCACTATAGCATTGCCCTATTGTATTGTAGCACTGTCCTATTGAATTGTAATGTTAGGACGCATGGCATACTCTCCTGGGAGTCGGGGGAGGCTCCCCGATTTTTCGGGTAACCCCCCGCACCCCCGAAAGAGTAGGCAAATCTCCCGCATACCGCCCACTTCCTAGTGAAGTGGGCAGGATGGGAGATGTTCTGAGAAATGTGCAGGTCCGTAGAGGGGGCGGAGCTAAATTATGCGATTTGCATCATTTAGCCCCAACCCCTCACGACGGACCCGCAAATTGTGGGGTTTTCCTGTAAAGGGGGCGAGAACTAATGACAGCTATAGTCTGGCCTCACCCCTCGAAGATGAGAGCAGCAGTTCTCCGGTGGCTCCCGGAAAGATGCCCAACAAAGTATGTAACTATGACGTATGGTAAGGGGCAATTATAAAAGGGCTAAGAGTCCTTGTGCAAGCAATAGGGCTCACTACAGAATTGCCCTATACATTTAAGAGGTAAACACATGCTTTGGGAAGCCTATTTAAAATGCGTCTCAGGATGGCATTAAGAGGCAATGGGATTGTATTAGCCGCAGGTTCAAATCCCGACAAGGAGAGACCGACAGGCTGAAATCCCGATAGGCTGAGGTAAGTACCCTCCCCCCCCCCTAACTAGCTTTTAGGGGTGCCTAACCCTAACCTCTCCCCCTAGTGCCTAACCCTATCCTCCCCTCATTAGTGCCTAAACCTAACCCCCCTCCCCGCTCCATAAACCTATCCCTCCCGGGGGGGTGCCAAACTCTAACCTCCCCCCGGGGGTGCCTAACCCTAACCCCCCTTCCCCTAGCCTAACCCTAACCCTCCCCGGGGGTTGCCTAACCCTGAGTCCCGCCGGGTTGCCCTAAACCTAACCCTTCCCCCGTTGTTAACAGAACGGGCGCTTGTACTTACCTCGTTCGGGCCTGCAGCGTTCTGTATTCTGGCGTCGGGATTATGACAGGCGTCGGTATCTTGACGCCTGTCATAAGTCCTTAGCCGGCATACCAGCGTCGGGATTGTGCCCGCGGGTCATATAACTAAATCCCCATTAAGAGAACAAAAGCATTAAAAATGCTTTTCTTAAACAATTTATAGTAGCCCAATGTGAGTTTTCAATTTCATTGCGCTTGTACGGCTGGGCTCAGCTCCTTTGCAGGAATGGCACACCGCTTCTTGTTGGCATCGCAAGTTTTCACTCACACCCCAATAGAGGTGCAAGGGAAGACGTGCAATGTCGGCACCAACGCAAATAACTGAAATATGCGCAGTCATGCTGCCGAATAGAGTTACTCCCAAAGACAGATAAAAGAACAGCTTTGTCAGTGTACCAACAATAATAAGAAAAGCTTTAAACAAATATAAGAAATAACCAAACAGTAGAAGATATACAAAACCAAAGCCAATGTAATAGCCTGCAAATTGCAAGCATTGGCGATTACCCACTGAGAGTCTAACCGATCTTTTAAAGAGGCAATTATTTAAATGGTAAAACCAACCTGGTTTTGCTTTTGTTTTAAAACATCGGGCAGACACGCCGGGAACTTGCCCCATTTACCCCACAATTGTAAACATTACTCCTAGAAATACACAATAAGGACAAAGATGATGGACATGGAGGAAAAAAATATGGGAAGGGAGGCTAGAACAGGTGGCAACTGTCTCACGAGTGGTAGTGAATAACTAACACAGAAGGGAAAACATAAGACTATAACACCTCCCAGAAAACAAACATTACATAATAATACAAATCTTCTAGGCTGAACCATAGCAACTGGTTATAAGGATATTAAAACTAAATCCAGTTACATATCCTTGTGAGTCTCTCAATGATGCAGTCTTGTAACCAAGATCCCTGTAAGTTCAACACTACTACAATATGTAGACAAAAGTGATTGGACACTGATAGCAAATAGATCAACAAGATTTTATTGACGTCAGTACTTTGTACATCCACCACGTGCAGTGATTACTGCAGACACCTTTCTTGGCAAACAATCCACAAGTTCCTGGACAACAGCAGGTGGTATGTTGTGCCATTCCGCCTTAAGTAGAGTGACCAACTGTGACACTGAAGAAAGTTGAGTCGATCTAGAACATACCCATCGCTTCAATTCGTCCCAGAGGGTCTCAATGGGGTTAAGATCTGGACTCTGAGCTGGCCAGTCCATCCAGGTTACCGAATTTTCTGTATACCAGTCCAGTGTCGCCCTGAAAACATGACAGGTGGCATTGTCGTACTGATAAAAACATTTGTTGTTTACGCAGAACTGCAAGTGTATGGGTCTCCCTATGAAGTGTTCTTGTCGAATCCACCACATTAGTGTCCATTTGGAACTCGTGTGCAATGGTATGCATGGTATACATTTAGCTTGCGCTGGGTTGTCTAATCACTTTTGTCTACATAGTGTACTTTGGAAACCATTGATGGAGAGAACTTATGCCAACATCAGACATGGGGGCACCAAAAGATCAAAGTATCCCCACAGAAGTAAAATACAAGAAGATGATTTGTTATATTCATCAGAGGATCATGTATTTCACCATCCCTCTTTTGGCTTTAATTTCTCAATATGCCAACATTGTTTCCATTTTGCTGAACCCTCTGCATTAAAGTACCTGCTTCTGCTCATTTCTGTTCTGTATCTGCTTAGAGTGGATGTTTCTGGCAAAGCTGGATTCACACTAATCCATATCGTTCTGACACATATCGGGAACGATATATCTACCACATCGCCCAGAGTGTACGCACTATTGGGCGTTCACGAGCATCATTGGTCGCATCTTTTGATCTGCTGCATGCACGGCAGATCAGACAGAAGATCCCCTTTTTTGGGGGGGACAGTGGTCTGGCTCCTACACTTTCATCCTGGCGCCTAGATTTTAGAAAAATGTGTCAAGCCCTGGACTAGAGTGTACCCAGCATTACTTTGCAGAAAAGATAAGCCAGCACCTGATTATCATTACTATTACTACTCTTCTTTAGTGACTATTCTGTAAGGGTACTTGCCTTCCTACAAGGTGAGAAGAACATACATGAAAAATAAGTATGTGGCCGAAGAGGGACAACCTAATTATGGTGAACATGCTGACAGCAAAACAACAAAGAGCATTGAGGCCAGTTTGTTAAGTGTCTTTAGTGTAAAAGTGTTCTATATAGATTTGTTTGCTTTTTCTTTTTTTGCATCACACTATTTACCATCATTGGAATATTGGTGTAAAACGCAGAAATGCCAGTATTATTCTGGAGGTGCCAGCTGCTGTTAAAGTGCTGAAGGTACTTGTCTCCTGACAAAATGGATGTACAACTTTCTTCGTCATATAAGACTCAACAATTGTCTGTTACTCTTTCATTTTAAGACAATTCAAAAAAAATATTTAACTGGTCTCTACTTTCCCAGTTTATACATGTATCCAATTGTTAGTAAATAGGGTGAGTTGTCATCCCCGCAGAACATCTAGGAACTCGGTTTAATAATTAAACAAAAAGGCCACCTCTCGGCGAGAAAACAATGGTTTTTGTGTGTATATTTTTATGACATCACTTTTTAGTGAAAAAAAAAGTGGGACAGAGTACAAATGTTGCAAAACCAAATATAATAAACTATGCTGCCAGAAGCATTGTTCCTGACAAGGTGACCTTAACACAGAGGCCTTCAAGAGGATTCAACTGCTAAAGGAGATTGGCCCATAATGCAAAACAGAACAAAACATAGTGCAAATTAAGCGAATGCACAGTAAATGAAAACTGATGATATGCAATATATTTTCTGAAGTGCAGCTTTAAGACACCTGTCACCTACACACAAACGTATCAGCTTTGGAAAATTACACTCCTGCAGAATCCTGGGGGAGAATCCAGGTGGAAAGTATGTGGAGCATGGTGACAGGATTGTGGCATCATGTCCCCATCCCCACTGTTATGATTTGCAGCATTGTAGAACAGAGGGTGTTGCCACATTGACTCAAGTGTACACGTACCATGTAATTAAGCCCGCCGGCGGCCGGACCACCCACTTCATTGGGGAAGCGGGCAGCATCTGGGGGCTGGCCTACTCTCTCAGAGGTTCTGGAGCCAGGTGATCGTAGACTTGGATTCCGGATTTTAGATATGTTTTCCGATTTGTGAAATTATTAGGGGTTATTCAATATGGGAGCAAAACTCAGTTTTAGCGTTAATATCGCACCTATGATGTCATTATCGCAAGTTTTAGTTTTACACCGTATTAAATTTCAAAAAGTTTTCGCAGGTTCGAAAAGTCTTTGATAAAAAACGGGGATAGCTTTTCACCATTGAATAGGTGTCGAAAAAAAGTGCAGAATTGGGGTTTAGGGGTGCAGGCTTAAAAAAAATAGCCTGCACCCCTGGGAATGACATTTAAAAAAGAACTGTGTCAAAAAAAGTTTTTTAAAAAAATAGGGACACCCCAAAAAATTAATTAAAAAATTGGGGTGAAAAAAAAATGGGAAAAAATTGTTTAACAATAGGGAAATAGGTTCAGGGCTATTCTGCAAGCATGCGGCAGGTGTTTTCTAGAATAGAATTATAGCGGCAGGTGCACAAATGCAGAATTTTAAAAAAATTACTTTAGGGACACCAAAATATGCTAGTACCCATTTTCATGTACCCCAAATTTGATGGGACCACTTAAAAAAACGAAGTGTTGCTCTTCTGCAACACTTCTTCAATGTCGAGAAAAAATACCTGCTGCGGCTATTTAAATCCCCGACTTTCATTTAAATGCTAAAACGGGGGTACCCATAGTGATCCTCCATGTTTTTACAACTTTAGGGGGGTCCTACAATTTTTTTAAGGAAAATTTCATAACTTTACGCAAATCCCACTTCGCAGGCTCCCGTTTTCGTTAGTCTCATATTGAATACGGGGATAAGCGGGCGCGCGCCCAATACTTTATCCCAGGTAAAAGCTCCGATATGAAACTTAAACTTCGACAGCGAAGTTTACGTTTCATATTGAATTCCCCTCTATGTGTGACCTTTGGCCATTTCTGTGTTTGTGAATGTTTAAGATACTGCACATATGTAAAAATAGTTTGGAATCCCCACTATTCTCAAAGCAGCCACACCTACATAATAGATTTTGTTTTCACGTAAATCACTTTCACAATGGCCTTTTACTGTCTCAGTCATTGTTCAAGTTCTATTTCCATTGCTAGCAGCACCGGAAGCTAGAATTACATAGAGGTCACGCTCACACCTGGGAATACTCAGGGTATCAGCAGAAGTGGCTTCTTATGCTATGCTGCCAATGTTACTCGCACGTGTTACAGTTTAGTCATACAACTGATAATGTAATGGCACAGAAGCCTTTTGGTTTGTGGAAGACCTGCTGACACATCCAATTAAATCTATACTTCCTGAAGACAGTGTAATAAAGGGCACTGAAACGTTGATATGTTGCACTGCTTGGTGCATTATTGGAACTGAGTGACGCACTTTCATGCTGTATTTCCTGCACAGTTGCTCATTTCACTGGCGCTCCAGATAGCGGTAATCACTGATCTATAAAATAGCTGGTACTTTATATAATAATAGCTTACCACATGTGCCTAACAGATATCACAGTTAAGCTGGGTACATACTACAGTATACAATATATTGGCCGATCTTGTATTCCGTGACGTATATTGTGCGCCACCAACTTCGCATCTGATGGGCTGTATATAAGACGGTACGATGCCATGGACATTGTTACATTACGTATGTAACGATATATCGTGTCGCCATACGGCGGTTCGTTTAGTGTGTACAGTGATGCGATGTATATCGTTACATTGCCATGTCGCTGGGTCATCACATCGCTGAGGTGTGTACCCAACGTTATTTTGAAATCAACAATAGAAAAAAAATTAGTGAAGCAAGAGGAACACTGAAATATGAAATGTCTAAAACACATAGAGCTTTGGCGTTCTAGTTTACTCTCCAAATCATGACCATGAGTCACATGATTACCCAGCACCACATGAATAGTCTACTCTGTGAGAATGTCTAGGTCAAGCATTGTGAACAGTATACACAGAAAAGATTATTACAGTGCGTAGCACTGCACGGTGTTCGCTTTATGTCTATGTTTATCTACAGAATGACTTTTCTTTAAACAGCAAGTTAAGTACATTTTAAGCATGCAACTGATAGTCCGTGTTCTTAATGATCCCCCTACAGATCATTAACTCCTTTTCAATAACTCCCTGGAGAGAAACCATTATGGCTGCCACAGACTCACAGCTTTCAGCATATCATGTGATAGCAGAGGAGGGAGAAGGAGGGGAGGGTGTTGCAGCGGATAGAGGGTGTTGCAGTGGATAGAACCGGCATAAAACACATTGGCGATGATTCAATTTTTTTTTATGTTGTAGTAATTAGTGGACGCCCAATGTTGCAATTCAATTGTTTGGAGTGCCCATTAAGTATCGCACCCTTCGCGGTTAATTAGACCGGGTTTAGCCGCGTAAAATGGCTAAACCCATCTAAAGTCTAGATTAGGACACCCAATTATCGCACATTTTTGCTCGCCTCCTCAAGAGGGGGCGAGCAGAAATGCCGGTGCCAGTAGCTGTTCATGCCCTAATGGAGCAACAATTTAATTGCTCCGTTGGGTGCCTGGCACTACCAGCCACCGGCTAAAACAACTGAATCGCCCCCATTGGGGCTGATACAGAGTCGAGCGCATATTGGCCATAATTTCTCCCGGATTTAATGCACAGAACTAAATGCATACATTTGTACAAATTGATAAAAAGATAAAAAGATAATTTAAATTTTTTAAACTTCAGATCTATCTATCTGCTCATATACTGTATACAGTGCATCCGGAAAGTGTTCACAGCACTTCACTTTTTCCACATTTTATTATGTTACAGCCTTATTCCAAAATGGAATAGATTAATTTTTGTCCTCA
This sequence comes from Taudactylus pleione, assembly GCA_031769625.1. Lineage (NCBI taxonomy): Eukaryota > Metazoa > Chordata > Amphibia > Anura > Myobatrachidae > Taudactylus > Taudactylus pleione. The sequence goes on from JAUIMM010000518.1 coordinate 442,997, forward strand.
ATATTCTACCCACAATACCCCATAATGACAACATGTAAAAAGTTTTTTTGAGATTTTTGCAAATTTAATAAAAAAAAAAAATAAGAAATCACATGGACATGAAGTATTCACAACCTTTGCTCAATACTTTGTTGATGCACCTTTGGCAGCAAATGTAGCCTCAAGTCTTTTTGAAGATGATGCCACAAGCTTGGCACACCTATCTTTCGGCAGTTTCACCCATTCCTCTTTGCAGCACTTCTCAAGCTCCATCAGGTTGGATGGGAAGCGTCGGTGCACAGCCATTTTCAGATCTCTCCAGAGATGTTCAATCGGATTCAAGTCTGGGCTCTGGCTGGGCTAAAAGATGAACCGTCACTCCAATCTGAGGGCAAGAGCGCTCTGGAGCAGGTTTTCATCCAGGATGTCTCTGTACATTGCTGCATTCATCTTTCCCTCTATCCTGACTAGTCTCCCAGTTCCTGCCGCTGAAAAACATCCCCACAGCATGATGCTGCCACCACCATGCTTCACTGTAGGGATGGTACTGGTAATGAGCGGTGCCTGGTTTCCTCCAAACTTAATGCCTGGCATTCACGCCAAAGAGTTCAATCATTGTCTCATCAGACCAGAGGATTTTCTTTCTCATGGTATGAGAGTCCTTCAGGTGCATTTTGGCAAACTTCAGGCAGGCTGCCATGTGCTCTCTACTAAGGAGTGGCTTCCGTCTGGCCACTCTACCATACAGGCCTGATTGGTGGATTGCTGCAGAGATGGTTGTCCTTCTGGAAGGTTCTCCTCTCTCCACAGAGGAATGCTGTAGCTCTGACAGAGTGACCATCGGGTTCTTGGTCACCTCCCTGACTAGGGCCCTTGTCCCACGATCTCTCAGTTTAGACGGTCAGCCAACTCTAGGAACTTCTTTCATTTACGCATGATGGAGGCCACTGTGCTCATTGGGACCTTCAAAGCAGCAGATATTTTTCTGTAACCTCCACCAGATTTGTGCCTTGAGACAATCCTGTCTCTGAGGTCTACAGACAATTCCTTGGACTTCATGCTTGGTTTGTGCTCTGACATGCACTGTCAAGTGTAAGACCTTATAAAGACAGGTGTATGCCTTTCAAAATCATGTCCAAACAACTGAATTTACCATAGGTAGACTCCAATTAAGCTGTAGGAACATCTCAAGGATGATCAGTGGAAAAAGGATACACCTGAACTCAATTTTGATCTTCATGGGAAAGGCTGTGAATACTTATGTACATGTGATTTTTTTTTTATTATTATTATTATTACATTTGCAAAAATCTCAAAAAAACTTTTTACATGTTGTCATTATGGGGTATTATGTGTAGAATTTTAAAGACAAAAATTAATCAATTCCATTTTGGAATAAGGCTATAACATAACAAAATGTGGAAAAAGTGAAGCGCTGTGAATACTTTCCAGATGCACTGTATATCTATCTATCTATCTATCTATATATATATATATATATATATATAGTGGCAAGGTTACGGTAAGGATGCCGACTCCTGGGTAGACGGGTTAAATTTCACAAAGGGTTCAATTAGTAGCATACCAGTCCAAAGCCTTGGTACAAGTATCCACAGCTAGTTTTATTAGCAAGATTAAAAATAAATCATAAAAAAATAAATCCTAGCCTGTCCAACTATAACTAAACAAAATGATTCTCACTTTCCTAGATCTAGCACCCCTCTCACAAAACAAAAGTATTAGCACAGTACTTACAGCCAGTTATTACAATGTCTCTCAAGAGGCCTGCTGCCTGTTCCCCAGGTAGTGAGAGACTGCGACTAGCAACTAACACACCTTTTATTAGCCTCTCACAGGTGCTCTGACAATGTTGCCAATTATCTCCTGTCCACCATACAGGAGCCAGGGACCTAGGGCACACATAGTTCCCATTTACAACTTTTCATCTGCATTGGCCAGTTGACTTCCTAGGCTCAAATGTAAAATTTTGCAAAGTCAAGAACCTTCTTATTATTCTCCTATTGCTCGCTTAATTTTCAGACATCCTGGATAGTTTTGCACACAGAAAAAATGGGATTTTGGTACCTACCTGTAAATCCTTTTCTCTGATTCCACAGGGGACACTGGAGGTGCTTACGCTGGGGTATAGAGACGTGGATAGCTGGAGTTGGCACTTTAAAATTTAGAAGTGTGAAGCTCCTCCCCCTCTATGCCCCACCAGCCCTCAGTTTAGAAAATGAAGACCAAGAGGAGGTGGAGAACAAGCGGAGTGAAAAGGAGAGAAGAACACACAATAACTGAATCATACAACATACAGAACAAAACCGAACAGGCAGGCATAGAGCGCAGAGGTGGGCGTCCAGTGTCCCCTGTGGAATCAGAGAAAAGGATTTACCGGTAGGTACCAAAATCCCATTTTCTCTTTCATCCACTAGGGGACACTGGAGGTGCTTACGCTGGGGACGTCCCAAAGTTATCCCCACGGGCGGGAGTGCTCTGTGGCGCCTGCAGAACAAGGCGGCCAAAACGGGACGCCGAAGAGGCAGACGTATCAAATTTGTAAAACTTGACAAACGTGTGAACTGAAGACCAAGTGGCCGCACGACACAATTGTGACGTAGATGCTCCTCTACCGGCCGCCCATGACGCACCCACAGAACGTGTGGAATGAGCCGAAATTGATGAAGGAGGCCGACGGTTAGCACTAACATAAGCTTGATGAATAGTCAGCCGGATCCAACGTGCTAAAGTCTGCTTAGACGCTAGCCAACCCCTCCGAACCGCATCATAGAGGACAAAAAGCGACTCCGACTTACGAAGGGAAGCAGTCCTGTCAACATAGATGCGGAGAGCCCTAACCACATCCAAGGTAGAAGAACCAGAGTCCTCCACCAACGATGGTACCACAATAGGCTGATTGATATGGAAAGCCGACACGACCTTAGGAAGGAAGGCGGCTATCGTCTGGAGTTCCGCTCTATCCCTATCCGCATGAAACACTAGGAAAGGAGGTTTATAAGAAAGAGCCCCAAATTCCGAAACCCTACGAGCCGAAGCGAGAGCCAGGAGGATTACCGTCTTCCAAGATAGGTACTTAAGATCAACCTCCTCCAAAGGTTCAAACATGGGCGACTGAAGGAACAGAAGAACTAGATTAAGATCCCATGGATCAATTGGATGTACAAAAGGAGGTTGCACGCGCAAGACCCCTTGAAGAAACGTCTGCACCTCAGGAATGAGGGCCAATTTTCTTTGAAAGAAAATGGAAAGGGCAGAAACCTGCACCTTTAAGGTTCCCAGACGAAGGCCAGAATCCAGACCCGTCTGAAGGAAAAGCAGAAACCGGGATAAGCGAAAGGTCCTAGACGGAAGATCCCGATTGGAACACAATGAGATATAAGCACGCCAGATGCGATGAAAATGCGCAGCCGAAACTGGCTTCCTGGCGCGTAGCATGGTGGGAATAACCGCGTCTGGGATACCTCTACGTCTTAGGATATCGGTTTCAAGAACCACCCCGTTAAACGTAGCTGCGCTAAGTTGGGGTGTATGAAAGGGCCCTGCTGTAGAAGATCCGGGCGCAGAGGAAGGGGCCACGGATCGTCTGATAATAGGGACCGAAGGTCCGAGAACCAACTTCTCCGAGGCCAGTTCGGGGCCACGAGAATTACCGAGGCTGACTCCTATTTTATTCTTTTTAGAAGACGAGGAAGAAGTGGAATCGGAGGGAAAAGGTAAACGAAGTCTTAGGTCTACGGACTTGTCAGAGCGTCTACTGCTTCCGCCTGCGGATCTCGAGTTCTTGACACGTATACTGGAAGCTGACGATTCAATCGTGACGCCATGAGATCCACCTGAGGACATCCCCATCGACGTATCAGCGCGTTGAACACGTCTGGATGGAGCTTCCATTCCCCGGGATGGACATCCTGTCGACTTAGGTAATCTGCTTCCCAGTTGTCCACACCAGGAATGAATACCGCTGACAGGATTATTGACTGATTCTCGGCCCACCGGAGGATCCGAGTTACCTCTCGCCTAGCCATGCGACTCCGAGTCCCTCCTTGGCGATTGATGTGACAGCCGTCGCGTTGTCGGACTGAACTTTTACCGGACGAGCCTTTAGCAACTCTGTTGCCTCTATCAGAGCATTGTAAATCGCTCTGAGTTCCAACACATTTATGGGTCACTTCTGGTCTAGAGGGGACCATCGACCCTGAAAGTGATAATCGAGGACTACTGCGCCCCATCCTCGAAGGCTGGCATCCGTGGTTATGATGATCCAGTCCCACATTCCGAACAGTTTTCCCGCTAACAGATTGCTGGATTGTGTCCACCAAAGAAGGGCTACTCTGGTAACCGGGCTCAGACGGATCTGTCGATGTAGGAACAGATGAGACCCCGACCCCTGTGCTAACAGGTCCAGCTGAAACACCCTGGAGTGGAACCGGGCGAACTGTAGTGCGTCGAAAGCAGCTACCATTTTCCCCAAGAGACATAGACAAAGAAGCATTGACACAGTCTTTGTTTTGAGGACCAGCTGAACTAACACTCGGATATCCTTGGCCTTGTCTGTTGGAAGAAAAATCCTCTGAGAATTCGTATCCAATATCATGCCCAGAAATAAAAGTTTCTGGGACGGATTGAGATTCGACTTCTTGAAGTTGATTATCCAACCATGTTGGATTAGAATGTGATATGTCAGTAAGGCATGATCTGATAGAAGAGGCACTGATGGAGCCTTGAGTAACAGATCGTCCAAATAAGGTATTATGTTTACTCCTGATGACCGAAGGAGAACGATCATGACTGACATGAGTTTGGTGAAGATTCGGGGAGCCGAGGATAACCCGAACGGTAATGCCCGCCATTGATAATGATCCTTCAAAATGGCGAAACGCAGAAAAGCCTGGTGTGGTTCCCAAATGGGAACATGGAGATATGCGTCCTTGATATCCAGGGATAATAGGAACTCCCCTGGTTCCAAGCTCGCTATTACTGACTTTAGAGACTCCATCTTGAAACAATACATCTTCAGATACCGGTTCAAAGACTTTAGGTTTAAGATGGGCCTGACCGAGCTATCCGGCTTGGGTACTACAAACAGGTTTGAGTAAAACCCCATACCTCGTTGAAGTTCCGGAACTGGAACTATCACAGAAGATACTACTAGAGACTGAATAGCCTCCTGTAGAACCTTGGCTCTTTCTGCCTGTATTGGCAGACTTGTAGTGAAGAACCGAGGTGGAGGGGAAGTCTCGAAATCTATTCGGTACCCCAGGGTAATTAGTCTTCGGATCCATGGTTCTGTAGAAGTCTGGCTCCAAACTTGTTGAAATCTTTGCAGGTGGCCTCCCACTGCAATGGTCCCAGGTGGGACGGAAGACCGTCATGCCACTTGTTTCTCAGCTGGTTTAGGCTCTGGTCTACGAGCAACCGTGTGTGGACGACCTCTACCTCTGCCACCTCTTGGTTGCGTGGGCGCACCTCTGGTCCTACCACGAAAGGAATTTGGCGGCCGAAAGGAATTAAACGAAGGTCCCGTGTAAATTCTTCTGGGAGCCGGTGCAGCTGACGGGAGGAAGGAAGACTTACCCCCTGTGGCTTGGGATATCCATTTGTCTAATTCCGGCCCGAACAGCATGTCGCCAGTGAATGGTAGACTTTACACCGCACTCTTGGATTCTGCGTCCGCTTGCCAAGCGCGTAGCCAGAGGGCTCTGCGGGCCGAAATCGCCGAAGCAGATATGCGAGCACTAATCTGACTGATATCCTTTGAAGCTTCTCCCATGTAAACTGCAGATTCACGGATGTGTTCTGCTAGTAGACCTAACTCTGCTCTGGAATTACCTGAGTCCAATCCTGTAATCAATTGATCGGCCCAGGAAACCACAGCCTTGTTAACCCAAGTGGTAACAAGTGTGGGCCTGAGTTGAGCACCCGCTGCTGTATAAATAGATCTTAGCGTTGTCTCCAATGCAACCTCCAATTCCCCTTCTTCGGTATGCTCCATAGTAAGGAATTCTTCCTCCGACTCCTCTGACTGGAGAACAGTCGTCAGAGTACGCTTCGGTCTCTGGTAGGAAGTGGAGGGTGCGGATGCCGCAGTGCCCATAGCCTGTACCAAGGTGTCTAGAGACTTAGTTAGCCCCGCCACCCAGGAAGGTTGAGACTTACGTGCCTCAGCGAACTCTGACGTTAAGTCTGACATAACTCCTACCATGTCAGCGGCCCATGGCGGAGCAACTGAGTCAGGAATAGCCATCGGTGGATCAATTGTTATACAAGCATCACATAACGTGGACCCAGTGGCATGCGGCTTAGATAGTTTGTGGTTACATTTAGAACAGACAAACATCTTTTGAGCCGCTTTTGTTTTGTTCGACATGGATAAACAACAGTCACCCAGACACAATAGACACAGCAGTGATTTGAAATAAAACAGAAGGCTGGTTGGGACACAGAGGAAGAGGTACCCCCTCCCACAGATTAGATTCCCTGCACTGACACCCCAGTGTTACTCACAGCCTCTTGCTAGGGATGTAGACAGGAGAATCAGCCTTCGGCCTGTGCCTGCACACTACCTGTAGTGGAGAGATGCAGGCAAACAACAGGTTAAACGCAGCCCCCCACGCTGCTGTAACAGCCACTGCCGCGTTATTTAGACCAGGGAGCCCGCGCTATTAGGCTCCGCCCCCTTTCTCCTCAAGTCCGAGGGACTGTAAAATGGCCACCACGCTGCAGTTATCACCTCCCCCCTGCGCTAGCCCCGCTGAGAAGGAGCCGCTAGCTGCGCTCATCAGCGGGGAGAGGGGAGAAGCATAATCATTGAGTAGCGCTTATAGCGCTCTCTGAAGCCAGCGCTGGCGGTGGGGCAGGAGTCGGGGAAAGTGCAAGTGACCTGTACTCACTGCGCTCCCCTCTGGACGGCTCTTCTGATCAGCACTTCTCCTCCCTGCTTCCTGGAGGCATTCTGTGCTGTGTGTGTGTGCGGCAGTAAGGAGCTGTCAGATGCTTTTGGTGAAGCACTGCACACTCCTTCCTGTAACCCAGGAGGTTAACAGGGTGCCAGTAACCCGGACCCCACCTTCATAGAGGTGGCGAAGGGTACTTGAAAAATAATGTAAAAGATGTTTTAAAATAATAAAACAAACAATAAATAATAGTGTAAAATAAAAGAAATAAATTAGGTGACCTGCTGGAGCACAGCAGATTGTGACCAGCTCCGACGGCACATTTTCTAAACTAAGGGCTGGTGGGGCATAGAGGGGGAGGAGCTTCACACTTCTAAAGTTTAAAGTGCCAGCTCCAGCTATCCACGCCTCTATACCCCAGCGTAAGCACCTCCAGTGTCCCCTAGTGGATGAAAGAGAAAGAGACATTACATGCACTAATACATGTAAGCAAATAAACTATCACACAAACATTCAAACCTAATGTACAATTCTGAATCAATAGACAAAATTGAACATTTGCCAACAGTTTCTAATTCTGTTGGAAAGTTCCAATTTCTAATGATTTCTCCCTAGAGATGTCTTGTATTTTCCTATATTGATCAACTGCATAGTTCACATCTTACTTTTCTGTATAGTAGTGATCGGCATCGAAGGTCTATGGTTTTAAAACATAGGTATAACACCACCGATGGTTAGCCATCGATGGCGCATGTGCAGTCCTCAGCCATAGGACCTCCGCCGCCGATGTTTACTACCATTGATGGTGTGGCATTGATGCTGCACCATCAATGACAAAAAAAAACATTTGTCATCAACCATAGACCATCAATAGTCGCAAAACATCAGTGGGGGCCATCCATGCTATATAGTGAAAAATAGTTTTACTGCCTATTTTTCTTTTATGTACTTTAATATTTATTACTGTAACTAAATTATATTATTTATAACTAAATTCAGTGAATATATGCTTAAACGCGCTACATCCCGAGAGGGATAGTATGCCTTAATGTTGGTGATAATGAAAACCGCACTAATGTGTTACACATCTTACAGTGCAAACCCCACATTTTCCATACATCACTACACTATAGCGTCTTAGCACGAAGTAGGAAGAGAAAACATGAGCTGTACTTATTTTACACTAACATTTTTTTCCTTTATACTTGGACAAAATCCACAGCAAGACCTTATCTGTGATGTTTCCACAGAGCAGTCTATTTTTTCCTTCCAATACCAGGCTCTGCGTGATACCAGCAGCCGCTGTCCATGAATTTCTCTTTATAGGTTCTGAAATATTTATAAAACTTACCAGTTCCCTAATAGGACAAACCTAGAAGGGTATAAACTATGTGTATTTGCAAAATAAAAGGAGGAAAATCTTATTGTTGGGAAATGCCCAAATTAAATACTGATTTGCATAGGGAAGTATTTCTATTTAAATATCTCACAGCCTGATATACTATAAACTTGCCAGATACATTCAGTTCCAGGATATATCTTACTATCTCTGCTGCAAGGCTGGCTCTAAAAAAACCGATGAGGCCTATTTATCAAATGGACCAACAAGACTGATGCTTTATGGTCGCTTATTGTAGCAATAAAAAAAACAATCATCATCATCGTCATCGGATAGCAAGAAATGATCAGGGCAGCTGAGCGATACCCTTGTGCTGTGGTGATGCTGGCCTGGGGAGGTACGGGTGACCTATCCGGGGATACAGGGCCTGATTCAGCAAGGAACGCAGTTGCTTATACACATGCAATCCGTCGATTGTTGCGCACTGCACATGCATATGCATCGCAGTGCGCTTGCGCGAAATAGCCACTGTGATCGGGACAGCGAACGCAGAGGATACGCAGACCCATGGCACAGTGATTGACAGGAAGTGCCGTTTGTGGGTGGTGACAGGGGGTGGTCGGGCAAACGCAGGTGTGCCAGTGGATTTACATGGGCGTGCATAAATTAGCCACTGCGATACCAGATGCCGCCTTAGGCATCATAGCGTGCGCTGAAGTAAGCAATTCCTGAGTAAGGTCTGGGCTTCATTAATTGTCTGATGTTACCGACTGTTTCTCTATGTTGACCAAGTATACGGATGTGAGTAAGGGGAAGTGGGCGTCCTTATGACAGGCTGTGATCGCAATGAAAATGCAAACATTTAGATATCACCGCTGATATTAGCAACTGTGTTGCGTGCGTATAATCAGAATAGCGAACCGTAGTGAATCAGGCCCACAATTCAATGATTTTGATTCCCTCCTATGCTGCATGTAATAAACACGGCACGGGGGTAGTGGAGTCAGGCCGACCCTAGGCACAAAATGGATCGCTGCCCCTCAATTCTATTATTTTTATAAAACTATTAAGATATAAGCCCTTATTTGTCAATGGGCAGTATAATAATAAAACCATAAGCCACTTACTGGGGGCAGGACGGCACTCTGACGCTCTTGGCATTACTGTCACTGACTGTAATAAAACAAGCTGATACCTGGTTTGAGTCTGTCAGTCCTAAATTTCCCAGTAACAAAAAAATATTTCCAGTGTATTGTGCCCTATGCCATCTTGAGAAGTGTAGATGGGTCACATACCCCACTGCATCTGTAACCCAGTCATAGAGATGCTGAATAACTGGGCAAAGTACCTGCCACGCCTGCCCGCTGATGGCCCAGCCCCCAAGGCCCAAGTGCATGCTGATTGTTCCATTTCCCTACAAAATATTTACACTGTAAAGCACTGTACCCCATCTTTAGTGGATTGTGGGCCGTTAGGACATGCAAAGACAGTCATTAAACAAGCATCCAAGTGCTGCCCACAGCAAGTGCCAACCAAAAGCATTCTCCAAAGCAAGGATTTAACTGATGTGTTGTCCATTTTAACATCAAGCACATGCCAATTTTTACCTGCAGTCTACAAAAATATCCACAAGTTATATCACAAAAAACAAGAGATATGGTAAGAACTTACCTTTGTTATCTCTGTTTCTACGAAGTCCATAGGGTCCACAGGGTGACCTTGGGGTATAGCTGGATCCTGGATCCTCGGGCACCACGGAGTTAAAGCTTTTAGCTGCTCCCAGGATGCACTTGGGTCCAACCTCCCCTATACCCCGCCCCCGAGCCACAGGCACCTCAGTTGGTAAGCAGCCCAGGCCGGAGGAGGAGACGAAACAGAGAGAAGGAAGACTGGAACACACAAGAACCATACTCACAGAAATGGGAGACGGAAAACCGGTGACCAGTCACAGAGCCCATATGAAGCCAGGTGCGTCAGGGCGGGTGCCCTGTGGACCCTATGGACTTCGTAGAAACAGAGATAACAAAGGTAAGTTCTTACCATATCTCTTGTTTTCTACTTCAGGGTCCATAGGGGTCCACAGGGTGACCTTGGGGATGTCCCAAAGCAGTCCAACTAAGGGCGGGGACGCTCCTGTGCTGATAGGAGAACCCGGCGCCCAAAGGATGCATCCTGAGAGGCAAAGGTGTCAAACGCATAGAACCTCAAAAAGGTCTGAATGGAAGACCAGGTGGCCGCCTTACAGAGCTGAACAGCAGAGGCGCCACGGCTAGCAGCCCAAGAAGGGCCCACGGACCGAGTGGAATGAGCCTTAACAGAGGCTGGAACAGGTAAACCCTCCTGCATATAAGCCTCAATAATAACAGAACGAAGCCAACGGGCTAGAGTCTGTTTGTTGGCAGGCCAACCCCTCTTGTGAAAACCAAAGAGGATAAACAAAGAATCCGACTTCCTCACAGAACTAGTCCGGTCCACATAAACCTGGAGTGCCCGGACAACGTCTAAGGAAGTCTCCCCAGCCGAAAGATCAGGTGACTGAAAGGCTGGTACAACAATTTCCTGATTAATGTGGAACCTGGAAACCACCTTAGGCAGGAAATCAGGACGAGTGCGAAGCACCGCTCTGTCCTGATGAAAAATCAGAAAAGGGGGACGACAAGAAAGCGCCCCCAAATCTGAAACCCTCCTGGCAGAAGCAATTGCCAAGAGGAAAACAGTTTTAAAAGTTAGCCACTTGAGCTCCACTGACTCCAAGGGCTCAAAAGGAGGACCCTGTAAGGCCCTAAGAACCACCGCCAAATCCCACGGGGCCACAGGTGGCACAAAGGGAGGCTGGATTCTCAAAACACCCTGGAAAAAGGTGTGTACGTCCGGCATAGCAGCGATCCTGCGCTGGAACCACACCGACAGACCAGACACGTGTACCTTCAGTGAAGAAAGACGTAATCCTAAATCCAAACCGGACTGAAGGAAAGCCAGAATACGCGAAACTCGGAACACCTGGGGATCATAGTTTCTGGCCTCGCACCACTGAAAGTAAGTGTGCCACACTCTGTGATAGATCCTCGCGGAAGCAGGCTTGCGCGCCCTCAGCATGGTGGTAATAACGGAGCTAGAAAAGCCCCGAGACCTCAGGACGGCTGTCTCAAGAGCCACGCCGTCAAAGATAGTCGACCCAGATCCGGGTGAAGACAGGGCCCCTGAGACAACAGGTCCCGCCGTTGAGGTAGGAGGTACGGAGCGTCGATGGACAGGCTCCGCAGATCGGAGTACCACGGCCTTCTGGGCCACGCTGGGGCCACCAGGATCAGTGTGCCTCCGTCCTGTTTGAACTTGCGCAGGACCCGAGGCAGCAGAGATATCGGAGGGAACAAGTAAGCCAGTTGAAACAGCCATTTCACCGACAGCGCGTCTATCAGACTTGCGCCTGCGTCCCTTGTCCTTGACCCGTACACAGGCAGCTTGTGATTGTAACGGGACGCCATCAGGTCCAGTTCTGGCAGCCCCCACTTGTCCACGAGTAGTTGGAATACCTCTGGATGAAGCGACCATTCCCCGGGATGCACATCGTAACGGCTGAGGAAGTCTGCCTCCCAATTGAGGACTCCTGGGATGAAAACTGCCGAGAGAGCTGGAAGATAGCGCTCCGCCCAAGCCAGGACGCGGGACACCTCCGACATCGCAGCTCGACTGCGAGTCCCTCCCTGGTGATTGATGTACGCCACCGTGGTGGCGTTGTCTGACTGCACCTGAACGGCCCTTCCGTGAAGAGCGGTGCCGGACGACTGCAGGGCTCTGTATACTGCCCGCAGTTCCAGGATGTTGATGGGAAGAATCGCTTCCTTCGCCGACCAACGACCCTGAAGTGACAAGGAGCCTGTCACCGCCCCCCAACCCCGGAGACTGGCATCTGTCGTGAGCAGAACCCATTCCGGGATCCAAAAGGGGCGCCCCTCCAGGAGATGCGCTGTCTGCAGCCACCAGGCTAGGGACAGACGCACCTCCGAGGACAACACCAGCATCTGAGAGCGGATCCTGTGTGGCAATCCGTTCCATTCTGAAAGAATCAGCCCCTGCAGGGGCCTGGAATGGAACTGGGCAAACTCCACCATGTCGAATGCCGACACCATGGACCCCAAAACTCTCATCGCTGAGTGCACCGACACTCTGCCACTGCTCAGACAACTGTGAATCCGCAGCTGTAAGGAGGAGACCTTCTCTGGAGTCAGAAAAATCCGTTGCTGACGAGAGTCCAGCAGGGCCCCCAAATGAACCATCCGTTGTGATGGAATGAGGGAGGATTTCTTCCAGTTGATCAACCAGCCGTGCGCCTGTAGACAAGCGACCGTCAGGTGGAGATGCTGGATCAGTACCTCCGGGGAGCTTGCCAGCAAGAGGAGGTCGTCTAGATACGGTAGCAACCGTATCCCCTGGCTCCGAAGGTGAGCCGCCATGACCGCCATCACCTTGGTAAATACCCTTGGTGCCGTGGAGAGACCAAAGGGTAGAGCCCTGAATTGGTAGTGGTTGTGGAGAATAGCAAACCGCAGAAACCGTTGGTGCGATGTTGCTATAGGCACATGGAGGTAGGCGTCCTGGATATCCAGGGAGACCATATAATCCCCCGGTTCCATCGCCAGTATGATGGAACGCAAAGTTTCCATCCTGAATTTGGGAACCCTGAGAAACCTGTTCAGGGACTTCAAATTGAGGATGGGGCGATGAGAGCCATTGGGTTTCTGCACCAGAAACAGCGTAGAGTAATACCCCATCCCACGTTGAGACTGTGGTACGGGTATAATGACCCCCGCCGTCAGCAAGGCCTCTATGGCTTCCTGAACCTGCAAGGCCTTGGTTTTGTCCTGAGAAGGACTTGTGCAAAAAAACTGGCAAGGCGGCCTGTGCCGAAAAGACAGGGCGTACCCCTGGGAGACCACTTCTCGCACCCAGGCATCCGTGGTGGTATTGTGCCAGCACTGGGCGAATTGAAGAAGTCGGCCTCCCACTCTGGGGTCCCCCAGAGGGAGGCCCGTCCCATCACGCAGAAGGCTTATCTTCTGGCTTGGAAAAAGGGCGCATAGCACTCCAGGCTTGCTTCTTTGGCTTTGAGGCGGTCTTGGGTGCGGACTGCCTCGGGAAGGACTGACCCTTTGCCTTGCCCTGAACCCGAAAGGAACGAAACGCCGAGCTCCGGACCTTAGCAGGTGTAGTAGCTGAAGGGAGGAAGGCTGACTTGGATTTTGCCAGGGTATCTACTATTTTGTCCAGGTCCGGACCAAATAGTAATTCCCCATTAAAAGGTAAGGCCTCCAAGCCTTTCTTTGAATCCGCGTCTGCTCTCCAAGACCGCAACCACAAGGATCTACGAGCAGACACTGCTGCCGACGAAACCCTAGAGGTCAACAGGCTAGCATCCAAAGATGCTTCTCCAATGTAGGAGGCGGCATCTCTCATCTGTCCTAACAACGCCCTCTGGACGTCCGGAGATTCATCCGTAAACGTGTCCTCCAAGGCGTTGGCCCACCCCTCAATGGCCTTGGCCACCCAGGAGATGGCCATGGACGGCCGGGCTACAGCCCCTGAGAGAGAATAAATAGACTTTAGACAAGTCTCCACCTTCCTGTCCGTAGGATCCTTCAGCGAGGATATAGACGGCAATGGCAAAGTAGCACTCCTGATGAGGCGTGTTACATGGGAATCGACTGCAGGCGGAGTTTCCCATTTCTTACAATGCGCTTCCGGGAATGGATAATTGGACGCCAAGCGTTTCTGTGGCAGGAAACGCTTACTGGGCGTCTGCCAGGCCACCGCCATGTGATCAGTCAACTGATCAGACAAGGGGAACGCTGTAGAAGTAACCTTAGCCTTTTTAAAACTAGGATACCTTGACTTGGGAGCGGGTGCCTCATCCTCAATCAGAAGAATAGCCCGCACCGCCTTAACCAGAGCCCGCACATTGATGGAAGACTTAGTGTCTACCTCCTGGACTGAGGCATCTGAGGCTGAGTCATCCTGTACCTCACCATCATCCGAGAACCCCTCAGAATCCGAAAGATGCGCAGCCTGTGCCATGACTGAGCGTTTAGATGCCCTGGAGGGCACGTCACTGCGCAACATCGACTGAAAAGCCGAAGATGCTGCCGCCAAATCTTGGACAGTGTGGGAAAGCGCATCCACCCAGGGTGGAGGAGCTGTCACAGGAGCCTGAAACGGCACCACAGCCGGCTGTGCCACAGGGGTGGACTGAATATACATTGGCAACCCCGCATAGGGACCAACAGGCTGAGACCCCGGGGGAGTCTGCAATAATTGTGGGACACCCGGGGAATGGGGGATGGCAGGCTGGGGCAACGCCCTAGTAGGGGCGGCAGTCGGGACCGACAGACGGTCCGCGATGGACACCAGCACCTGGGAAAACATCGCCCATGGTGGCTCCTGCGAAATGGGAGGTTTAGACGTACCAGGGACCGCCTGGCACCGTCCGCACAGGCCGTCCTGTGACAAATCCTCCCTATCCACTCCTGCAGAACAGCGCCTGCAGGAGAACAATACCGGAGCCCCGGAGTGCTCAATCTCCTCCTCAGACATGACTTAGGAAGAAAACGTGCGCACTCACCAGTGTGCTGAACAACAGCCCACAATATGGCACCGTGTAGCACACAACTGTATGTGACGGACCTCACAAATACGTGATCTATATAGGTGAGGTCAGTAGAAACACCCTTCCCCCGCACACCTGTAGGGCTTGTAGGAGAAGGAAAGGGATAGGTACAGGCTGACAGTAAGTAGAAAAAAGACACAGACAGGCAGCACTAGCAAAAGTCACATACCATGCAGGAAGATATACTCACTGCACCTTTCCACTACAATCAACCTCCCAGATTCAGTGTCTGGGAGGGCTATAGCGCTGTGTACACTGTCCTTGTCGGGGGAGAGGTACACAGGGGGACCGGTCCGCGTGCTCCCTGAGAGTATCCACGCTGCCACAGAGAAAATGGCCGCTGGAGACCTCAGAGGAGGAGTGGCCGAGTAGCTGCAGCTCAGCGACGCCAGACTCCGAGCTGAAAGGCGCGCTGAGCTGAGGGGAGGAGCCGCTGACAGGGAAGGCTTCCTCCCCTGGCTAGCATATTAACCCCCGGGTTGCCGGCATCCCGCTTGCCGCGATATTAACCCTGGTGGTCTAGTGGTCTGGCGGGGTATGCCTCCGCTGGAGGGGGAGCCCGCCGCCACCGCTAGCGCCCCCGGTCTGTCCCCTAGACCGGGGGCATGGGACTGCATTTAAAAGGAACCCGCGCACCGCCGCTAATCAGCGGTGCGCGGCTTACCTGATCTCCCCGGCGTCTTCCGGCAGCAGTCCCGGGGGAAACCAGAGTCCGGCTAGTACAGACTCTGGCTTCCCCCGCCGCGATCCCCAGTTCAGTGCTGGCGTCGCGGCGCCAGCAGGGAGAAGGAGCGGCAGCGTGGGCGTCTGTACAGACAGCCCAGCGCTGCCGCTCTGGAGAACAAAACTAGTGTAAAAATAAATTTAACCTAGTTGAATAAAAAGCTTTAGGGGGCTGCTCCTGCAGCCCCCCCCGCAGGGTGACCCGACTCCGGCCGGGCACCATCTAAAACTGAGGTGCCTGTGGCTCGGGGGCGGGGTATAGGGGAGGTTGGACCCAAGTGCATCCTGGGAGCAGCTAAAAGCTTTAACTCCGTGGTGCCCGAGGATCCAGGATCCAGCTATACCCCAAGGTCACCCTGTGGACCCCTATGGACCCTGAAGTAGAAATATGCTGTATCTCAAAGCCTGGATGATAAAGGGCACATTTAGCATAGTCCATTTTATGGTCATTGTCTGACAAGTTTTACTAGTTTCCAGTAGACATTTGAACAATCATGTTTAGATATTGATCAGGTTTGGGTATGTTTTTACTCTCACTGCTACAGTTAGCTGCAAAATCAGGTATAACATAATTGTAGCATGTACGTTTAGTTTGGGTAATTGTTTTTTTCCCAGGCCTACTACTCATTAGCCTTTAAATGTAAACAAAAGAATAATATTTTTTTTGTAGCTATGCCTGCTTGTCTTACACCTGGGCTGTAGGTGAGCTGCTAAAGGCTTTATCAGCCTCACAAAATTGCAGCCATATGTTATGGTGTGAACATAATAGCGCGCCTCCCAACTGCCCCAAAATAGATGGCACAGTCCCACATTGAGGGATCCGCTCTGCCATCCCACCAGGGACTACCTTTGCCCTGTAGACTGGAGTGTTAGAAGGTATGTCACTTTCACTCCGGCTCTGCTTAGCAGAACAGTGGTGAACTGGTGCTGCGCAGTAATAAAAAGATGTTTTGTAGGGAGGAGGTAAGAGGCAGCCTAGCTGTACTAGGCACCTTTCATTACGGGGCCATGCCTCCTTTTGAAGATTGTCTCAATTGGTAGAACCCCAATGTTAAGAGGTTTGTTAAAGTATTACTGATGTCTATACACACTGTAAGCTGCTTTTTTGTAAGCTGATGGCGATAATCATTGGAATGCAATCTATCACTTCATGAGCACCTAGTGACATTACTGAAGCATGAAACAGGAGGACACAATTCATTGACAGGTTAGATTCTCATGAATACTAGTTCAGCAACACAATGGCTGCCTCCAGAGTATGCACATTTTTAGTTGATGTAGGGCAGTGTTGGCTAACCTTGACACTCCAGCTGTTATGGAACTACATAACCCAGCATGCACTGCTACAGTTTTGCTATTTTTTGCATGCTAAAACTGTGGCAGGGCATGCTGGGATATATAGTTCCACAACAGCTGGAGTGTCAAGGTTAGCCAACACTGATGTAGGGCCTGATTCAGACTTGTACACTATGCCGATAATTTTTGCAGTTGGGCGATTATCGGTAAACTGCGCATGTATCTAAGTCACACTGCGCATACGGCATGGCACATTACCATAATCACTCGCTGCAACTTCTTTACTCGCAGTATGATAGCCAGGCAGGGAGCATTTGGGGGAGGTAATGGGGTGTGACAGCAAAGAACGGAGGTGTGTCGCAACCCTTCCGGGAGCGTGTTACACCCTATGGGCCAAATGTAATAGGGTGAGAGTTTAGAAAAGTGAGAGTTTCTGACACTTTTTAAACTTTGCCAATGTAATAGAGTCCAAAAACAAAGTAACAGAGTGAACTTGCATGTTTTTTCAGACTTAAAAAACTCTCACAATTTAAAATCTCATTGAGATGTTTTCCCATTTTGAAGATAAAACTCAACCAATGTGAGAGTTTGCTGCTAAACTCTCACATTTTCTAAACTCTCACCCTATTACATTTGGCCCTATGTCTGTGATCCCATACACAATAAACATGGCTCCGGCGTCTCACTACATGCGGCCATTCTGCGTGACCAGAGGGTTACGCAGGAGGCCAATTATTGCAGCCTCTGCGACCGATGCCGCGTCTTTGTACTCAGATGCTCTTGGATTTGCAAAGCCGCAGATGGGCGACTAAATGCATTCCTCAGCGACTGCGAGATTGGCATATTTTCGCAAAGCAGCTGCGTGCAGCATCGCAGCAGCAGCGGCGGCATTAATGTACATCTCTGATCAGACCCATAGTGCATCTTGCATCAATAAAAAAAAAACATTGGTATAATAATAATATAAAATAATTTCTACTTATATACACAAAGTACTTCACCTTTAAGCTAAATTGTGAAAGTCTCATCTGTAACTTAGATTTCAGTTTTCCTTGTAATACAGGTTATGTCAGGAAACCCTGACACCTGCACTCAGCACTGCATCCTGGTACATGCAGGATGTTACATTCTTAAATCACTGCTCCTACTCTCACCTTACAAAATAAAGAAAAAGCCATTTACAGACAGCTGAAAGTTATAGTTGTATTACCAAAAAAAATAAAACTATTTGGCTGGAAAATTTGGCAAACTTCAAACTTGAGGTGTGTGTCCCCAGTCCTAACAGCAGCCTGCCATAAAATGAACTGACCATCACTATAAAATCTGCTGAATGCTAAATGCATAGAGTTGTACGGACCTGGGCATGATTCAGCAGCGAACAAAATTGCAATCACGGACGCATATTGGTCGATTGATCACTACTGCGCATACCTATAAGCCGCGCTGCGCGTGTGCGCTGCGAATGCACTGCGATTACGCACGCACAGAGGAATCCATCGCAGAGTGAGTGACAGGCTGGGAGCGTTTTGGGGGTGGTGACAAAGGAGTTGTCGAGAGAAACGCAGGAGTGTATGTGCGTTGGAACGCCATTGCATGGGCATGCATATATTAGCCACTGCGATTGCATACACAGCTGGAGTACTCACTGCGAGCGAGGAGACTTGCAGTTTCTGCGGTTGGTCAGACCTGGTATAAATTTTGCGTGACGGGCCGATGGTACCGATGTATACGCAGGAGTGCAATGTAGTACGGATAGAGAAAGCAGCAGTGGACGTCTCTCTGCCGGCTAAGCTGTGGCAGGCATTAGCATACAATCGCAGCTCCGTTCCGTGCAAATTCGCAGCTGCGTAAGCAATATCGATCCTTACTGAAGCAGGCCCCGAGGAAGCAAAAGTGTAAACGAGAGATAATAACGCTGGGACTTTGGGCTTGATTCAGACCCGCTCGCGCTGAGCGATCGCAAGTGGGTTCGATGTTGGCCCAGTGCGCATGCGCACGATGGAGGCGGCTCAGTCGTGCGCATGCGTGAGACCCGGACAGCGACGGGCAAGCCGTCGCTCCAGGTCTCACTACAAAAGGGGCGTGCTGTCGATGTTGAGTGACAGCACGCCCCCTTTGGTGGGCGGGCCGGGGGCGTGGCTGCCCAGACGGAGGCGTTCCCATGGGAAGCAGTAAACCTCAAAGACGTAAAATTACTAGTTGGATATTTGCTAAGTCGCCAATGATCGATTGCCACTTTTACCGAGTTTTAAAGTGGCAACAAATATAAATGCTAAACCATTCTGTTGCCACTTTAAAACGATCAATATAGCCCAACATTAAATACTGTATACCCCAAAGTGGCTGATGCAGAGCTGGAAATAAAATGGACATATATTTCCCTTCACACCCCCGGTTACAAAATGCGTATGGAACTGCATTGTCGTGCTAGTATGCATTCATCTACTGGGCATGCACAGTTCGAACATACTATATGATCTGCTAACGTGCGTACATTCAGCTCTGCACAGGCACCAAATACTCAGCTGCAAATTCGTTCAATTCTGACTCAAACCATTCCCTGTTTAAATAGAACTCCAAGGATGACACAAACCTAGCATTCATTGGTGGGAATACAAGCAGGATTCTATTATATTGGTCCTGACAATAGTTCCTAGACAACTAAGCTAGATCACTTACCAGGAGAAACAGAAGAACTCCCTGTTATTGAATCAAACCAGTAAAAGACGCCTCCAGTGGATGACTAAACTGGTTTAATGACTGAGAGAAAAATGCCAGCACAAGGGTAAGACATAAGCTGGTCTCTCAGAATGGCTGGGAGGCTCTCAAAAATCAGGTGGCACTCCTGGCTGCCCGGACTAGTGGGCAAGTTTCCCAAGTGAAGTGGGCGGTACAGGTGGCCGGTGACGCAGTTCACTTTTAATCGTGTCATTGTGCTGGAAAGTGCGACATTGTCTAGCAGGGGTGGGGCCACGATGATGTAACCGTGTCACCATGCCCCCCCTCTGAAAGGATATTTATGATGCCCACTAAAGGCAGTGCACCCCTGGTGGTGTAATCATCACTGGCTCCCTTCTGTCATCTCTAGGCCCCTCTGTAAATGACAGCCTTCCGGCCTGGGAATGTTTTATGTGATTTATGGGCTACCTCCACATGGTGTTCAGAATGGTGTGAGGCCAATGCAGGACATTTCCGCAACAGTCAGGGGAGTCCTTAGATGTCACATCACTAGGTTAGTCACAGTGGCATAGCTACACTAAGGAGTATATTCTAAAGTTAGAGATTTTAGAAGTGGAGATGTTGCCCATAGCACCCAATCAGATTCTAGCTATTATCTTCTAGTTAAATGTTAAGTAGAATCTGATTGGTTGCTATGGGCAACATCTCCACTTCCAAAAACTCTCACTTTAGTAAATATAGCCCTAATTCTAGGGTATGCAGTGCACACGGGTCCCTGAGCCCACACCGCACACCCTGCACCCATTGAATTCACGAACATTGTTCTAGTGATTTTTTCAGCACCATATTTTAGAATAACCAGTAAAGTGGCATCACCTTAATTTCTACTGGGGGGGTTAGGTGGAAAGACGCAAATTGTTAACAGGCCCCTTCTTTTGTTAAAACGCCCATGGACAATCATAGGGCCGAATTCAATTCAGTGCTATGTTGAATAGCCCGCGAGAGGGAGCTCCCGCAGCTATTCAATACACCGCGCTGTTTGGCTAAAGGATTTCTTCTCACACCCCCTGGGGATGCGAGGAGAAATCCGACAAAAGTGCCAGCCGCGCCCGGCACTTTAGTCAAAGAATGCCGGTTACCGCGCCTTAACACCCAGGTTAAGTCGCTAGAACCAGCATTCTCTCACTTAACCAATTCCTGACCAGGCAAACAGCGCGTTGTATTGAATAACTGCGGGAGCTCCCTCCCCTGGCTATTCAACATCGCACTGAATTGAATTTGGCCCATAGTGGTCAGCAGGTACATGGAAAAGGTCTCATCTGCCAGCCTGCATAAATATATCCAGATTCCATTCAGAATTACTTATCGATTGCTATTACAGGATTTAGGGGGTCTATTTACTAAGCATAGGATGGATATAAATGGAGATAAAGTACCAGTCAATCAGCTCCTAACTGCCATGCTACAGGCTGTGTTTGAAAAATGACAGTTAGGAGCTGACTGGCTGGTACTTTATCTCCGTTCACTTTATCTCCAACCAAGTCTTAGTAAATAGACTCTCTAGTTCGGCACTACAAAACCAGTGGAAGTGTAGCTATGTATCTGAACAATATGCTTTAATTGAAGTCTAACTTCAATTTTAACTGTGGTGTTTTAAATAGAGCTGTGCAGTTTGGTTCTCCAGAAATCCGAATTCACCCGAATTTCATGAATCCGGACAGATCAGAGTCGCAGTTCGGCTCAGGAGGAGATCTGGATAAATCCGAGTTGTGCTTCTAATCTTTCAGCGGTTCAGGTTTTGGATTGCCAAAATTATATGATTTTAGCTGTATTTAAAAACGTCTTATCAATTTAATAAAAATATAAAAAAATCCAGAACCAAAACCAAACTAAACTAAAACACGAAGATGAATCCATATCCAAAACACGGGGGTCAGCGCACATCTCTACCTTTTAAAACACAGTACATTTCATTAACAAGTATAATTGGTTTTTAAGTAATATTTTCAATCTTGAACTATTAATCTCTTTCAATGTTTATATGTTAACGTGTATTTAACAGTTGAAATTCTTTGCCCTTATGCCAAGCCTCTTCCTTGCCAGAAAACTGTTCACTATTATGCACCGTGTTACTACTTGAGGGCATGTGAAGTAGTGGTCAGGAGCAATTACATTCATATGTGACATCCATATTTTACTTGATTTCTGTCCAGCTGTAAACATAATGGGGTCTATTTACTAAGCCTTGGATGGAGATAAAGGGAGCGGAGATAATCAGCCAGCCAATCTGCTCCTAACTGCCATGTCACAGGCTGTGCTGGAAAAATGTCAGTTAGGAGCTGTTTGGCTGGTACTTTATCTCCGTTCACTTTATATCCATCCAGGGCTTAGTAAATAGACCCCAATATCTTTAACACGGTACATGTGAGCCAGCCTTACAGTCTATGGTCTGCTTGCACCAGATTAATCACAGAAAAGTGACCAAAAGTGATTCAATCCATGCGCAATGCCGATGTTCACAAAGTGATTGATAATTTGCAACTGCGCATGCACACAAATGTTTAAAGACTCCTATAACGCACATGTCACACAGAGAGTACATACACAGGTGCTGTTGTGATCAGGGCAGAAAGTATCAGAACGGTGGCTGAAAAGCGATGGGCTTTCCGGGACGGTGGCTGGGTGGTGGCTAGTAGCGCATGTAAAATTGGTTCTCTCAGTGGGCATGTTATTGGAGTGTTGCGGGTGTGTCAATGCAAGTGGCTGCATTGCTGTGGTCAGACTTAGACGCTGCACCTGCCATAGGGTTGATGCAATATTTCGATGGTGCAACCGATGGTGACGTACGGTATAAGGATGGTATTAGAACACTCAACAACACTAAAAGTGTACGTCTCAGTCCTTGCGCAATTGGCCGCACAAATGTGCACAAGGGAAGGAGTTTGCATGCCATCTGCATACACTCGCAGATTGGAGAGCGCCAATATACACTGCTGCATTTGCTTTTGCATGCGACTCAGAATAGGACCCAAACCTGGTCCCATTGACCTCCTACTATAGAAAACATTGTTCTACAAAAGCATTTTATTTACATTAATCTTTTCGGGGGCTTGAAAAATTGGGTAATTTTTTTTTTATGGTTATGGCGGTGTTCCCCACTAATTAAATCAGTTATTTATGCAGCATTAAGGTGTAATAAATAGCCCTGTTCTAATAACGACCCGTTCTCTGGTGCATACTGCTGCATTTTGATTTGATAAATAGGTCACTCAGTAGGTAAAGAAAACATACCACATGGGACTGAGGGACTGATTCAGAGATGGGCGCAACGCCGATGTTTAGGCGTTTGAGCGATTATCGGTGGTCTACGCATGCGCCCAAGTCACATTGCACATGCGTCAAGTTATATTACCGATGTTACTTGCAGTGAGGATTTACTCGTAAAGTGATTGACAGGCAGGGATCGTTTGTGGGCGGCAAAGGGTGGGGGTATGGCGATTCAAATGCAGGCTTGTGGCGGCCGTGTTCTGGGCGAGATTTCTGCCTGCGACTGCGATCCCGTACGCAGTAAAAATGTCTCCAGCGTCTTAGTTCTGGCAACCATTCTGCATAACCATAAAGGTTACTCAGAAGTCCGATAATCGACTGATCTGCCACCGAGTTGCATCTATGTACACAGGGCCTGATTCAGAACGCTGCGCACTCGCAAGCGGGTCGATGGTCCCCCTCTGCGCATGCGCACGCCGGAGCCGGCTCTGGCATGCGCGAGACCCGGCCAGCGATGGGCGCTCCGTCGCTACGGGTCTCGCACCAAAGCGGGGCAGCTGTCGATGGTGATTGACAGCTTGCCCCGTTTTGTAGGCGGGCAGGGGGGGTGGCTGGGCAAACGGAAGCGTTCCTGCAGGAACGCCTGCCGTTTGTGGGCGGCCCTACTGACATCACTCGTGATGTCAGTAGGTGGACTTCCTGCTCTATTAGAGCAGGAAGTCCACTGGGGCTTGCGACCACGAGACCCTACCGCAAGCCTGATGGTCGCAATGGTCTTGACCATCGTGACCATCACCTGGGCGTTCGCATAAGCTGTGGGTGGTCACCCACAGCTATGAGAGCGGCCAGGAGGCCATCTTTAAAAAAAAAGAAGGGACGCCCTGATTCAGAGCGAGCGCTCTCAAAGAGCGTCCGGACTCTGAATCAGGCCCACAGTCTCTTGGATTTGCAAAGCTGCTGGTGGGTGTCTCAATATATATCCCGGCGGCTGCGACTTTTGCACATTTTCGCACTGCCTCTGTGTACGAATTCACAGCTGCTGCAGCATTAGTGCACATCTCTGATTCTGGCCCCGAATTACATACCTCATTGGACTGAAATGCAGAAAAATACAGAGTACTGCTCATGAAAACATACATTCCCCAATATTTAGATATTAGAGAGTATGAAATGAAGAAGCGATTGATACTGGGGGCCTATTCATCACACCTAAACTTTCTCTGGAGGTAATTAGGTTTAAAACTTGCATGGAGTTCTACCTAATTACCGGAGGAATTCATCATTCCTCCTCTCCATAACTATCTATGTCGAAAAGCTGTCATTTTTGTAATGACAGCTTTTCGGGAAATAGATAGTTATCATCTCTACTCTACCTTACCGCAGCTGTAATCAGTGCTGTGCATACGCTGTTACATCTGTAAAATCAGCGCATGTGCAGCACTACCTACAGCTGCGGTAATTTTGTGTGAACCCCCTTCCGCTCACCTCCCCCCCCCGTCCCCGACTTACCTGCCTGCGCAGCCGCCTCAGGCTCCGTCTGCTATGCTGACACGTGTTCTCCCGGCAGAACATAGTACAGTTTAGACAAAAAAATTTTTTTTAGCAAAACTTTATTGTGTTCTTTTGGGAGAACACAGTGTCGGAGCAGCCACTGGAGCCAGAGGAGAGTCCAGAGTGATGGAGGGAGACGCCGGGGGACCTGCCCAGCTGGAAGCAGGTAAGTGTTACCTACTATACGCCACCTCCCAGCGGCGTATGGTAACACCATCAAATTCTGAAAATACATAATTTTCGGAATTTGATGAATAGCATAATTTCCATATCCCCACACTAATGTATGGGGAGTGTGGAAATTAAAGCAGGGGGACTTAACCAGGAGATATCAGTGATATCTCCTGTGTTAAGTGTCTTCATGAATACTAAAATAATGGTAATTAAGGAAAATGTCCTTAAAAACGTTATTTTAATGTTGATGAATAGGCCCCTGTATTAGTTATTTAACACTTAACTAAAATGTCACACCTGCAACAAGATAAGAACATATGGTGAAGAGGAAAGATCTATAATGATGACCTCCTTAAGGTGTATAATCTTTGCTAATTTATGACAACTACTTTATAGTCGACAGCAAGCAGATCAACTCTCTTCCATATTACAGGTGCTCTAGAGGACCAGTCTGTCCTGCATATTGGAATGTATGCTCCAAGCGTACACCTGACCATCTGCACTCATCATTTGCATAAGACCCTCAGGTACAAATGTTACAAGCAATGCTCTCATGGTATTTGTGTACAGTGGATATGAAGCATGTGTATATGTGCACTGAGTAATGTAATGATAGTTGTAGAAACAGATGGTAAATACTACACACAGCATGAGAGGGGTACACCTACCAACTCCATGAAAACAGCTAAATTGGTGAATTTTTTTAATAATGAACTTAATAGGCTTCAGATGCCAAAATGCTAAATATCTAGCGTTAGCAGCATAGCCATGTGACAAGTGAATGTGATGCGTGGAGGATGGAGAATAATGCATAATATATGAGAACATAGTTGTAGAATGTCAAGTTGTTGCTTGACAGGTGAATCAATGCAGGAGAACAACGAACTCTGGAGACCATCTATCTACATGATATGACCACTGCCTATGTTGGTTATAAAACTTCTTAGCATTTAAAACAACACATTAAAGGGGTAGGAAAGCCCACATTAGCACATTTATTGCAAATCGGCCGGAGGACTGGACAGCAGCAAGTCGGCCCAGGATTGGTGTAATGGGTTTATATTTTATTCTGGGATGAAATCTTCAGCTAAGTTATCTTCTGCTGCTGTTCGGTCGCCCAGCTGCTTTGCGATAAATGTTGTGATACCGCCAGCGATTTGCTATCCTGTTAAATCAATGTAACCTTATATATACAAAATAATCCATATTTGAGACTACATACAGAGCAACAGAAGTTTTAATTAATCGACGATCAGTTGTTAAAAATAGGGACAATTCTGGGATAGACTTTTCAAGAGACAGGTCGCTTATACTAGAAAATATGCAACAGGTATAACACCATCATTCCTGAAAATAATATCAAAATATAAGATATTTAGACTAGTTCTTATAAAGATTAAATGAATTTAAATTCAGCATAAAGATTAATGAACGTTGCTATTGACGAGTGCAAAGCATATAGCTCTATTTTAGTGTTTAGTGGTACAAATTATTGGTGTCCCTATATGTGTGTGTGTGTGGGGTGGATCACAATAATTCCATCTATCAATAGTTAGACTCCTTGCAGTTAAAACATTCTATTTTAATTAATTTTGAACAGTAACAAGGCAATACCAAAAAGAAAATATTTAACTTCCAGTATTATTTAACCACCTAGTTAGAGACGAGAGAGCAATACCATCTTGCACGTTACTGATTATGGTCACTGATACTTTGTAATAACTAGGTTTACTTAAGGGCAAAACTTACCTGGTTGTAGGTGTCTCCTCCAGCTCAAGCCGTTTCCCTGTAATGCTCTGTACAACTACTCGGTGCCAGGAGATGTTTCAATGTGGCTCAAAAACTACTGTATCTCCTACTTTCTCTTAGACTCTCAGGAGGAGCGCCGGGCACCTCCTGTCGTTAGTAGCAACAGAACTCTCCAGCCTTAACTGGCGCTGCAGTCTTCGTCCTCTGTCACTTATGTTCCCCTGAGCACTGTAAAAATGCACAGCAGAGAAACTCACAATTAGCAGATCCCCACTAATCTCAAATGCTCACTGCCCAAAAGCTGCACATTCCAATATATTAAATAGGGGCTCAGAAGCATACTTTTAATGCAAAAAAAAAAAAAAGACCTGACTAGACACAAAACATTAAAGGTATGTGAGCCCTCCCAAGGCACACAAATACCCACGCTGCTTTAGTTAAATAAAGGAAAAAGTTATATACGCAGCATAGCACAAAGGGTTGACTGGGGCTGTCTTATCAGTTTCACTCTGTTCACTCACAGTGAAAGCCTGTCTCTAGCTGGTATACACCCTGCTCTTAAACTCACCAAACCAGAATCTTACTCCCAACTAACACAAGCAACTTCCCGCACATACAAACTGAAATTTTATCCGGCTCTGTGAGCTCTTACTGGCCATGGGCCAGTACAGCATTCCTCTCCAGATACCTTTACTACAATGGAAAAACTGGTCTTTTGCATGGTGCATTCAGTTGGGTTTGCCTTAGCCACTGACACAGTATAGCTGAGAGAGGGACTTCCACTTTGGAAAATGTGTGAGAAGGGAGTTTCAGCTCCTCATACGAAAGACAGGTTTGTTTTGTCGGTTTTTCCTTTTCCTTCCAGGCACCTGTTTCATGGCTCCAGTCTCAGAAATGATCAAACTCCCACAATCTGTTCATCTGAGCTGAAAGAACAGGACACTTCACTGCAAAAGCCTTGCCTGTAAATAATAGGTAAAGCTTATGCAGGTTGCACAGCCAGGATTCAGGACTGCAGAGGGATATTTATCAAACCTTCCAATGATGACAAGAGGAGATGGTACCCATAGCAACCAATCAGATGTTAGCTATCATTTCATAGAATGTGCTAGATCAGTGGTTCCCAAACTTTTTCGAATCATGGCGCCCTGGAGTATCAGAATTTTTTCCACAGCACCCCTTGGCCAAAAGTTTCTTATTGAGAAATTCAGCGAAAATTGAATGAAGTAAACTGTTCTTATATGTCACCCTTAGGTTCAGTGGTTGGCAGGGCTGTGCTTCTTTCTGTCCAAATATTTTTTGATTGGCAGCCATTAGCACTGGTTTTGCCTACCACACTGATGAACAATCATTTTATTTGGTACTGGACCACCAACCCGAGGCACCCTTGCAAGTGCCTTGAGGCACCCCAGGGTGTCACAGCACCCACTTTGGGAACCACTGGGCTAGATAAATAGCTATAATCTGATTGGTTGCTATCGGCAACAAGCCAACTTCTCTCATATATGCCAGTTACATGGAGTACACTTTGAGAAGCATCATGAGGTAGATGTATTAAGCTTTGGATAAAGATAAAGTGGAAAGAGATAAAGTACCAACCAATCAGCTCCTGTCATTTTTCAAACACAGCCTGTAAAATGACAGTTAGGAGCTGATTGGTTGGTGCTTTCTCTCTCTCCAAAGCTTAGTACATTTACCCCCCTATCCACTGTAATCCATGCCCATCAGAGCATACATGTGTTAAAGTATCAAACA
Source organism: Taudactylus pleione (assembly GCA_031769625.1). Lineage (NCBI taxonomy): Eukaryota > Metazoa > Chordata > Amphibia > Anura > Myobatrachidae > Taudactylus > Taudactylus pleione. The sequence continues at coordinate 471,084 of JAUIMM010000518.1, forward strand.
TTTTAATTAAAATAGGAAATAGAGAGAGAGAGAGAGAGAGAGAGAGAGAAAGAGAGAGAGAGACAACAGTAGACAAAACCAGTTTTGCCACTGCCAAGCCTCTTTTTAACCTTGCCCTGCTCTGTGCTCTGCACTAGTCCTACCTTACCAGCACAGTAAAGGCATACAGATATCTGTCAGGGGTTAAAGAAGTCACAAATCTCATGGTGTACTTAAGGAAAACACACACAGTTTACAGTAAATACTGTCGGTTATTGGGTGACATAACGGATGAGCACAATAGAAGCCACCTAAAACAAAAATACTTGCAGAACAATTTTCTGGTAACAGGGTATCACTGAGCTTAATGCTGGTCTCAGTCACTACTCGGTTTATTTCACAGAATGATAATATTTGCCCACATAGACATAATAAAGGGATAAAGTGTAAAGGGATAAAAATAAAAACAAAGCAAAACAGTATGAGCTTACAGAAAACACACATTCCAATAAGCAGTCTGTTCATTTGCCAAGTGAAATGATAAGTAAGAGGTCAATAATTTTTAACTGTTATATGTACTGGGGATGCAGTTAAAATACAGACGGCCAGGACGTCGTCTGTTGAAATCCCGGCGTCGGAATCCCGACCCGGGATTTAACATAGGCGGCGAAATCCCAACGCCAGTCCACAGACCGGGGTTAGGGTACTGGGTGGGGAGGGTTAAGATTAGGGTGCAAGAAGGGAGGGTTAGGGGGAGAAGGGGGAGAGTTAACATACTTACCTGACCCCTGTCGGGATCCCCAGCATTGGGATGCAGCTGTCTGCATTTTGACAGCAGGCATCCCGACTGCCGGGATTTCATACCCTACCTATGTACTGATATCACAGGAGCTAAACTGCACACACCTGCAACTTCTGAAATTGAAAGAGCTTAAGTCCCCCTCTTTGCACTTGAAGATAACGTTGTTATTGGTTCATGCTCCAGAATGTTGTTCTCATTGAATTATGGAGGGCAAAATGGGCATTTAATGTTGACAGTCACTGACTGCTACATCATAGCCCAGGGCTGACCAGCAGGGAGAAATCAGTTCTACACATGTGCCAAACTGATTTCCTATCTAATATGCCGGGGCATGAAGGGCATGGTCAGTACAAGCCCACCTGATGGCGGCTGCATCCCATGTGACTGCGCCAGGCACTCTAAGTAATTAGACAGCTGCCTTGCAATTTCATTTGAGTTTAGCTGTACTCCTGATCAGTTCTGCTGATTCCTGGTGTTTGACTTCAGCTTGTTCTTTGGCTCTGATCCTGTGCTGCCTGCCCTGACCTTGGAGTGTTCCTGACAATTCTTCTGGCTCAGCCTTAGATACATTTCTGCTACTTTATCAGTTATTTCTCTGGGTTTTTCAGTAGTTGTCACCACTTGACAATGGAGGGCTTCAATACATAGTAACAATCATTATTGTGTGGATGAGAATTTAAAGAAAAAGATAGAACAAAAAGACATAGGACTCTATTCATTATGTTAATTATCAGGGGACCCCGATAATTAACATACTAACTCAACGCGAGCGCCGGAGCAATTCATCATTGCTTCGGCGCGAAGATAGCCAATCCGAAGATCAACGGTCTCCCTGAAGTGCTTCACTGCTCATTTTGAATCTTTTCACTGATCCTTTCGAAGCAGTGACACTAGTGTGCCTGTGTGACCTACAGGTCACCCATGCGCACAAGAGCCCAGGCGTCCGGTGGAAGGAGCCGGACAGGGGCCGAGGGATCTGATAGGATTTCTCTTTGCAGCCCGGGACTCCTTCCTATAGAGAAGGAGCGGGTTGTGAGAGCACACGCCATCTGAAGATGGCGAATGTTCCCGCAGTCAAACTCAGAAAATATTCTATTTTTGGAGCTTGATTAATTTAGGTCCCTATACTAGTGTATGGGGAATCGGGCCATTCTGGGAGAGAAAGGTAAGCAGGAGATATCTGTAATATCTCCTGCATTACCTTTTTGATGAATGGTCTGAAAACTTAATTTCTACAAAAGCAATTGAAAATGTTAATTGTCACCTGCTTTTGTAGAAATTAAGTAATGATGAATAGAAGCCATTATGCATTAACAAATGACGTTTGATTGGGGATTTGGAAGACTATGAGCTAGAAAATTAATAGAGTTGTTATACATTTGAAAGGGTGGAAATACACAGATATGTAACAAATTCAACCTATACAAAATCATTCTGAAGACATTTCTATTGTTTCCAGTGATTATAGTTCCACATGGAGTCAGATATGGAATCATCATTGGAGGAACCTATGGGGGCTGCGGTTGCTGTCGGAAATGGAGGGACCTTGGCAGATATTGGAGGCCTCTTCCTCCTTCCTACATCCGAGTGATACTAGTTTGCGGGCCCCTTAGAGTGAATTAGACTTCTGAGATGAGGGCTCCCTTTGCACCCAATTAAAAAATGAATGTATTTGATTTCCAAGTGGACTTTATTAGAGCATTGACTTTGAAAAGGTTCCTTGATTTAAAAGCTTCCGGTGTTAAAAAAAAAATCACCCTGGAAAATTATAGTCATGATGATGCTCATATTCTGCCTGACACACCATGTGATTCTGATACATGTCTAATGATGTCACATTATGTTTGCATAAGAAACATAAGGATGGCTCTATTTTTGACCATCATTTAAGGGTGAGGCGACCGAGGTATTTCAAAAAGCTGATGAGCAAGATTTAAGTGCATTCAGTGGGACTTTTGATAAATGCCTACAAACTATTGTGCTGCATATACAGTAATCTATCTAAAAACGAGTTTAAAGTTCTTAATACCCTTTAAAACAGAAGTGTTACGGTTGTAAAGCAAGCAAATATGGGAAATAAAGAATTTGTGATTAGTGGTGAATTAGTGGTGAAGGTGAATTATATTAAAAACGGCTTATAACAGCTTAAGCATCTTTTACATGATGATTTTGTAAATAATATTATTAATAAGGGGGGCATAAATACATATAGTATAAGAACCCCTTAACTGCTAATGTATGTTATCTCCTTTACAGAAATTGCCAAACAATCCACCTAATTCCCAGGTACAGCCGTGGACACTGAACAGGGGCTTCAAGCCGTGTCACAGCGGCTTGAACCCCATTTACACCACAGGCTGGACCTGGGATATTGCCTGGGCTTACCTCTGCTGGCGCTTGGAGATGACATCTAGGACTGCGGCTCTCCCTATGCAGTGAACAGGACCGAGGTCGGACGACCCGGGTTACTTGTTCACACTGCCATGTAACACGGGTCCTTCTCGGACTAACCCAGGTAGCTAGCCAGGTTGGATTCCTGGTTCTCTGGACCCCGGTTAACCCTTTTACACTGAGCCACGACCCAGGTTCACCCAGCAGTAACACCTGTTTTTCTGATTTTGCGGCAGTGTAAAAGGGGGTAAAAGCTCTATTTCTAATCTCTGATTAGAGGGGATATGCTGATACATTCTTCTAGCTTGCTGTATAAGGTTCAAAATGATTACTAAATAATTTTGAAAGTATGATTTAAATAAATATAGATGGGATGCCATGGATGTGTCCTCTCTGTGTTTCATTATGGATCATGTTGATGGTTTGGAGGCAGCGCATTTGTCACTGAACTATTGAAATTACAACTCAATCTTCTTAGTTTAGAATCTATAGAATATATTCTTATTCACAATATATTTAATAGAACAGAGGTACTGCTATGGGCAGTCATTTTGCTCTTTCCTATGCAGGACTCTTTATGGAATTATGGGGGCAGAAATATGTTTTTATAATGCTGATCCACATGCTGATTTTATTACATATAAATTATAGATTATATAAATATGGTGTGGCGTAGCATGGAGGAGCTTTTATGCTAAAATGTATTTGAATTTAAGGTTCACTGTGAAACAAATAAAAATGCCATGCCTTCAGCAGCATGGCATTGCTCATGATATCCCCAGATTGGGCTGCATGTACAGCTGACTGAGGATATCGTTAATGATCCACAAGAGCGCGAATCGTTGGTCATTCGGATGATATGAATGATATATAATTGAACGATAACGTTATCGTTCACTTTTATCGTCAAGTGTGTGCGCGGCATTATGCCCGTTGCTTCCAGTATTCTTCCTCTCGTCTTTCATTTTGCTGTATTTTTCAAAAGCTGCTACATTTATACAGCGAACCACGCCAGGTGTTGTGCCTCTATCCTACCAGTGACTTTGTGTTTCTATTGGACATCTTAACAAGCCTGAACCAGCTTTCCGGTAACAAAATTGGATCTCTCTTTGGAAATATTCCTTTGCAATCAACAACCATCCACACCATGGACATCTGTGGGCTCCGAGTGCAGCATATAGACTGTATGCCAATAGGACAATCCCTTTACTGGTGATAAGGACTTGGTAACTATACTTGTATTGGACATGTGACGTCCTTATATACTGAGACCAAAACTTACATTACTATCCGGAAGCATCTACTGGAACAGGCATTGTTTATATGTATTGATTCATTGGAAGAGGCCAATTGCATATTACTTTTCATGCTTATTTCATTGTTCTATTTTTAGTGGTACAATTATAATTGTCATTTTATTGATTTATATTAAAGTGTTTATTACATGCATATTTATGTACTATCTTTGACACACATCTATTGCAGCGCTGCTATTCTTTATAGTGTTTATATGTTGTTTAGGGTTTGACTACCCCTACATCTAGCAGCTGCTTAGTTAAACAGACCATCCCAGCGCCTGTATTCCCAATTTTCACTTCTGAAATTAATCGTTTTTATATGCTTGACTTACTTCAGGGGTTCACAGTTACGGTATTGCATCTGCTGAGATTGTAAACATTTCCCCCCCCTCTCAATGCATCTTGCCTCCATAGTGGACTTGTATAGGAAATCAGATTCATTCATTTGACAAGACCACTATTCACTAACCTGGATAATGGCTCAAGCCCTAGCATATGAATTGGCTTTGCATGTAATTTATTATTAGTGTTGTGATCAGACCTGCATTTTACCTGACCTAGTTGGTTTAAGGCTGTTTCTGTTGTGTTATGAGTTTATTGTATTCATTTTGCATTTCCGATAATATTTTGTAATACAAGGGTTGTCATATGCAGGAATGTAATGTCAGCAGATATGGGTGTAATGGCCCCTTAACGATGCTTCGTAAAGTTTGTAAGGGGTGGAATGTAATGCAGACAAGGCTGGTTTTTATTTGCTAGTACATGTTCAATTTAATTGTAAATTTCTTTGGGAGCTGTTTAATTGTAGGTCATCAGCTCTTTTTAGGTCTATTATGGCCGGTGGTTACACACAGCGGCCAGGGAGCAGATTGAGCTGGGACAGACACCGGCGGCGGGGGGAGGACTGCAATTCTGAGTGGGGGATCCCAACAGGATACCATAGGGAAGGAGCGGGTTGCGGGAGCAAACACCATGTGAAGAAATGGTAAATGCTCCTGCAATGAAGCTCCTAAAATATTATATTTTTGGAGTTTGATGAATTTAGGTCCCCATCAGCGGGATGAGGGGGGCTGCTGCTGCCGCCGCCAAGAAGGAGAAAAAAAAACACTCACCGGTTACTTGCCAGGTCCCAGCGCCTGCACAATTGATCTGACAGGCACTGAGACTGGTGCATGAGCACTAGCGGCGCATATCATCGGCTTCCAATGTTTGCAGCCCCTAGGAGCCAGGTAGGGCATGGACTGCACTGACTACACTGAGGTGATGGATTTTAAAATCTGCCACTGGTCACCATTGTATGGGGACAGAATTCATCTTCAGATGGCGAGTGCTCTCGCTACCAACTCCTTCCCCATGCGAAGGATTCCCAGATCACGAAAAGGGATCCGGATTTCGGATCCCTCCACCTCTGTCCGGAGCCTTCCACCGGACATCGAGGCTCTTGTGCGAATGCGTGACCTGTAGGTCACGCATGCACAATTGTCTCGCTGCTCCGGATTTCGGATCAGCTGTCTCCACGCCGGAGCAATGATGAATTGCTAAGACGCTTGTGGCGAGTTAGTATGTTGATTATCGGGGTCCATTAATGAAAATGGGATTTTGGTGCCTACCGGTAAATCCTTTTCTCTGATTCCACAGGGGACACTGGAGGTTGCTTACGCTGGGGTATAGAGGCGTGGATAACTGGAGCTGGCACTTTAAATAATTTAGAAGTGTGAAGCTCCTCCCCCTCTATGCCCCATCAGCCCTCAGTTTACAAAATGAATACCGAGAGGAGATGGAGAACAAGCAGAGTAAAAGGGAGAGAAGAACACACAATAATCAAAACATACAACATACTGAACAAACCGAACAGGCAAGCAGAGAGCGCTGAGGTGGGCGTCCAGTGTCCCCTGTGGAATCAGAGAAAAAGATTTACCGGTAGGTACCAAAATCCCATTTTCTCTTTCATCCACTAGGGGACACTGGAGGTTGCTTACGCTGGGGAAGTCCCAAAGTTCTCCCCACGGGCGGGAGCGCTCTGCGGAACCTGTAGAACAAGGCGGCCAAAACGTGATGCCGAAGCAGCAAACGTGTCAAATCTGTAAAATTCTACAAACGTGTGAACAGAAGACCAAGTGGCCGCACAACACAAGTGTGACGTGGAGGCACCCCTACCGGTCCCCCATGACGCACCCACCGAACGTGTGGAATGAGCCGAAGTGGACGAAGGAGGCCGATGGTCAGCACTAACATAAGCCTGATGAATAGTCAGAGTGATCCAACGTGCCAATGTCTGCTTAGACGCTGGCCAACCCTTCCAAACAGCATCATAGAGGACAAAAAGCGACTGACTACGGAGGGACGCTGTCCTGGCAACATAGATGCGGAGAGCTCTAACCACAACAAAGGTAGAATAATCACCCGAGTCCCCCACCAATGACGGAACCACCATAGGCTGGTTGAAATGGAAAGCTGACACAACCTTGGGAAGGAAGGCGGCTACCGTCCGGAGTTCCGTCCTATCAGTATGAAACACAAGGTAAGTGGCTTATAGGACAGAACACCCAATTCCGAAACTCTACGAGCCGAAGCTAGAGCCAGAAGGATGACCGTCTTCCAAGACAAACACTTAAGATCAACCTCTTCCAAAAGGTTCGAACATGGCCGACTGAAGGAACAGAAGCACTAAGGTCAAGTACCAAGGAGCTACCGGAGGTACTAAAGGAGGCTGCACATGCAAGACCTCCTGAAGAAACGTCTGCACCTCAGGAAGGAGGGCCAATTTGCGTTGAAAGAAAATGGAAAGGGCAGAGACCTGCCCCTTTCAAAGTTCCAAGGCGAAGGCCAGAATCCAATCCCTATCTGGAGGAGAAAAAAAAAAAAACAGAAACCAGAACAAACGAAAAATCCTAGACGGAAGACCCCGACTGGAACACCACGATATATAAGAACGCCAGATACGATGATAATGCGCAGCCGAAAACTGGCTTCCTGGCGCGCAGCATGGTGGTAATAACCGAGTCTGGGATACCTCTACGTCTGAAGATATTGGTTTCAAGAGTCACCCCATTAAACGCAGCTGCGTTAAGTTGGGGTGGACGAAAGTACCCTGCTGTAGAAGATCCGGCAGCAGAGTAAGGGGCCATGGGTCGTCTACCAATAGGGACCGAAGGTCAGAGAACTAACTTTTCCGAGGCCAGTTTGGAGCCACTAGAATGACAGAGGCCGACTTGTGTTTTATTCTTTTAAGACGACAAGGCATGTATACTGGGACGCCATGAGGTCCCCTTGAGGACACTCCCATCGACGAATAAACGCGTTGAACACGTCTGGATGAAGCTTCCATTCCCCGAGATGGATGTCTTGGCAATTTAGATAATCTGCTTCCCAGTTGTCCATACCCGGGATGAATACTGCTGACAGGATTACCGACTTATTTTCGGCCCACCGGAGAATCTGAGTTACTTCTCGCATGGCCATACGACTTTGAGTCCTACCTGTCGGTAGATGTAAGCGACGGCCATTGCATTGTCAGACTGAACTCTCTCCGGACGAGACTTTAGAAGCTCTGTTGCTTCTATCAGAGCTTATAAATTGCTCTGTTCCAACACATTTATGGGCCACTTCTGTTCCAGTGGGGACCATCGACCTTGAACGAGATAATCGAGGACTACTGCTCCGCATCCCTGAAGGCTGGCATCCGTTGTTACGATGATCCAGCCCCACACTTCGAATCTTCGGCCCGCTAAAAGATTGTTGGATTGCGTCCACCAGAGGAGAGCCACTCTGGTAACCGGGTTCAGACGGATCTGTTGATGTCGAAGCAGATGAGATCCTGAGCCTTGTGAAAGGAGGTCCAGTTGAAATATTCAGGAGTGGAAATGTCCGAACTGTAGTGCCTCGAAATCAGCTACCATTTTGTCCAAGAGACGCAAACAAAGAAGTAGGGAAACCTTCCTTGGTCTGAGGGCCAACTGAACTAACAACCGGAAATCCCGGGCTTTGTCTATCGGAAGGAAAACCCTGTGTCGTATCCAAGATCATGCCCAGAAACAGGAGTTTCTGGGATGGAATGAGATGTGATTTCTTGAAATTGATTATCCAACTGTGTTGGATTAAAGTGTGATATGTCAGTAACTCATGGTCTGAGAGAAGGGTTACCGATGTAGCCTTGAGTAATAGGTCGTCCAAATAAGGGATTATGTTCACCTCCATTGACCAAAGGAGAGCAATCATGACTGACATGAGTCTTGTGAAGATGCGGGGAGCCGAGGATAACCCGAACGGCAATGCTCAAAATTGGTAGAGATCCTGCAGTATAGCAAACCGCAGGAAGGCTTGATGCGGTTCCCAAATGGGAACATGCAGATAGGCATCCTTGATATCCAGGGATAATAGGAACTCCCCTGGTTCCAAGCTCGCAATGACGGACATAAGAGAATCCCTTTTGAAACAATACATCTTCAGATATAGGTTTAAAGACCAGAGGTTTAAGATGGGCCTGACCGAATCCTCTGGTTTGGGCACTACAAACAGGTTTGAGTAAACCCCCATACCTCATTGATGCTCCGAAACCAGAACTAGCACAAATACTATTAGAGACTGGATAGCCTCCTGTAGAACCCTGGCCTTGTCTGCAGGTATTGGCAGACTCGTAGTGTAGAGCCGAGGTGGAGGGGGATTTCGAAGTCTATACGATAGCCCAGGGAAATTGGTCTGCGAATCCACGGTACTGAAGAGGTTTGGTTCCAAACTTGTTAACATTTTTGCAAGCGGGCTCCCACCGCAGGGGACCCCAGGTGGGACGGAAGACTGTCATGCCACCTATTCTTCAGCAGGTTTAGGCTCCTGTCGACATGCAACAGTGTGCGGTCGACCTCTACCTCTGCGCCTCTTGCTTGCGTGGGAGCACCTCTGGCTCTACCACAAAAGTAATGTGGCGCAGGAAAGTAATGAAACGAAGGTCCAGTGTAAGATCTTCTGGGAGCCGGAGCAGTAGATGGGAGGAAAGAAGACTTACCTCCCCGTGGCTTGGGATATCCATTCGTCCAATTCCAGGCCAAAAAGCATGTCACCAGTGAATGGTGAACCCTCCTCCGCACACTTGGATTATGCGTCCGATTGACAAGCGCGCAACCAGATGGCTCTGCGGCCCGATTAGTAGACGCAGAAATACTGATAATCAATATCCTTAGAAGCTTCTCCCAGGTAAACTGCAGTCTCACGAATGTGTTCTGCTAGTAGGTAATTCCCAGAGCAGAATTACGTCAAAGTCCAATGTAATCAACTGGTCAGCCCAGCAAACCACAGCCTTGTTAACCCAGGCGGTAAAAAGGGTGGGTCTAAGTTGAGCTCCCGCTGCAGTATAGATAGATCTTAGTGTTGTCTCCAACTTATGATCCGAAGGGTCTTTTAGTACAGTAGCTCCCGGTACTGGAAATGCTGTTTTCTTAGAGACAGCCTTCTGTACCAGGGATGTAGCCATATAGATGTGCAGGAGTCCAGCCTTCTGTAGCCTAGCAGCTGCACTCTGCCTTCAGGAGGGAGAGAATGCAGGCATGAAGTACAGACATTGGCAAGCACGCTGTTTTTAACAGCCCTGTGCCTTAGCAGTGGAGAGAGACCGCGCTGTGTAGGCTCCGCCCCCTTTTTTTATCAAGGCTGCCGTCCAAAATGGAGGAGCTCACTCCTGATAGCCCCGCTATGCGCGCTCCCCCGTCCCTCTGCAGCCCTTAGCGGCGAGCAAGTACTGAGGACAGTGTATGCCCCCGCCAGAAGCAGTAATACACACTGGGCGGTCGGCGGGAGGGGGGGTCAGAGCGGGGGAATGCGCAGCCATACTGACTGCTTCCTCGGAGGCTCTCACAGCTGCAGCACACACTCTTCTCAGTGCTGTGATAACGCTGGGCAGCGGCGGGGGTCGGAGTCGGGGGATGCGCAGCTGGTTACTCACTGCGTGTCCCCTTAGAAGTCTCTCTGCAGCAGTCTTCAGCACTTTCTTTTTTCTGTTAGAAATGTGCTGTGGCGGTAAGGAGCTGTCAGTGCTTTTGTAATAAGCACTGTGCACTCCTTCCTGTTCTACTAAGAGAGGTGGCGAAGGGTACCTAATATAGTGTAAAAGATACATAAAAATAATAAAACCTAAATAAAAAACAATGTAATGCTGGAGCACAGCATAATGTGACCAGCTCCTAGTAGGCACATTTTCTAAACTGAGGGCTGATGGGGCATAGAGGGGGAGGAGCTTCACACTTCTAAATTATTTAAAGTGCCGGCTCCAGTTATCCACGCCTCTATACCCCAACGTAAGCAACCTCCAGTGTCCCCTAGTGGATGAAAGAGAAAGACCCTTGTTTGAGCTTCAAGATGTCAGTTATAGGATGAGACAAAAGGGAGTAGGAGATAAAGTCAGGTAAATAAAAATTAGTAATGCAGGTGATGATGCAGTGAACCTCCTGCCATAGTGGAGCTATCTTAGACAATGCCACAAAACAAGAGACATGGGACTTCATTCAGAGGCGGTCGTTAGATGCAAGCGGTCGCACAGAATCAGGGCGGCCGCTTGCATCCTGAACGGCCGCCTCCTTGTCGATCGTTAGGCTGTGGGTTACCACCCACAGCTAAACGACCGACCAGGTTGATGGTCGCAATGGTGACCATCGGGGCTTACGACCAGACCCTAGGGTAGGGTCTGGGCACTCGTAAGCCCCAGGGAGCTTCCTGCTCTGATGGACATCACTGATGATGTCAGTGCGGCCGCCCACAAAACGGTAGGCGCTCGTAAAGGAACGCCTCCGTTTTGGAAACCACCTCCCCGGCCCGCCTACCAAACGGGGGCAGCTGTCGATCAACATCGACAGCCGCCCCTGTGGTAGCGAGTTCCGGAGCGACAGAGTTTCGGCGCTCGCGACCGACTCTGAATGAGGTCCATGGTGCCCTAATAAGAATGATGTCAGCCAGAGCCGGCCCTAGGCATAGGCATTCTAAGCTAATGCCTAGGGCATCTGGAATGCCTAAGGGCATTCCACGGCTCTGCAGCTGCCACCGCGATCGGAGCTCAGCTCAGTTCCGATCCAGCAGCGCATCGGTCAGGTGGGAGCCAGGTCAGAATGAGCTTCTGCATAGAAGCTCATTCTGACTACAAAGGACAAGGAAGATGGCCGCTGCTGCTAGAGGCCGGGAATGCTGTGCAAACTCGGCCGCGGCCACTCCTCCCATCACCCTTTGCGGAGCAGAGCCGTGACAACTCACGGCTCTGCCTCCATTTTCTCGGCCCGCCGCCCAGCGCCATCGGACTAGGCAGGCACCACTTCACCTGGCACTGCAGGCAGTAACTGCACAGCCCAGGACTTCAGGACAGCCCCGTCGACTCCCACTCCAGCCTGGCTGACCAGAGACAAACAACAAGAAGGGTCTCGGTAAAATAGCTCAGGCTGGGAGAGGGGCAGCGCTGGGGCACTCACATATGCATTCTGTATATGTGTGTATAATATATATATATATATATGTCTGTGTGTATATATATATATACACTGTATATTTATGTATATGTGTGTATATATTATGTGTATATATATATATATATATATATATATAGTCCAATATACTGCACTCACACCTTAAAAAGTTATATGTTCAGGGTGCTCTCCAAACCCTTGGGTTCCAAAATATAAGAAATATCTGTGAATTTCTCAGATGAAGGCACTCACTTAAAAATTATTGATTTTATTGAGACATTTTTCTTCAAAAAACTTTTAGACGTTAAAGTCAGACACCATATTTGGTTGTTTATTCATTTGTAGATCTATAAACTTGTGATTTGAAAGACACTAGTCTTGAAAAAGGTCATAAATTGGACCGAAACGTCGACACAACCAAATATGGTGTCTGACTTTAACGTCTAAAAGTTTTTTGAAGAAAAATGTCTCAATAAAATCAATAATTTTTAAGTGAGTGCCTTCATCTGAGAAATTCACAGATATTTCTTATATATATATATATATATATATATATATATATATATATATATATATATTCATATAGTATGTGTATCTATATATACTATATATATATATGTGATATAAATTATGTGTGTATATATTATGTGTATATATATATATATATATATATATATATATATTAATGTTTTGTATGTATGTATATATATATGATCTATATATTAATGTGTGTGTATTTATAAAATATATATATATATATATTAATGTGTTTGTGTGTGTGTGTATATATATATATATATATATATATATAAATAGGTACAGAATAGTTCGGCACTCGCCAATGGGAAATGCAATGTGCCTGGGTGCCAGTTCAACAAAAGAGCACATGTATATGGGAAAAACGAAGGGCACTCCACAGGTCTCAGCAGCAGCAGTAAAACAAACCAGACAGAGCAAGTAGTATATGCCAACGTGCGCTGAAACATTGGCACAAACCTGTGGAGTGCCCTCCATTTTTCCTATATATATATATATATATATATATATATATATATATATAGTTATAGTTATATATATATATATATAGTTATATACACACACACACACACTTCCTTGTGTCTGGTCTTCTGCTGGGTACACATTTAACAATATATATATTATAATATATATATTAAGATATTATATAATATATATAATAGCATATAACATAGTAACATCGGCCGTTCACTTGAATTCAATTCACAGAAATATCGCTGCACAGCTGATGACAGATAGATCTGGTCATCGTGCGTTGTCTACGGCTGGTCTACCACCTGCCTGTACACTTGCTGTAGAAGCCGGCAGGTAGGGGGTCGCGATGCGACCCCTGGCCAGGGGGACCGGAGAAGATGGTTGTTCACTGTGCATGAAGAACCATAATCTGCAGATATATCTTTCAGCTGTGTACCCACTTTAAAATTGGTGGTGCGATTATCTGCTAAGGGGCACCTGCCAAATTTTGCCTAGGGCAGCAAATTGGCTAGGGCCGGCTCTGATGTCAGCACAGTTTTGAGATATCAGAGAAAATAGAATTAAGTTTTTTGTGGGTAAGGTACCGATAATAGACCATCTGGGCAGTCCCGTTGAACCTGGCACAGATAGAAGTCTTAGAGGGGAATTCAAATGGTTCCGTTAATTTAAAGGGTGTAAAAAAGGGTGGTAGCCTCTAGCTTTAAGGCCTGGGGTTACTCAATTCTTTAGAAAGGCATAAGCTGCCTATTGTTTTATGGATTCGAAAATGTATCATGACCAACATAGACAACTACAATGTCCTTAGAGATCTTTCCCCAAAATAAATATACAGTGAGTGGTGTTATAAGATCACAGCTTTTATTTACTAAACATATAAATGAATGGGTAAGCGAGAATGCATTGCATCGCCCAGCTCAATAGAGCTAACAAATGGGAGCCGGATCTACACCTGAGAAGCAAAGGACCCACCCATGCTTAATTGGCTTAGTACTGATGGACCCAACCTTCCAGGTCCACTTTTAAGGGAAGAGACAACTCGCCTTTGGGAAAAGGAAGGTGGCCCGCAACTACCTTTTGCTCCACAGTAGCCGTTGAGAAGTAACGTTTTCCCACCCAGCTACACCTCCTTGGCAAAGTACCACTCACCTTGCCAAAGTACTCCAATCCAAAACGCGTTGGTGTTGAGTGCTCCTAAGACCTACTTCTATTTACCTGGATTGAGCTACCAACAAGGAACTCCACTTTGCTTTTTCCACTCCCCGGGCTGTGAGAAGAGATTTTTCTGTGGATGTTTTCTAACAAGTCACCATATGGTAATAAATTTAGTTCTCACCATTTTGGGGAAATGTTATCATTATACATGTACTTTTTATGTGGTGCATTTTTATAGCACTTTTATGAATAAATGTATGTTCTTAAGGTAATGCATTATTTATGTGCTTTTTTGTTTGTATATTTTTGGAGATTCCAGTCTGTGCCTCTTACCTCATCCATAGAGTGAATTTTACTTATTGATGGTTATTTGGGCCCAAAGTCTCTACTCTAATACCACACCATGATTGTTCAACACTATTACATGTGCATATGAGAAAAGAGATTCCTAAGAGTTATTGAGGAACACTTCTTGGAAGATTTTTTTTAAAACATTCAGTGCCCGTAGTTCACTTAGTCACTTGGGAACTATTGAAGATACATCTTTTGGAAGGAGGAGTGACACCTTTCAATGTCTATATTTCACCTCCAGTAGGTGAGTGTGTAACACTCTTAGGAGATTTACATCTGAAGTACAACAGGATGACACTATTTTCTGTAGCCTCCTTTTTTGCATATACTACATGGTGATATTATGTAAAGCAGACTAGATCATTTTCAGCTGGAAGACACCAAGTATCAAGATTACTGTTAAGTTAAGCACAGCATTTTTTGACCTTCCCAATCTTTTTGCATACATCAATTTCAGTCACAGGAGAAATCTGAAATGGTGGGTGAGGCATCTTATGGTGTCTCAGTGAATGGACGGGTACTGCAGTTAGCCTATATTTCCACCAGTATCTGCACCAAATAATTATAACTGCAGAATGTTCAAGGACCTAAGTCACTGACTTGGATGGTGTAAAGAGTACACGGGCTGACAACTCAGATGCACCGCTGGCACAGGAGAGCAATACTTGTGTTGTACTCGGATGGTGTACAGAGTACACGGACTGAGAACCCAGACGCACCGCTGGCACAGGACAGCGCCACTTGTGTTGTACTCGGATGGTGTACAGAGTACCCGGGCTGAGAACCCAGATGCACCGCTGGCACAGGAGAGCAACACTTGTGTTGTACCCAGATGGTTTACAGAGTACACGGGCTGAGAACCCAGACGCACCGCTGGCACAGGACAGCAGCACTTGTGCTGTACTCGGATGTTGTACCGAGTATACTTATAATGATTCTAATACAGGACAAGCACCGGAGTAGTGCTCCAATAATCTGTACTGGATGATGTTCCGAGAACAGACTGAAGATCCAAGCGCAGGGCAAACACTGAAATGAGGCAATAGTACTCAGTACTCAGGTGATGTACTGAGTGCACACTGGAAATCCTGACGCAGGGCGAGCACCAGAGTAGTACTCAGGAAATCTGTACTGGATGATGTTCTGAGAACAGACTGGAGATCCAAGCGCAGCACAAAAACTGGAATGAGCCACTAGGACTCAGTACTCAGGTGATACACTGGGAAATAACGCTGGGTAAAATCACTGGAAGATTGCACGTGCAGCCTGGAACAAAGCAATAGCAACCGTCAAGGAAATAGTGAGGTTGATCAGGCAACTTCCTGTTACCTGGAGTCCTGTTTATACCCCCAAGTAGCTGTCCATTGGAGGAGAGAGTCGGCTGAGAACTGACACGGCTACCATTGGATAAGGATCCTATCAGGTGATACAGCCAAGATGGCTGCGCCCATAACCACCGCCGCAGGAACTCCGATATGGAGGACTGCGTGGAAGTCACCTGGGCCCCGGGGAGAATACTCAGCGCGCCACCCACCGCCGCACTTGACGTCTCACTGTGCTCGCTAGTGAGGGGAAGCCGGCACTGCGGTAAGTAACAGCCGATCCCAGGCTGAATCCTGACACTATTACATTATGCCCTTGGTTTGAAAATTCAAGTGCCAAGTGTAGGTTGGAAGTACCATCAATAAGCACTTTACTTAAGTCATTACATGTGTGAACATGCTGTATCCAGTAAGGTATACAGCATCTATAGAAGAGTAGGATCATCCATTCTATATATTAACTAGTAAGATTATGATTATGATGCCGGCGGTCGCTATGCCGACTACAGAATCCCGGCGAGGGTTAATTAAACTACTCCGGGAGACCGGCGTCCGGCATCCCAGGGGGTGCTTAGGGTTAGGCACCCCCCTCCCGGAGGTTAGGTTTAGGCTAGGTTCGGAAGGGGGGTTAGGGTTAGGCACCCCCCCGGGGGATTTAGGTTTAGATGGCGGGGAAAGGGCGGGTTTAGTTTAGGCACTTAGAGGGGGGATTAGGGTTAGGCACAGGGGGGGAGGTTAGGGTTAGGCACCCTAAAGGAGGGTTAGGGGGTAGATTAGGTTAGGAAATACTAACCTTTCGGACGATCGGGATTCCCTTCCATGCGGCTGACGGTGTAACATACCGATTCCGTAAGAACATATGGTGAAAAGATAATGCATTATTACAGAGTTCTTCTAATTATTAACTACTGCAAAAATGACAGCTATAGTAACCCCAGCTAGCCGAATGCAAGCAGTCTAAACTGAAATTCAGACTAGCTAGCGTTGCTGGCAAACCCAACCACATTACAAATTCTTCAGCACTGACATATTTGTAAATAAATGACACAGAATTTTAGCAGGAAGTACCAAAGCCAAATACACCAGACCAGCATCACAACATTATTCTTGTTTTCCTGAAATCCACTCAAACCAGTTTGTCAAATTATCAGAAGACACTCCAAATAATAGGGCATAGATGTGAAGCAAAGACAATCACCTGGATACAATCAGTTCGAACTGCGACACCCAATATGTTATATGTAGCTAGTGGACGGAAAAAGGTGCGCTAAAAGTATGGTTCCTGATTCGGCACAATTAACCTTTTATTTCTGCATATTTATTTTATACTTACAGCACTTATATGGGCAGCAGCTGGCTGAAGTAAGTATACACAAATGCTGGTAAAATGTGCAAACGTTTGTTGCTAATGAGGAAATATTCCACTGAACAATTTAAAAAACTGAATTCATATTCAGTTTAAATTAACACACTGCCCAACAGGGACTGTCCCTGGCTGCTCACCCACTGTGCTCCTATAGTGGGTGGGACTTGTTCCAGGTGGGTGGAATGATTACAGGTAGGCTGGCAGCCAAGTACAGATGTCACTTCAGACAGTGACCAGTATCTGCGACTGCTGAAGAAAGAGGAAATTATATATTATATACTAACTAGCTTGGAGCCTCATTTATCAAGGATCGCTTTTGCAGCGCGATCAGGGCATGCCAGTAACGCCCTTGATCACATTGCAAAATGCGATCCTATCAGCTGGATGTATTATCCGGGACATGCATCCCTGCGATGTCTCCGGAGGGCAGTCGGGGCTGCTGCGCATGCGTAGTCCCGCGGACAGCACATGAGCGGCTCTCATTGCCGGCGGAGGGTTCCGTAAGATCCCTCCGCCGGCTGATACGCGGTAAGTTGCCATAGACTACAGCGGCTAACGCTATCTTCAGATGGCATACATCCGGGGGATACTTAGTATTTGAGGTAAACCCCCGAAAACACGTGTTTTCGGGGATTTTACCTCAAATATTGAATGATAAATGGACCCCTTGGTCTATTACGGGCATATTTATCAAAGAATATTTGTAGGATAATCGCCAAAAATGGGGGCACCAGAAAAAAGCACTGGTACTGGGTGTGACGCCCCCTGACTGCAGAACCTCATGATATCATGCCGCAGGGGGTGGGACTGCCAGTGCACGGAAGAATAACAGTACCCCGAGCATCGTCAGGGCTGTATAGGCTGCGGTGTCCATGTCCACCACCCAGATGTATGTAGGGGGATCACCATATCTCCTGCAATCCCCTGTATTCAAATGCAAAAGCAGGCCCCATAAATTTCTATAGGGGCAGCTAAAATGCAGAATATACCAAGCTCAGGAACTTGGTCCCAGTAGCTAACGTCTTTCTTCAGATGACATTAGCCATGTACTGCATAATTTATTGGGAGAGGGATCCATAGGCTCGTGCATTTGTGGTCTGCTGACCGCACATGCACAGTGCAGCCAGCAGCCAAACGAGAAAGTAAAGTCACTTTAATTTACATATTACAGGGACGGGTTCCAATTGGAGCCCGTTCCTGGATGTGTTTAATTGTACATACCGGAGTTCTTAATGACTTATTGCCACAATAAACATCAATAAGAAATTATAATTATCAGATCTCAGCCGGGATAATTAATAAATATGCCCCTAAATGTTGACAGCAGCACTTGCTGTAACTTAGGGCCTGATTCAGCTTCGGGAATAGAGTGAGATATAGGGGCCTATTCATCATGTTAATTATCGGGGTCCGATAATTAACATCCTAACTCACCACGGCTGCCGGTGCATTTCACCATTGCTCCGGTGCGGTGACAGCTGATGGGATATCAGCTGCCCCCGCAAGCGGCATCACTGCTCCTTTTCGAACCAGTGAATCTTTTCACTGCTCCTATCGGAGCAGGGCCTGGAGTGCAAATGCACGACCTACAGGTCACGCATGCGCACAAGAGCCCTGACGTCCAGCGGAAGGAGCCGGACAGGGACAGAGGGATCTGAAAGGATCCCTCTTGGGAACCCGGACCTTCTTCCCATAGGGAAGGAGCGGGTTGCGATGCCAGAGCAGGAGCATTCACCATCTCGCGGTCACGCTCCAAAAATATTATATTTTGTGAGCTTGATGAATACTGTCCCCATACAAGTGTATGGGGACAGCGGGCCATTCCGCAAAAGGAAGGTAAGCAGGAGATATCTGTGATACTAGTGTATGGGGACAGCGGACCATTCTGGGAGAGGAAGGTAAGCAGCAGATATCTGTGATACTAGTGTATGGGGACAGCGGGCCATTCTGGGAGAAGAAGGTAAGGAGGAGAGATCTGTGATACTAGTGTATGGGGACAGCGGGCCATTCTGGGAGAGGAAGGTAAGTAGGAGATATCTGTGATACTAGTGTATGGGGACAGCGGGCCATTCTGGGAGAGGAAGGTAAGTAGGAGATATCTGTTATACTAGTGTATGGGGACAGCGGGCCTTCTGGGAGAGGAAGGTAAGGAGGAGAGATCTGTGATACTAGTGTATGGGGACAGCGGGCCATTCCGCAAAAGGAAGGTAAGTAGGAGATATCTGTTATACTAGTGTATGGGGACAGCGGGCCATTCCGGGAGAGGAAGGTAAGTAGGAGATATCTGTGATACTAGTGTATGGGGACAGCGGGCCATTCCGCAAAAGGAAGGTAAGCAGGAGATATCTGTGATACTAGTGTATGGGGACAGCGGACCATTCTGGGAGAGGAAGGTAAGCAGCAGATATCTGTGATACTAGTGTATGGGGACAGCGGGCCATTCTGGGAGAGGAAGGTAAGGAGGAGAGATCTGTGATACTAGTGTATGGGGACAGCGGGCCATTCTGGGAGAGGAAGGTAAGTAGGAGATATCTGTGATACTAGTGTATGGGGACAGCGGGCCATTCTGGGAGAGGAAGGTAAGTAGGAAATAACAAGAGATATGGTAAGAACTTACCTTTGTTATATCTGTTTCTACGAAATCCATAGGGTCCACAGGGTGACCTTGGGGTATAGTTGGATCCTGGATCCTCGGGCACCACGGAGTTAAAGCTTTTAGCTGCTCCCAGGATGCACTTGGGTCCATCCTCCTCTATACCCCGCCCCCGAGCCACAGGCACCTCAGTTGGTAAGCAGCCCAGGCCGGAGGAGGAGACGAAACAGAGAGAAGGAAGACTGGAACACACAAGAACCATACTCACAGAAATGGGAGACGGAATACCGGTGACCAGTCACAGAGCCCATATGAAGCCAGGTGCGTCAGGGCGGGTGCCCTGTGGACCCTATGGACTTTGTAGAAACAGAGATAACAAAGGTAAGTTCTTACCATATCTCTTGCTTTCTACTTCAGGGTCCATAGGGGTCCACAGGGTGACCTTGGGGATGTCCCAAAGCAGTCCAACTAAGGGCGGGGACGCTTCTGTGCTGATAGGAGAACATGGCTTCCTGAACCTGCAAGGCCTCGGTTTTGTCCTGAGAAGGACTCGTGCAAAAAAACTGGCGAGGCGGCCTGTGCCGAAAAGACAGGGCGTACCCCTGGGAGACCACTTCTCGCACCCAGGCATCCGTGGTGGTATTGAGCCAGCACTGGGCGAATTGAAGAAGTCGGCCTCCCACTCTGGGGTCCCCCAGAGGGAGGCCCATCCCATCATGCAGAAGGCTTATCTTCTTGCTTGGAAGAAGGGCGCCTAGCACTCCAGGCTTGCTTCTTTGGCTTTGAGGCGGTCTTGGTTGCGGACTGCCTCGGGAAGGACTGACCCTTTGCCTTGCCCTGAACCCGAAAGGAGCGAAAGGCCGAGCTCCGGACCTTAGCAGGTGTCGTAGCTGAAGGGAGGAAGGCTGACTTGGACTTTGCCAGGGTATCTACTATTTTGTCCAGGTCCGACCAAATAGTAACTCTCCATTAAAAGGTAAGGCCTCCAAGCCTTTCTTTGAATCAGCGTCTGCTCTCCAAGACCCCAACCACAAGGATCTGCGAGCAGACACTGCCGCCGCCGAAACCCTAGAGGTCAGCAGGCTAGCATCCAAAGATGCTTCTCCAATGTAGGAAGCGGCATCTCTCATCTGTCCTAACAACGCCCTATGGACATCCGGAGCTTCATCCGGAAACGTATCCTCCAAGGCGTTGCCCAACCCTCAATGGCCTTGGCCACCCAGGAGATGGCCATGGACGGCCGGGCTACAGCCCCTGAGAGAGAATAAATAGACTTTAGACAAGTCTCCACCTTCCTGTCCGTAGAATCCTTCAGCGAGGATATAGACGGCAACGGCAAAGTAGCACTCCTGATGAGGCGTGTTACATGGGAATCAACCGCAGGCGGAGTTTCCCATTTCTTACAATGCGCCTCCGGAAACGGATAATTGGACGCCAACCGCTTCTGTGGCAGGAATCGCTTACTGGGCGTCTGCCAGGCCACCGCCATGTGATCCGTCAACTGATCAGACAAGGGAAACGCTGCAGAGGTAACCTTAGCTTTTTTAAAACTAGGATACCTCGACTTGGGAGCGGGTGCCTCATCCTCAATCAGAAGAATGGCCCGCACCGCCCTAACCAGAGCCCGCACATTGATGGAAGACTTAGTGTCTACCTCCTGGACTGAGGCATCTGAGGCATCCTGCACCTCACCATCATCCGAGGACCCCTCAGAGTCCGAAAACTGCGCAGCCTGCGCCATAACTGTGCGTTTAGATGCCCTGGAGGGCAAGTCACTGCGCAACATCGACTGAAAAGCCGAAGATGCTGCCACCAAATCTTGGACAGTGTGGGAAAGCGCATCCACCCAGGGTGGAGGAGCTGCCACAGGAGCCTGAAACGGCACCACAGCCTGCTGCGCCACAGGGGTGGACTGTATATACATTGGCAACCCCGCATAGGGACCAACAGTCTGAGACCCCGGAGGAGTCTGCAATAATTGTGGGACACCCGGGGAATGGGGGATGGTAGGCTGGGGCAACGCCCTAGTAGGGACGGCAGTCGGGACCGACAGACGGTCCGCGATGGACACCAGCACCTGGGAAAACATCGCCCATGGTGGCTTCTGCGACATAAGAGGTTTAGACGCTCCAGGGATCGCCTGGCACCGTCCGCACAGGCCGTCCTGCGACAAATCCTCCCTATCCACTCCTGCAGAACAGCGCCAGCAGGAGAACAATACCGGAGCCACGGAGTGCTCAATCTCCTCCTCAGACATGACAGATTATATAGTTAAATATACAGTTATGACATAGGAAGAAAAACTTGCGCACTCACCAGTGTGCTGGACAACAGCCCACAATATGGTACTGTGTAGCACACCACTGTATGTGACGGACCTCACAAATACATGATTTATATAGGCGAGGTCTGTAGAAACGTCCCTCCCCCGCACACCTGTAGGGCTTGTAGGAGAAGGAAAGGGATAGGTATAGGCTGCCAGTAAGTAGAAATTAGCACAGACAGGCAGCACTAGCAAAAGTCACATACCATGCAGAGAAGTATACTCACTGCACCTTTCCACTACAATCAACCTGCCCAGATTCAGTGTCTGGGAGGGCTATAGTGCTGTGTACACTGTCCTTGTCGGGGGAGAGGTACACAGGGGGACCGGTCCGCGTGCTCCCTGAAGATCTGCGCTGCCACAGAGAAAATGGCTGCTGGAGACCTCAGAGGAGGAGTGGCCCGAGTATCTGCAGCTCAGCGACGCCAGACTACGTGCTGGGAGGAGCCGCTAGACAGGGAAGGCTTCCTCCCCTGGCTAGCATATTAACCCCCAAGGTTGCCGGCATCCCGCTTGCCGCTTTATTCACCCTGGTGGTCTAGTGGTCTGGCGGGGTATGCCTCCACTGGAGGGGGAGCCCGCCGCCACCGCTAGTGCCCCCGGTCTGTACCCTAGAACCGGGGGCATGGGACTGCATTTAGGAGGAACCCGCGCACAGCCGCTAATCAGCGATGCGCGGCTTACCTTGCTCTCCCCGGCGTTTCCAGCAGTCCCGGGAGAAACCAGAGTCCGGCTAGTACAGACTGGCTTCTGCAGCCCCCCCACCCCCGCAGGGTGACCCGACTCCGGCCGGGCACCATCTTAAACTGAGGTGCCTGTGACTCGGGGGCGGGGTATAGAGGATGGACCCAAGTGCATCCTGGGAGCAGCTAAAAGCTTTAACTCCGTGGTGCCCGAGGATCCAGGATCCAGCTATACCCCAAGGTCACCCTGTGGACCCCTATGGACCCTGAAGTAGAAATCTGTGATACTAGTGTATGGGGACATCGGGCCATTCCGCAAGATGAAAGTAAGCAGGAGAATCTGTGATACTAGTGTATGGGGACAGCGGGCCATTCCAGGAGAGGAAGCTAAGCAGGAGATATCTGTGATACTAGTGTATGGGGACATCGGGCCATTACGCAAGAAGAAGGTAAGCAGGAGATATCTGTGATATTTCCTGCTTTACCCTCTTGATGAATTCCCCGATAACTTAATTTTCACAATTGCAGGTGAAAATGTGCATTTTCACCTGCTTTTGTGAAAATTAAGTGATGATGAATAGGCCCCTTAGCAAGTAACTGTGCATCTTTGTAAAAATGGGAATTAGGTACTTACCGGTAAATCCTTTCCTCTGATTCCACAGGGGACACTGGAGGTGCTTACGCTGGGGTATAGAGGCTTGGATAACTGGAGCTGGCACTTTAAATAATTCAGAAGTGTGAAGCTCCTCCCCCTCTATTCCCCACCTGCCCTCAGTTTAGAAAATGAAGACCGAGAGGAGATGGAGAACAACCAGAGTGAAAGGAAGAGAATATCACACAACAACAACACAACAACAAAACCATACAACATATGGAACAAACTGAACAGACAGGCGAAGAGCGCTGAGGTGGGCGTCCAGTGTCCCCTGTGGAATCAGAGAAAAGGATTTACCGGTAAGTACCAAAATCCCATTTACTCTTTCATCCACTAGGGGACACTGGAGGTGCTTACGCTGGGGACGTCCCAAAGTTTTCCCCACGGGCGGGAGCGCTCTGAGGAACCTGCAGTACAAGGCGGCAAAACATGATGCTGAAGCCGCAAATGTATCAATCTATAAAACTTCACAAAAGTGAGCACCGATGACCAAGTGGTCGCACGGTACAATAGTAAAGTTGAGACACCCCTACGTGCCTCCCACGACGTACCCACAGAACGTGTGGAATGAGCAGACACGGACATAGGAGGCGGACGATCGTTGCTGAGAAGAGCTTGACAGATTGTCAGTCTAAGCCAACATGCCAATCCTGTTTGGATGCTGGCCAACCCTTCCGAAAAGCCTTATAAAAAAGAAGGACAACTAAGACTCGTGTAAGGATGTCGTCCAAGCAACAGAGGCGAAGAGCTCTAACCACAACTAGGGTAGAAGAAACACCAGAGTCCCCTACCAAAGAAGGTACCACAATAGGCTGATTTGTGTGGAAAATAGACACAACTGTAGGTAGGAAAGTAGCTTGCGTCCTCAGTTCCGCCCTAGCATCATGAAACACAAAGCCTATAAGACAGAGCCCCCAATTCAAACTCCCACGAGCTGTAGCTAAAGCCTGGAGGAGGACCGTCTTCCAAGACAATACTTAATATCAACCTCTTGGGGAGGTTCACACATGGAAGACTGAAGAAACTAAAAAAAAAATACCAAGACTCAGGGAGCCATAGGTGGTACAAAAGGTGGCTGCACCCGCAACACCCCCTGAAGAATGACTGAATCGCCGGTAGGAGGCCCAACCTGCATTGAAAGAAAATAGAAAGAGCAGAAATTTGCACTTTTAATGATCCTAGGCAAAGACTAGAATCTAATTCTGTTTGGAGAGAAGTAAAAACAGGAGAATACAACACCCCTAACGGAAGGCCCCAACTGTAACACCCTATGCCAGTGTTGGCTAACCTTGACACTCCAGCTGTTATGGAACTACATAACCCAGCATGCACTGCTACAGTTTTGCTATTAGGGCATGCTAAAACTGTGGCACGGCATGCTGGGATATATAGTTCCACAACAGCTGGCGTGTCAAGGTTAGCCAACACTGCCCTATGCAATGATAATGCGCAGCCGAAACCGGTTTCCTGGCGCGAAGCATGGTGGGAATACCCGAGTCTGGGATGCCCTTCCGTCTTAAGATATCGGATTCAAGAGCCACCACGTTGCACGCAGTTGTGCTAAGTTGGGGTGGACTAAAGGACCCTGCTGCAGAAGGACCGGACGAAGAGGAAGTGGCCCGGATCGACTGGCAAGAAGGACCGAAGAACCAACTCCTCCTAGGCCAGGTCGGTGCCACGAGAATGACGAAGGCCGACTCATGTTTTATTTGTTTTAGTAGACGAGGAATTAGTGGAATCGGAGGAAACAGGTAAACCATGTCGTAGGTCCATGGACTTGTTAGGGCGTGAACAGCCTCTGCCTGCGGATCCAGAGTTCTTGACACGTATCTTGGTCACTGATGTTTGATCGAGATGCCCTGAGGTCCGCTTAAAGACGACCCCAGTGCATGAAACGCGTGTGGGTGAAGCTTCCATTCCCTAGAATGGATATCCTGGCGACTTAGGTAATCTGCTTTCCAGTTGTCCACTCCCAGGATGAATACTGCCGACAAGATTACTTGACTGACTCTCGTCCCACTAGAGAATCTGAGATACTTCTCTCATTGCATTGCGACTACGATTGCCGGTCCGGCGGTAGATGTAAGCATCGGCCATCGCGTTGTCTGACAGAACTCGTACCGGAAGAGACCTTAGAAACTGCGCTGCGTCTAGCAGAGCATGGGAAACTGCTCCGAGGTCCAACATTTATGGGCCACCGTCTTTTCTGTAGGGATCACCAATGAAAGTGATAGTCGAGGACAACAGCTCCCCATCCTCGGAGGCTGGCCCTGTCGTATCCACCAAAGGAGTGCCACCCTGGTTGCCGGGGCCAAATGGATCAGTTGATATAGATGCAGGCGAGACCCTGACCCCTGTGTTAGCAGGGCCAGCTTGAACACTCGGGAGTGGAATCGTCCATATTGTAGTGCCTTGAAAGCAGCTAACATTTTCCCCAAGAGACGAAGACCAAGAAGCAAGGACACCCGCTTTGATCCGAGGGCTAGCTGAAAGAGCGACTGGATAGTCCGGGCCTGGTCTTCCGGAAGGAAAATCCTCTGTAATGTCGTATCTAGGACCATCCCCAGAACTGGAGTCTTTCGGACGGACTCAGATTGGGTAACTAGAAATTGATGATGTCAGTAAGTCATGGTCCAAGAGAAGTGATTTAGATGGAGCCTTGAATAACTGGTCGTCATGACAGACATAATCTTAGTGAAAACACGGGGAGCCAAGGATAACCCGAACGGCCACGCCCGAAACTGATCGTGAGTTTGCAAAATAGCATAATGCAGGAAAGCCTGATGCGGTTCCCAATTTGGGACATGGTGATGCACATCATTTATATACAGAGAAATGAGGAATTCTGCCGGTTCTAAGCTTGCAATGACAGACTGAAGTGACCCCCATAGTGAAATGCTACAGCTTAAGATATTGGTTGAAGACTTTAGGTTTAATAGGGGCCTTGTCCGTGGACACCGGCCGACTCGTATAAAAGAACCGATGTGGAGTGGAAAGCTCGAAAGCTATTCGGAACCGCACGGAAAGCAAGGTCCCATCGCAGGAGATCCCAGGTGGGATGGGAGACAGTCAGCCACCTGTTGGTCGACTGGTCTTTGATCCTGTCGACGTATAACTGTTTGTGGGCGACCTCTTCCACTGCCACCCCTAATGTGTGATGGGGTACCTCTGGCCCTTTAACGAAAGGGATGGGCACGAAAGGAATGAAATGAGGGACCTGTAAGTCCTCCTGCGAAGCATTCAAAGAGAAGAGAGAAGACTTACTTGTCTTGGGATATCCATTTGTCCAGTTCTGGACTAAAAAGCATATCACCTGTGAACCGTAGACCCTCAACAGCCCGTTTGGATTCTGCATCCACCTGCCAAGAAAGTAAGCAGAGAACTCTGCGGGCAGAAATAGCAGAAACGGACATACGAGCACTGATCTGTCTCTCTGGAAACCCTGGTCATTTTAAAACCCATTAAGCTGGGGCATGCAAATATTGAGACAAAACTCAGTTTTGCTTTTCTCTACGGAAATCTTTAGTAAAAGGCAAACAAATTGTGCGTTCCAAAGAAAAGCCAGAGCATGTAAACTGCTGACTCACTGAGAGTTCTGCTAGTAATCGTAACTCTGGAAGTATCCAAGCCCGTAATCAACTGGTCCACCCAGCAAATTACAGCAAAGATAACCAAAGCGATAACAGGCGTAGGTCTAAATTGGGCTCCTGCTGCAGTGTAAATTGGATCGCAGTGTTGTTCCAACTTACTAGCAGAAGAGTTCCAAATTAACGTAACCTGGCGAAGGAAGAGTTTTCTACTGGAGGATGTGTTTCCCAATGTTCCATCATGGATGATGGAAATGGATAGCCGAAAGGGAAACGACATGGATTTGGAGCCGCTTATCCAGTCGTTTCCAGGCCACAGAAAGCTGTTCTAGAAGCTCTAGCTGAGCTGCAGGGACTACTTCCTCAGGTACATTAAGGATCTGCCTGACCGCTAGAATTAAAAAGGCTCCACTCCCTGAGAGGCAGATTCTAAGTACTGTGGCGCAGAGCTGTGAGGGGTTCCTCATTTGACTAGAGGACAGTCGGCAGAGGATGCTTAGAGCAGGCTTATGATAGGCAGTAGAGGACAATGTAGAAGCGGTACACAATCTGTACCAGTCCAGATAGTTGGTTAAATCCTATTAGTCGTCAATTCGGACATCACAGCCGCCATAACTCCTGCCATGTCAGCGGCCCATGCAGGAGTAGGTGAGACGGCAATAGCCACAGAGGATTATAATGGTATCTATAGTGGGAGGAAACCAAAACCCGGAGGAAACCCACGCAAGCAAAGCAAGAACACACAAACTCCACACCCCAGGGCGTAGTGCACCGTCTGCGCTGCCCCTTCGGTTACTAAACAAGCATCACATAGCGTGGTGCCAGCAGCATTTGGCTTAATTTGTTGTCATATTTGGAACAAACATTTTCTGATAAGCCATAGTCCAGACATAGGTATATACACACAGCCACTCACGCAGAATCAGACTCTATGAATAAACAGAGACAGAATACAGAGACAGAAGGCTAGTGGGAAACAGGAGTTCACACAACTCCTCCCAATAATTCAGGTTCCCTGCACTTTGTACACCCCAGTGTTATCTTCACAGCCTCTTTTGGAAAGGATCCTGTAGAATGGATGTGTGCTAGGAGAATCAATCCTTCTGCCCACACTGTGTGGCTTCTGCACTCTCCTGTAATGAGGAGAGTTGCAGGTAGTGTGTTAAAAACGGCAGCCACGCTGTTGTAACAGCCGCTAGCCGCATATAGTGAGAGAGCCCGCCTGGTCCGCCCCTGAAGCATGCAATATGGCTGCTTAACGTTATAACTTTTCCCCTCTGACTGCCCCGCTACTTGCCGCTCTACTAGCGGGGGAAGGGGCACCTGTGTAACGCTGGCTGCGGCACCTGTCAGCTCCTCTACAGCCTGAGATGTTGTAAACTAACGGGGAGAGGGGAGACTTGTTAGATAGGGAGCATAGCGCTGCTCTAACCAGCGTTGTAGGAAGAAAACCCGCGCTGCTAAGCTCCGCCCCGTCTTCTTCCAGGCTTGCCGCGCTAACCTGGCTGCCCACCGTCTAACGGGGGAACACAGCGCTCACAGACTCCTTCAATTTGTGATGTTAGAGATGTGCTGTGGCGATAAAGGAGCTGTCAGAGCTTTTTCAATAAGCCATGTGCACTCCTTCCTGTTCTTCTAAGAACAGGGCGCCAAGTACCCGGACCCCACCTTTAGAGAGGTGGCGAAGGGTACTTAGTAAATGTAAAAGATGTAGGAAAATAAATAAATGTCCTAAATAAAAGAAAACAACAAACATATGTGTTGCTGGAGCACAGCAAATTGTGACCAGCTCCGATGGCACATTTTCTAAACTGAGGGCAGGTGGGGAATAGAGGGGGAGGAGCTTCGCACTTCTGAATTATTTAAAGTGCCAGCTCCAGTTATCCACGCCTCTATACCCCAGCGTAAGCACCTCCAGTGTCCCCTAGTGGATGAAAGAGAAACCATGTTGCACTGCAGGTGGGGCAGATTTAAAATGTGCAGAGAGATTTAGTTTTGGGAGGGATTTGTCCAAACTGAAATTTACATTGCAGTGTAAAAAGTTGTCCAGCAGGTGTGGCTTACATGCAAAAGCAGCCAGTATTTACCCTACATGACAAAAAAATGTATGTATTTGCACCCCTTGCATTGCAACATGGTGTGTCCAGGTTCACAGTTACTTGCTATATCTTACTCTATTCCCAAAGCTGAATCAGGCCCTTAGACCGTAGTGCAGTCATAATGTAGCAAAGCTTGCTGTAAATATCTCTCGCTGAAAGCAGCAAATGTCAGCGGTTTTGGAGGCATGACCTTTGTGTCTGCAACATTCATGTGACCTAAGTATTAACTAAAGACACTGGTGTAATTTATGATTACTTTGCCCTATAACTAAATTTGGAAGAGAGCACTGCTCAGCCCCTACCACTCCTGAAGGCCCATCTATTGGTAAAATCACACTGCACACCCACAATGTGCTCCACATCACTAATACCCACAGCGCCGTAGCAGGCCTTTTCTGTGATCTGTGCTGGCCACGCCTCCTGATCACATAACATCACGCGGACAGGGCCGGGCTGGCAGTACCAGGAATTACTGCACTGCCAGTAGCATCCATCAGGATACTCCAGGGGGCTGTAAGAGCCAGATGCAGGGGCCATGGGTGAGCGGTGGTGCCGCCCACAGGTCGCTGCGCTCTGTGTGGTCGCACCGCTTGCACACCCCTAATTACAGCCCTGAATACCCAACAATTCTACCTCCAAAAAAAATATTCCTCCCTGCTGTGATATGCTACGATCATAAATTTTAATTTTCGGGGGGCATATCACAATTTTTGATAAGTATGCCCCTAATTATGTTGCAAGTAATATGTTGTAAAAAAGTGGCTTCACTGATATAGAATCACTCTTGTGATGTGCCCAAGGCAGATCTTGTTGTATCCTTCCACAGTTCTGGCAGATGGTCTTCAGCGGGCCTCTACCACTGGATTCCCCTGATGGGCCCTCCATGCCCCAGTCCGACACTGCACAGCCGGCAGGCTACCATTAATGATAGGCCGTTGCTGTGATGATGTCCTGCCTATTTCTGGTTGTTGTCATTGCTTTGTACTGTACTTGCACTACACTTTGTTACAACTATTTAGCCATTAATGGTAGTGCACTACACCTAACCATAGCATTGCTGCACAGCTGTAAATGACCAGAACTAGTCTTGTTTACTAGTGTGGATTGAACATGCTCCCCCGGTAGTTAGAACAGACAAATTGGCGAAGGGCTGTGTGTGTTTCTGGCAGGTTCTGTTCAGCAGTGCAGTGATCAATTATCAAGGAAATCTGGTAGTGGTGGGAGATGAGGCTTGGAGTTTCTTTTCAGGTCACCGCAAACAAGGAACTACAGGCATCCATTCTTACTGACAGCAGCTCTTGGGGGCAGGCCGGCATGATTTTTTTTTAGAGCCATGTAAACTAGTCTTGTACCTGAAGTCTAATCAGTCCGACCTTTAAGTCTGGTGACTCAAACGTGATACTGAGTCATGCACAATAACACAGTTTAAGAAACAGCATGCAGTGATTAACCATTTAACTACACATCAACGCCTACACATCAAGTTCTCTAATAAAATTATGTTTGATGGCAATGTGCTTTGCTCTGACATGGTGCTTCGTACTAATAAACAAAGTCTATAGCGCCTTTATTGTCGCATGGGTTGTTGAGAGCTTCTTTAGGGTTTAAAACTTTTAGTTCGCTTAAAGTACTTTTAATCCACAGTGTGGTTTTTTTTTGCTGTTTCAGTTAAAGCCATATACTCTGCCTTTGTTGAAGATAGAACAACTGTTGGTTGTTTCTTACTTGGCCATCTTATCGCTGCACCTGCTAATATTAACTAGGTATCCAGTATAAGCAGGGGCGGATTAAGGCTTGTGGGAGCCCTGGGGTAACTAATTTGTGGGGGCCCCCACCAAGCCACACAGAGCCTCGGCGGGCTCACACCAACCCTATGTGGGCAGGGGCAAACCCAGGATTTTCTGCGGGTTCTAATATAGCCCCTGACTAAAAACTGCCTGCGAACAGTGGAAATAGACTGCTGGGCCTTTGCATTTGTCTGTATTATGTAACCTTTATATAAATATATGTACCCAGAGTGATTAACATCATGATACCTGCTCCGATGCCCTCCTTAGAGGGATAGGCATCCCCACAATATACCAACACGAAAGGCGGCACTCGGAGGCTTTTAGTATAGGTGAATCAATGCAGTGGGTAAGCAATCTTGGGGTAACAATCAGGATACACAAACAAGTGAATAGTGCAAACAAAAACTAACCCTCCGGACATTCAGTCTCCGTCACCACCCACATGGCGGCTCAGGTTCAAGTCAGCGGACTTCCGGTCACATGCAAAAACACACTCCCGGCACCTGCATGAACGTCCCCGTCCAGCGCTCAGGGGTTATGTCGCAAAAATACATACCTAGTGTAACCAAGGAAACCAAACAAATAATGTCAATATAATGCAGAATACACGTATTTATGCATAAATACTTAAATACATGATGAATTAATTAATGAAAAAATACTAAGTACTAATAAATTACATAAAGTGCATCAATATTATATCATGAATGAAAGTGTTGTATCAAAACCTACTTGTCAAAAAATATTTTTCTTTAAGAAAGATTTTTTAAATATGATTAAATGTGCTAAGGAAGTAAAAAACACATGACTAATATAAGAACTATGAATGTAACGGCTACCAAAACTTTAAGTGCTATAGTTAAATATTGCAGATAGTCACCAGCAACTAATGTATTCCCACATTTTTTTTAACCAGTGTTAAAAGCTATATTTTACCTGAAAAATATATTAAGGAGTAACATACCCATAACTTCGCTCTAGTCACAGGCTAACTGGGTGCTATAAAAGCAACTACAAAAATCTTGCTATAAACTAAAGCATAAGAAAAGTACTGAACATCAGAGAAAACACCTCACTACTTTATGGTGTTTTTATGCTTAAAAAAGGCTAGATAGACGACCATTTTATAAATAACAACTAAGACCCAGGGACTCATTAAGGCCTCTGGGATACAAAGTGTCAAAGCAAAATATCCAAGAGGCTTCAAGCTGCAATAATTTCTTGGATCTATTTCTATCTCACAGAGATGGAGGAACATGGTCAATGACCTTGTATTGTAGTCTCGCGATACCATGCTTAACTTTGGCAAAATGTCTCGCAACAGGTTGGTCACTGTCACTGTCTTTTAAAATGTGTCAGCGAGTAATGACTACACCTGAGCACCTGCCTGGTGACCTAGAAAATGTGAACTGTTTGGGGTCCTGAGAACCGAGTTTGAGAACCACTGTCCTAGAAGAGTCACTTTTTTTCTCTGTAACCTGTAACCAAATTTTGCTTCCAGTACTCTTAAAGGAGCAGCCTAATGGTACGTATCCATTTGCTAATAGAGGAACGACAATATGAGATATGGTAAGAACTTACCCTTGTTATCTCTATTTCTACGAAGTCCATAGGGTTCCACAGGATACCTTGGGGTATAGGTGTGACGTCAGTCGCAGGGCACCAAAGAGTTAAGCTTTCAGCCTCCCAGGATGCACTAGGTCCCCCTCCTATACCCCGCCCCCGAGCCAAGGCACCTCAGTTAGTTACCAAGCCATAGGCCGGAGGAGGAGAAGGAAGAGAGAGAACAAAGATCTGGACACATACAAGAATCACATTCTCACCAGAGGGAGACGGAAAACCGGTGACCAGAGCAAAGCCCATCTGCAGCACAGGTGCGACAGGGCGGGAGTCCTGTGGAACCCTATGGACTTCGTAGAAATAGAGATAACAAGGGTAAGTTCTTACCATATCTCATATTTTCTACTTCAGGGTCCATAGGGTATCCACAGGATACCTTGGGGATGTCCCAAAGCAGTATCCTTTAAGGGTGGGGACGCTCCTGTGCAGAAAGGAGAATCCGCCGCCCGAAGGAAGCATCCTGAGAGGCGAAGGTGTCAAACCTGTAATACCTCACGAAGGTATGGACAGAAGACCACGTAGCAGCCTTGCAGATCTGAACTGCCGAGGCACCACGTCGAGCTGCCCACGAAGGACCCACAGACCTAGTGGAATGAGCCTTCAGAGAAGGAGGGACCGGTAGGCCTTCATGAAGATAAGCTTCAGAAATAGCCATATGGATCCAGGCTGCCAAAGTTTGCTTTGAAGCAGGCCAACCCTTTTTACGGAAGCCAAAGAGGACAAACAAAGCGTCCGACTTCCTAAACGAAGAAGTGCGGTCAACATAAGTCCTTAAGGCCCGCACAACATCCAAAGAGGCCTCACCCACGGAAAGACCCGGTGAGTTAAAGGCCGGAACAACTATTTCCTCGTTAATATGAAACTGGGAAACAACTTTGGGAAGAAACTCGGGCCGAGTGCGGAGCACTGCCCTGTTCCCATAAAAAACCAAGAAAGGGGGTCTACAAGAAAGAGCCCCTAACTCAGAAACACGTCTGGCCGAAGCAATGGCCAGAAGGAAAACAGTCTTAGCTGTTAGCCATTTAAGATCCACTGAGCCCAGTGGTTCAAACGGCGGTCCTTGGAGAGCCCTCAGGACCACAGCCAAATCCCAAGGCGCCACAGGTGAAACAAAGGGCGGCTGAATGCGGAGAACACCCTGCATAAAGGTGCGCACATCCGGGATTGTAGCAATCCTACGGTGAAACCAGACAGATAGGGCCGAAACCTGTACCTTCAAAGAAGCAAGGCGAAGCCCATGATCTAGTCCCGCTTGCAGGAAGGCGAGAATCCGAGACAGACGAAACTCCCGCGGTGCATAACCTCTCGGTCGACACCACTGGAAGAACGTATGCCACACGCGATGGTATATCCTCGCGGAAGACGGTTTCCGAGCTCGTAACATGGTCCGCACCACAGAGCTGGAAAACCCCCGGGACCTCAGCATGGCCGTCTCAACAGCCACGCCGTCAAAGACAGCCGAGTCAGGTCCGGGTGAAGGCAAGGACCCTGAGACAGAAGGTCCGGTCGTAGCGGCAACCGCAGAGGAATGTCCACGGACAGACCCTGAAGGTCTGAGAACCAGTGCCGTCTGGGCCACGCAGGAGCTATCAACAGGAGCGTCCCTCCTTCCTGTTTGAATTTCCGGATTACCCGTGGAAGAAGGGAGACCGGAGGGAACAGGTATGCGAACCGGAACGTCCACCGGACGGACAGAGCATCCACCAGAGACGCCCCTTCGTCTCTTGTGCGAGACCCGTACACCGGCAACTTGTTGTTGTGCCGGGACGCCATGAGGTCGATTTCTGGAAGACCCCACCTGTCCACCAGTAGTTGAAAAACGTCCGGGTGCAGGGACCATTCCCCCGGATGAACGTCCTGGCGACTTAGAAAGTCCGCCTCCCAATTGAGCACTCCCGGGATGAAGACCGCTGATATGGCCGGAAGATTGCGCTCCGCCCAAACCAGGATCCGAGAGACCTCTACGAGAGCCGCCCGACTGCGAGTTCCTCCTTGCCTGTTTATGTAGGCCACGGTGGTAGCGTTGTCCGACTGGACCTGCACCGGGCGACCCTGGAGAAACCGCTGTGCCTGCTGGAGAGCATTGAAGACCGCACGGAGTTCCAAGATATTTATTGGAAGCTCCGCTTCTGTCGGCGTCCACCTGCCCTGGAACAAGTGTGGACCCGAAACTGCTCCCCAGCCCCGAAGACTGGCGTCCGTTGTCAACAGGACCCAATTTGGAACCCAGAACGGACGTCCCTTGTTGAGGTGGGTCGTCTGTAACCACCACGTAAGGGACAGGCGAACCTCCTGGGTGAGCACAATCGTCTGGGACTTCAGAGACTGAGTCAGCCCGTTCCACTTGGACAGGATCAGGTGCTGCAGAGGTCTGGAGTGAAACTGGGCGTATTCCACCATGTCGAACACCGACACCATGGAGCCCAGTAACCTCATCGCCGAGTGTAAGGACACCCGGCGGCTGTGCAGACAACTGCGCACCCTTGACTGTAAAGCAGAGATCTTGTCCTCCGTCACGAAGATCCTTTGCTGTCCCGAGTCCAATAAGGCTCCAAGATGCAGAATCCTCCGAGACGGGATTAGAGTGGACTTCTGCCAGTTGATTAGCCAGCCGTGCCGTTGCAGCAGTGCAATGGTCAGGTCCAAGTGGCGTAACAGGAGCTCTGGAGATCCTGCCACCAATAAAAGGTCGTCCAAATACGGCAACATGCGGACTCCCTGCAGCCGCAGAGAAGCCGCCATGACCGCCATCACCTTGGTGAAAACACGTGGTGCTGTTGCCAGGCCAAAAGGTAACGCCCGAAACTGGAAGTGGTCGCTGCTGATTGCAAACCTGAGGAACTGTTGATGGCGCCAAAGAATAGGGACATGCAGGTAAGCGTCCTGTATGTCCAATGACACCAAGTAGTCCCCAGGTTCCAGCGCCAGAATGATGGACCGTAGGGTCTCCATCCGAAACTTCGGGACCCGCAAAGACTTGTTGAGTGCTTTGAGGTTGAGAATCGGACGATATGACCCATTGGGTTTCTGTACCAAAAATAGATTTGAATAGAAACCCTGGCCCCTCTGGGAGAATGGAACCGCCACTATAACTCCAGCCTGGAGCATAGTGTGCAATACCTTCCGCAGCTCCGTAGCCTTGTTCCGGTCTGATGGGAGACCCGTGGTGAAGAAGCGAGCCGGGGGTCTGTGCCGGAAGGAGAGGGCGTATCCGTGGGAAACCACCTCCAGCACCCAAGTGTCTGTCGTAGTGGTCGACCAACACTGGGCGAACTGTAGCAGGCGGCCTCCCACCCTGGGATCCCCCAAAGGGAGGCCCGGACCGTCAGGCCGCAGGCTTGTCATCTGGCTTGGGGGCCGGACGTCTGGTACTCCATGCCTGCTTCCGGGGCTTGACCGATTTCTTAGGGCCAGCCTGTCGAGGAAACGACTGTGGTTTGGGCCTGCCCTGGGCCCTAGATGACCGAAAGGACGATGGTCCCGAACCAGAAGGAGCAGCGGCCGACGGGAGACAGGCAGATTTGGCTGCCGCCAGCGTGACCACAATCTTATCCAGATCCGGACCGAAGAGAACTTCTCCGGTAAACGGCAACGCTTCCAGACCTTTCTTGGAATCTGCGTCCGCCTTCCAGGATCGCAGCCACAAGGTGCGACGAGCAGCTACCGCTGCTGAAGAAATTCTAGACACCAGAGTACTAATGTCTAGAGCCGCCTCGTTGATGTAGGTGGCCGAATCACGGAGATTGCCAATCAACTCCGCCTGATCGGCCGGACAGTCGGATTCAAAAGAAGCCTCTAATGAATCCGCCCAGCGCTCCATCGCTCTGGCAACCCAGCAAATGGCCATAGCCGGCCGTGCTGCCCCCCCTGCAAGGGAATAAGCGGACTTCAGGCAGATTTCTACCTTGCGGTCCGTAGCATCCTTAAGGGAGGACATGGATGGCATCGGCAATGTGGCACTACGGACAAGACGGGTCACGTGAGAATCCACCTGTGGAGGGGATTCCCACTTCGCAAAATAATTATCCGCGAACGGATAAGCCACCGCCAGGCGTCTCTGCGGCTGGTATCTTTTGCCAGGTTGTTTCCACGCCTCCTCTAAATGGTCCACCAACTGACCCGAAAGAGGAAAGACTGTGGCATCGCCCTTCACATCTTTGAAAAAGGCATACTTAGATTTAGCCGCTGGGGGAACTTCGTCCTCAATCACCAAGGCTGTGCGGACCGCCCGAATAAGTCCAGGAATATATACTTTGGACTTAGCATCAGCGTCCTTAGTATGGAGAGGTTCCTGATCGTAAGGATCTAGAATCTCCCCATCATCAGACGTCCCTTCGTCATCCTCATAAGGAGCGGACAGAGACGCCACCGGCCTTTTATGAGACCGCATCACAGACTCCCCTTGCAACACATCCGACAAGTGCTGTACAGAACTCGTCAGGGAGTTAACCCACGCTGGCTCCTGAGAACCCGGGAGCGGGGAAATAGGGAGACTGTGGGGTACCACCAATTGTCGTGGGAACCCCTGCATGGGTGACGACACCACAGACTGCTGGGACAAACCCATCGGAGTAAACGCGGGCTGCGGAGCTAACTGGCCCACTAAAGCTGTTAACGCCTGAGCGAAACAAGCCCAGGGCGGCTCCTGTACCGGTGCTGTAACCGTAATAGGCCGCGCCATGGACAAACACTGCCGGCAAAGGCCCTCCGCGCTACCCTCCCCCTCCGCTAACGGTACTTTGCACGTGGTACACTGTAGCCGGAGGGGAAAATCACTTTCAGACATGATGGCACCACGTATGTGACCTCTCTCACCAATTAAGTATTAAATAGGCGAGAGACCACCCTGCAGCACCGCACCGCAAGGGCTTTAGCAGAAAGAACAGGGACAGTAATAAAGCTGACAGTTTAGAGAAGAAAAGATTACAGGCAGCAGCGCTAGCACAGTCACATACAATGCAGAAAAATAACAATTCCTGCACTAACAGCGCTGATCACTCAACTACACAGACACAGGGCCTGGTAGGACACAACGCTGCATACACAGACCTGACCACAGCGGAGGAGAGGTATGCGGGGGGACCCAGACCACGATGCTTCCTTCCAGCGCTTCCAGCAGCGTTCACCATGCGTTCTGGAGAAGATGGCCGCCGAGGAGCAGAGAGGAGGCTGGCCTGGGGGAGGAGCGCTGCCACAGGACCAGTCGGCAGCATGCAGAGAGAGCTGTGTGCAGCGGGGGAGGCGCCGGCTGTGAGACAGGGAAGGCGCGCTCCCCTGGCATGCATTTAACCCCTGGGACGCCGCAGCGCTACCGCTCTGCTGCGGTCCGCTGTCCCAGGGGGTAGTGGAAGCGCAGGTTGGTCGCCTGGCTCCACGCTGCAGCCAGTCCCCAGGGAGCCCCCTGCCTGGGGACTTAGGACCATGTGATCAGCGGGGACCCACCGCGGGACCCCGCTGCTTACCTCTGTCCCCCTTGAATCCGGCCATGGTCCGGAGCATCTGGGGTCACCGCTAGCTGTGACCCCAGACGCCCACCAGCATCCCCGGATCAGTACCGGCGTTCTGGTACCGGCGGGGTGTAGGGAAGACAGCATGGACGTCAGGACTGACTGTCCATGCTGTTCATCCAGTTGTGCAGCCACAGCTGCATGAAGAATAAGCTTCAGGGGCTCTTCTAGCCCCCACTCCAACAGGTGCACCCGACTCCGGCCGGGCACCAAACTAAACTGAGGTGCCTTGGCTCGGGGGCGGGGTATAGGAGGGGGACCTAGTGCATCCTGGGAGGCTGAAAGCTTAACTCTTTGGTGCCCTGCGACTGACGTCACACCTATACCCCAAGGTATCCTGTGGATACCCTATGGACCCTGAACTAGAAAGTACGATTACAACATTGTAATCGTATAGTCGTTCCTCTGCTGTGCCTGCACTGAACGACATATCGTTTAGTGTAGGCACCCTACATCATTCCCGAACATGCCCAATCTGTCATTATCGGCAGATTGACTGGAATGTCCAGGCGATGATAGATGTCGGAAACGACCAGTGGGAGCGCACATAGCTGGTCGTTTCCGAAATTATACTGCACGATTTATGCACGATTAATGAGCGATTGAACGATTACGATGACATAATCATTCAATCGCTCATTTATATCGGCAAGTGGATACGCACCTGTAGGATGCGCACACAGGAGATGTAAAATATTATTTTGAATTAATCTGTATTACTGCTAACACCCCGAAAGTAAATAGAAGGTGGATTCCCTTAGGTGTCCCCAGCACCAGCATCCCCCCTTCTGTGTCCCCAGCAGCCTCCCTACTCTGTCCCCAAACAGCAGCCCCCCTCCCCACTCTGTCGCCAGCAGCCCCCCCCCCCCCCTGTCCCCACCCAGCAGCCCCCATCTCCACTCTGTCCACACCAGCAGCCCTCCTTCTCTGTCTCTAGCAGCCGCCCCCCCCACCCGTCAGTGTCCGGCAGCCCCCCTTCTTCTCTTTCTCCATCAGACTCCCCTTCTCTGTCCCCCCCCCCCCATCTCAGTCACCAGAAGCCATCCTTCTCTGTCTCCAGCAGCCTCCCCTTCTCGGTGCCAGGCAGCCTCCCCCCTTCTCAGTCCCCAGCAGCCCCCCTTTTCAGTGTCCAGCAGCCGACCTCCTCTGTCCCCGACAGCCCCTCCTTTCCTGTCCCCAGCAGTCCCCCCCTTCTCTGTGCCCACACTTGCCTTCTTCTTGCTGCGCACGCGGGCCGCCTCACGCGAAACGGCTCTTCACCTGCGCGGCGTGACGTCATGACGTTGCGCGCGCCGGGTCTTTAAAAAAAAAAAAAAACTTTATTGAAAGACGCCAAAGGGAGGGTGAGGGTGAACAGCGGCTGCCGGCAGCAGTAACAGCGGAGAACTCAGCAGCAGCTGCAGGGAGAGCTTCTCGATCTGCTGAGTGGGTTGCGCCGGCCCTGCAGCCTACTATATAACTCGTGGCCCTTGGATAGGGAATACCGTTTCCCAACAGTTTAGTTTGTATTATGCTGCAAGTTATTATTATAGATATGTATATGACTATACTCTTTACCAGACTCGGTTTTGTTTTGATTTATATGTATGGCTTTTATTATCTCTGTTTATATGAAACTTCAATAAAAATAGAATAAAAAAAATATATATATATATATATACATAGTCAAGTCTTCAATAGGCAAACTACCAAATAAATAAAATCAGACATGTTAACATATAAACAAAAGTGTATGATAAAAGCAAAAACTGCTATTAATTAGTTGTGTCCACGTGACCTGAACACAATTGCTGGAGATATAAAACATCAAATCTATCTATCACACACCCACCATTATACTCCCATCCCAGCTCCTGCCACTCTGTACCTGCTCTAGGACACAATCTCACTCCAGGAGCACAGATCAGCTTCTCCAGCAGCAGCGGGATGTAGTTAATATCCCTACGATCGTGATGATGGCTGCCGAAATCCCAGCGCTAGAATCCTGATCACCGAGAGAACACCAGCGCCCGAATCTCTACATGACTGGGGATGCCGACAGAGAAATCCTGGCAGCCGGCATCCCGATCGTAAGGAGACCGGGGCAAGGTAGGTATCAGCAGCGGGAGAGGAGGGTTGGGTTTAGGCACCCCAGGAGGACTTAGGCTGCGGGAGAGTGGTTAGGGTTAGTCTCCAAACGGGGGGTTAGGTTCAGGCACCACCGGGGGGAAGTAAGGTTTAGGCACTAAGGGTGGGAGGGTTAGAGTTAGGCACTAAGGAGGGAGGGTTAGCATGCCGGGTAGGGAGAGTTAGTATAAGGGTACAAAAAAGGAGGGGTAGGGGGTAAATAGGACAGGGGAACATTACTTACCGCTCTCCTGTCGGGATTTTAATCATCGGGATGTCACTGTTTGTGTACTTATAGCCGGCATCCCCTCCGTCTGTATTTCATACCGATTCCACAACAGCACTTGGCACAGAGCTTCAGTCTTACACTGTCCCAGTTAATCTAGCTACTCCTAAGGATTCCCATTCCCGGGCATCTGTAGACAGGGCTGGCCCCAGGTCTACTTGCACCCTGTGCGATAATTTTTGGATTGCCCTCCCCCCACACCTTCCAATAACAAAAAACACACATTGCCTCCCACAGAGACAAAAACACACATATTCCCCCTTACATCTAACTGTCATACATTCCCCCCCTCACCCCACAATGTAACACATTACAGGCCAGGAAGAAAATAAAGGAAATAAGGGGTGGAATTAGATGTGTGCAAAAACAAGATGTAGATAAAATATCAGAGCTTCAGAAAATATGTCAAGTTTCATAAAAATACAAACATTATGCAGGGGCGTAACTAGATATTTGAAGGCCCCATAGCAAAAGTTTGTAAGTGCCCCTATGTACGACCCAATAGTGAAAAATGTATATAACACATATAAGTTTGACAAGCAATATGGGCTCCCCTCAGCTCTGGGCCCCATAGCACCTGCACCCTTTGCACCTATGGTAGTTACGCCTATGATATTATACCTAAGGACCACTTCAATCACATACAATTACATACAATCAAACAATTGAATAAGCTTTGCACAGATGTGTCACACCAGAATGAGGAGAGAGTTTATCATCATAGTGCCCCCAGTATCCATTATTCCACATTGTAGTGTTCCCAGTAAATAATATGCTACACCAGTTTACATTGTGCCACATACCGACTTACCGGAGGGCAGGGTGCTTTTTGCCCTTTATAAATAGGACTGGGTGCGGTGCCCCTCTAAAACAGCCTAGCGGAAATGCTATATATAGATATATATATGTATATATTCAAGGCATGCTATATTGTCCTATATGTGTGTGTATGGGGCGAAAATGCGTAATTTAGCCCTGCTACTGTTTGCCGTGACGGGGGTGGGGCTAAAAGACATGGGAACCCTGCTCAGCTGTGTCTCCTCTCTGGGCATCGCCCGGAGAGTAGATAATAAAAATTAGTAAGTATGGCCCGCACATTATACCAAACTGCAATGCCCACACATATCACACTGTAGTGCTCACACATTATACCACATTGTAGTGTCCTCACATAACCACACAGTAGTGTCCCCCACATTATGCCACACTATGGTGTCCATACATTATACTACAGTATAATACCCTCACCCCACACACACACACACACATTATGCCACACTGCAGAAACCTCACATTCTAAATTCTAGTGATCTCTGATCCCACAGCACAGTCTCATGGGTGTTATTATTACCCAGTAGTGCATTGCATTGCCCCCAGTAGCTGCCTGCAGTCAAAACAGCCTTGATGACTGACCCGGCAAGCAGCTGCACTGCAGCATCAGATTGTGGGCCAGATGTATTTACCGAGGCGAAGCAGGAAGCACTACCGATGAGATGTATTAACATCTCATCGGCCGCATCGGGGGAGTGTTAACTTCCCTCTCCTGCGATCCCTGCGTGAGTACACATCACATCAGCCTAGTGCTGATGCGCTGTATCTCAGTCCCGTCCGGCTCCACTGAGCATGCACGGAATCTCGCAAGTATCGTGAGATCCCGCAGGCAGCCCTGGAGCCAGCAGCCACCGCAGCAGGGACAGCACTGGAATAGGGCATCACCAGGCTGTAGCTGTCTATAGCAACAGTTGCAGTAGGTGGAACGGTCAGGCAAACTGTTCATACATAGCCCTGCCTATCAGCGCTGCTATCATGTAGATATTGGCGCCGAAAATGAAGGGCGCATAGCGCCCCTGTCATTTTACAGCCCTGCCCCCCCATTCATGCATGGTGGAGAAGCGGTATCAGCGCACAACGTGGCGGTTAATACATCTCCCCTTGTGTATCTATCACTGGGTCTGCAGGGTGTAGCAAGAGGCCAGCGGAGCGTAAAGGTGACAACGCCTCTCCAGCCCAGTTTTGTCCCGTAATGCATATCCCCGCTTACCGCATTGTGCCGCCCTGCGTATCACCTTCGGTAAAACATGACATGATGCCACTGTAGAAAATGTACTGACTTAGCCAACAGTAACTCTGAAAAATATTTTAAAAATTGTTATTAACAATTAATGACTGGTAGTTCTCTTTTATTTCAGAAAACTTGTATGAAATGAGTTTCCACCTAACTTCATCTAAAGTACAGAGACAGTCTTGAATGATGAATTTATTGGTGGTTTAGAGCAAAAGTGTAAAAGGTAATTATGAACTGATTTAAGTGAGCAGATGATTTGCTGATGCTTTGCCAAATAATTCAAGTAGGTTTTTTAATGAAGGAGTGGAAATTTTAATGAGTTTGTTTCAAAGGGAAATTAATGTGCTATTATTAAATGAGGAGACTTAATCTTTCAAGTGAGTGGCCTCAAATAAAATTCAAACACCCTTCGGCCCCAATTTCTGCTAATTGCTGGTGCTACATACAGTATTTTGTGTAAACTACAGAATATCAGGATACAGGTTAGAAAGACAGAATTGTCCTTTTCCTTTTGAATTATCCATCTCTCTCTCTGGTGTACCTGTATAGATGGACTATTCTATTCACTTCTAAAGTGGAGGTCAAAGCATATTGGATGCGGGATCGGTATGGAATACGTCCGGTGGTTCTAATCCCGAAAGCGGAAGACCTGCAGTGAAGATCCTGACAGGTAAGTATTTTTTCTATCTG
This sequence comes from Taudactylus pleione, assembly GCA_031769625.1. Taxonomy (NCBI): domain Eukaryota; kingdom Metazoa; phylum Chordata; class Amphibia; order Anura; family Myobatrachidae; genus Taudactylus; species Taudactylus pleione. Next base: position 514,199 of record JAUIMM010000518.1, read on the forward strand.
CTAACCTAACCCCCCCCTAACCTCCTTTAGGGGTGCCTAACCTCCCCCCTAAGTGCCTAACCCTAACCCCCCTGTAAGTGCAAGTGCCTAACCCCCCTGTAAGTGCTTAAACCTAACCCCCCCTTCCCCGCAGCCTAAAACTAAGTCTCCTGGGGGGGTGCCTAACCCTAACCTCCCCCCAGGGGTGCCTAACCCCCCCTTCTCCTAACCTAACCCTCCTGGGGGGGTGCCTAACCCTAAGTCCCCCATGGAAGCCCCTAACCCTCCCTCCCCACGCGGATAGTACGCGCCCGGCTTACCTTTGATCTGTATGCCGGGCGTCGGGCTTCCGGTATAGGTAAAATTACAGGTGTTGGGATTTCGACGCCTGCCATTAGACCCTTGCTGGGATTAGACCGTCGGCATCGGCCACCGATTGGATGCACAGTGCAACAAACCTTGGTTCACCTGGAAATTCTCATCAGTAACCTCAAAGTATAACATATTCTCCACAGTGAGAAGATACCTCATCAAATCACAATGTGCAGAGAGGAGCTGCAATGTGCTAATGTGTAAACATCATAAGACAATCCAACCTTCTAACAGCCTCCCTTTCATTAAATGTGAGGAGGATGAAGTACGACAGCAGTCATCCTGAAGCAAAACGTATAACTGAGGCCTTGACTGCTATGTTGGTGTTAGACGTGCGTCCGGTATCCGCCATTAGTGCAGTGGGATTTAGACAATTGATGGAGGTAGTGTGTCCCCGGTTCCAAATCCCGTCTAGATTCCACTTCACTAGGCAGGCGATACCGAGACTGTACAGAAACGTCAGAAAAAGTGTCCTCAGTGTCCTGAAAAATGTGGTTGTACCCAATGTCCACTTAACCACGGACATGTGGACAAGTGGAACAGGGCAGACTAAGGACTATATGACTGTGACAGCCCACTGGGTAGATGTATTACCTTACGCAGCAACAACAGCAGCGTCACCAGTAGCAGCATCTCAGAAACGCCAGCTCGTTCCAAGGCAGGCTACGCTGTGTATCACCGGTTTCAGTAAGAGGCACACCGCCGACAACCTCTTAGAGAAACTGAGGGAAATCATCGCCCAGTGGCTTACCCCACTTAGACTCTCCTGGGGATTTGTGATATCTGACAACGCCACCAATATTGTGCGGGCATTACATCTGGGCAAATTCCAGCACGTCCCATGTTTTGCTCACACAATAAACTTGGTGGTGCAGAATTTTCTGAAAAGCGACAGGGGCGTGCAGGAGACGCTTTGGGTGGCCCGAAAAATTTCTGGCCACTTTCGCCATTCAGCGACCGCGTGCCGAAGACTGGAGCGCCAGCAAACACTCTTGAACCTGCCTCGCCATCACCTGAAGCAAGAGGTTGTGACGCGGTGGAACTCAACCCTCTATATGCTTCAGAGGATGGAGGAGCAGCAAAAGGCCATTCAAGTCTATACATCCACCTATGACATAAGCAAAGGAGGGGGTATGCACCTGACTCAAGCGCAGTGGAGAATGATTTCCGTGTTGTGCAAGGTTCTCCAACCCTTCGAACTTGCCACACGTGAAGTCAGTTCAGACACTGCCAGCTTGAGTCAGGTCATTCCCCTCATCAGGCTTTTGCAGAAGCAGCTGGAGAAAGTGAAGGAGGAGCTAAGACGGAGCGATTCCGCTCGGCATGTGGGACTTGTGGATGAAGCCCTTCATTCGCTTTGCCAGGATTCCAGGGTGGTCAATCTGTTGAAATCAGACCACTACATTTTGGCCACCGTGCTCGATCCTAGGTTTAAAGCCTATGTGGTGTCTCTCTTTCCGGCCGACACAAGCCTGCAGAGGTGCAAAGACCTGCTGGTGAAAACACTGTCAGCTGAAGCGGAAAGTGACACGTCAACAGCTCCTTCTTCATTTTCTCCTGCAACTGGGGCTGCCAGGAAAAAACTTATGTATCCTAAGCAACCCGCTGGCGGTGATGCAGGGCAGGCAGGACCAAGTTTGGACATCTGGTCCGGACTGAAGGACCTGGCAACAATTTCTGACATGTCTACTGTCACTGCATATGATACTGTCACCATTGACAGAATGGTGGAGGATTACATCGGTGACAGCATCCAAGTAGGCATGTCAGACAGTCCATACCTGTACTGGCAGGAAAAAGAGGCAATTTGGAGGGCCCTGTACAGACTGGCTCTATTTTACCTGAGTTGCCCCCCCTCCAGTGTGTACTCCGAAAGAGTGTTTAGTGCAGCCGGGAACCTTGTCAGCGAAAGGCGTAGGAGGCTGCTTCCACAAAATGTGGAGAAGATGATGTTCATAAAAATGAATTACCAACTCTTCCAGGGAGACCAGCCTCCAGAACGTACAGAGGGACCTGTGGTGGTGGATTCCAGCGGGGACGAGTTAATAGTCTGTGAGGATGAGGATGTACACAACACTGAAGAGGGTGAGGAATCGGTGGATGAGGAGGATGAGGACGACATCTTGCCTCCGTAGAGCCAGTTTGTGCAGGGACAGATTAATTGCCAGCTTGTTTTGTGGGGGCCCAAACGAATCAATCATTTCAGCCACAGTCGTGTGGCAGACCCTGGCACTGAAATGATTGGTTAAAGTGTGCATGTCCTGTTTATACAACATAAGAGTGGGTGGGAGGGCCCAAGGACAATTCCATCTTGCACTTCTTTTTTTTCTTTGCATTATGTACAGTTTGGGGCCTAGTTTTTCAAACTGCCATCCTGTCTGCCACTGCAGTGCCACTCCTAGATGGGCCACGTGTTTGTGCCGCCCACTCGTGTCGCTTAGCATAGCCTTTTGGACATAAAAACACTATTGTGAGGTGTTCAGAATAGACTGGAAATTAGTGGAAATTAAGGTTATTGAGGTTAATAATAGCATAGGAGCAGAAAATCCAACACATTCTGTGATTTTAGCTGTTTTTATTCTTTTTAAAAAAAAAAATACAGATCCAAAACACGGAAGGGTGGTTTTGGCAAAACCAATCCAGATCCAAAACACGAACAAAGATCCAAAACACGAAAAGTGGCCGGTGCACACCCCTAAATTTAACACACGTGGACTTAACCAGGAGATATCACTGATATCTCCTGTGCTAAGTTTGTAAATGAATACTAAAATAACGGTAATTAAGGAAAATGTCCTTAAGACCGTTATTTTAGTGTTGATGAATAGGCCCCTAAGTCACTATTTTTTACAAATGGAAAAGGGTTAGTAAATAGGCTATGCTACAAATTATTACTGCTATGATATAAATTATTCCTGTTAGCACAAACAGCTTATCTTTTTGTTTATAAATAGACAACTTTGGCCCTCATTCAGAGCCGTACGCTCTGAGCAGAGCGCACGCTCTGAATGAGGGCCGGCCTCCATTTTCATGGAGCGTCCTCCTGGACGCTCGTATAGCTGTGGGTCACCACCCACAGGCTATACGAGCATGCATTGTGATGGTCGCGATGGTCGAGACCATCGCGACCATCGAATTTGCGAGCCGGAGCCTGCGGTTGAGGTTTTCAACCGCAAGCTCCGGAGTGATTTTGGCTCTATCAGAGCCAAAATCACTCCCACTGACATCACTAGTGATGTCAGTGGGCCGGCTTCTGATGGGAGGCGTTCCCGTGGGAACGCCCCCGTCAGGGAGGCACGCCCACCAAAGGGGGCGTGCTGTCAATCAACATTGACAGCACGCCCCCTTTGATCGGACACAACGAGAGAAGGACTTTCCTTCGCTCGTCGCGTCTGGCGCATGCGCACGACGCAGCTCCCTCCGTCGTGCGCATGCTCAGTCCATAACATCGACCCACTTGCGAGCGGACAGCCGCTCGCGAGTGGGTCTGAATCAGGCCCATTAATAGCAATGCAGTTTTTTCATGGTAATTTCCTTTTTTTTCCCTTGTGGTTAAACAGGTGTGCTGCTTTTAACACACCCTTAAAATTCATTTGCTGCTATGTACTTTGGGGCTGATTCAGCGTGCAATGCTGAACGCAGATTCCCGATTATCTGGAATCTACGCACGCGCAGGACCCATTCTGTGAGTGCAGAATGTGTCCTGCCTAGTCACACCCAGCTGCTTCGATGCCTCTGCCTGATTTACAGGCAGAGGCATTTAAGGGTTGGTGCAGGGGCCGGCCCAGCGTTCCCGGAAATGGGGGCGTGTCCGTCCCAATTTCCGGGAGTAGCAAGGCCAGGGACTGCGTTGACAGGTGCAGTGTCCTGGCCTCGCAAGCTGGCCAGCCTGCACCGCCCACCATCGCGACCATCGATGGTCGCGATGGTGATCCCAGCCTGTGACCTTGGCCCTCATTCAGAGCTGCTCGTTAGCGGCAGTACGCTCGTTCCGAGCGATGTTTGCACATCTGCGCATGCGTACGGTTTTTAGTACGCATGCGCGAACCAGTCAGTGCGGCCGAAAATCGTTGGTACGCAATATAGCGAGTGCCTGCTATTTTGAATGACAGAATGAGGCGTATGTGGGTGGTAACAGGGGAAGGTGCTTGAAAACGGGGAGTGGAGATCCGAACGCAGGCGTGCTTAAAGGTCAAAACGGGCGTTTTATGGGTGTGTATATTTAAAACAGCAGCGTCATTGTTCACGTCACTGGGTTATTTTATAGCCAGAACTGCTCGCAAATTTGTGGTAGCAAACACCAACCACAAGAATAGCGAGCAGTTCATACGCTGGTCGATGTACTCGATTAATCTAATAAATAGCGGACATGACGTAGGATGCGAGCGGCCAGGGGGCGTTTTTAACAAATAAACGAGCGTATGTTTTGCTCGCTCGTTCAGACTTAGAGGTGTGAACAGACTACAATGTGCGTACGGATCATTTGAATAGCCACCCCTTGTTTTTAAACGAACGACCGCAAATAGCGAACGGCTCTGAATGAGGGCCTTTGTTCAAAGTGCTGGGATCGCAAATGCAGCATGGGGTGTCATACACCTCCTGCTGCATTTGCATATTAGCAAGGACGGAATTGCAAAGCTGCCTACATGCAGCTTTGCAGTTTTGATCCTTGCTGAATCACCTGCTATGTACGTAATGAGCATTGCCATAGACTACACTGTATTTTCAAAACTGGCAAAAACTGAAGATACCAAGAATATAAAAATGGTTTAGTTCTAATTGTAGCTTATACATTATCATACTTATGCTGGGTATGGCAGAACTAATAATAGATCAAGATGCCAAATAATTTTACGAGTAATTTATATTAAATAGGAAGATCACAGTAAAATAATAGATATAAAACTGCACTTCACAACACTGTATCATACCATAATGGTTTGTACTTGGACTGATATAGAATATAAATGACTATGGGCCTGATTCACTACAGATCGCTATTGCGATCACCACTGCGATTACGCATGTAGCCCCGCTGCAAAAATATGCTAATAAATGCTATCGCAATGCCGTCGCACAGCCAGCATAGAGACGCCCACTACCGCTATCTTACGTCCATAATGCCTTGCAGTCCTGTGTAATCATCGGTAACATCGGCCCCTCACGCAGAATTACATCAGGTCTGACCTTACTCAGAAATTGCTAACCTCATTGTACACGGTGAGTACTCAAGCTGAGTATGCTGTCACAGTGAATAATTTATGCACGCCCATGAAATGGCGTTCACATGGCCTAGCACACCTGCGTTTCGCCGACCACCTCACGTCACCACCCCCAAATGCTCACTGCCTGTCAATCACTGGTCTGTGTGATCGCACTGTGATTGAAGTGATGCCTTCGCACAAGTGCACTGCGATGCATGCGCAGTACGCAACAATCGGCCGTATGCGTACGCTTTAGCAGTTGCGATCCATGCTGTATCAGGCCCCATATTAGGTAACCAATCTTAATTGTCCACATACAGTATGAGCCATCAATAGCACATTTGTAGAGAATGATCTGTCCCGTTAGAGCCTCACCAAACAAGTTTAAAGAATCAATAACAGTCCGCTCGTCCACATCCAGATCTCCAGGTCTATAGCGGTGTGAGCCATGTCAGGCTATGGCAATCCTGTGAGCGACTGATGAATAACTGGAATAGCAGTTCCACAGGCAATAATTAAGTCAGCTTGCGACATCCCCACACAGCGCTATAAGGTGAATACTCGGCGCATACAACAGACCTCCATCTTATTCCATTGGTGGCTATTTTGCGGAGTGCGCCAGGCAGAACTTTGACCCAGGGAACTTGTTCTGGTCCTTCCAATGGACGATATTGTCAGGATGCAGCCTCTGGTCGGCCGCTACCCACCTCCGCGCCAGCGTCCTTGGGTTTAGGTGTTCAGTCGCTGGGAGTGGAGGTGAGTGGTGGATGAGTATTCTCCCCAGGGTCTGCTAGGGCTTCCATGTGTGTGTCCTGGTTCCCGTGGTAGCGGGCATGGGCGTAGCCATGTTGGTCCATATCACCTGACTAGTCTCTTCCAATGGTAGCCCTGCGGTCACTCAGCTGATCCTCTGATCCAATGACCAGCTACCTAGGGGTATTTAGTCTCACTCCAGGAGCAGAAAGTTGCTGTTCAACTTCACTTCCCTAGTGCCTGTGATACCTTGTTTGTTCTTGGTTCGAGTTATATTTGCGACCAGAGACTACTCACTGTATATTCTTATTAGTGCTACTTCGAGCAAGCATACGTCTGGTTTCCATTGACAGTCCGGTGTCCTATCTATGTCCGGACGTCCAGCTTCATATTTCCATGTTTGCCCACGTATACTTCATACTTCTGTGGCAGGACTCTCAGCTACAGTATTATCTAGGCATCTCCTAAAAGAGCTCCAAGTCTGGATACCCGTGTGTGCTACTATCTTTTTCTTGAGTTTGTTTAGTTTTACTACCAGCTACCTCCGCTTGTGTTCTCCCAGTAACAGGATTAATTTCCACTCTCAGAACTTCAACCAGTATAAGTTTCCAGTGTCTTTGCCCCATGCTCTCCGTGTGTCTGGATCCACAGTGCAGTCAGGGCCTATTTCAGACCCGCTTGCGAGCGCTGAGCGCTCACAAGCGGGTCGATGTTGGCCAAGTGCGCATGCACATGATGGAGGCGGCTCCGTCGTGCGCATGCGCACGACCCGAATAACGACGGCCAAGCCGTCGTTATGGGTCTTGCACCAAAGGCGGCGTGCTGTCGATGGTGAGTGACAGCACGCCCCCTTTGGTGGGCGTTCCGGGGGCGTGGCTGCCCAGATGGAGGCGTTACCATGGGAACGCCTACCATCTGGGAACGGCCCCACTGACATCACAAGTGATGTCAGTGGGAGTGCTTTTGGCTCTGATAGAGCCAAAAACACTCCAGGGCTTGCGGCAACGAGACCCTACCGCAAGGGTCTCGTCGCAAGCCCGATGGTCGCGATGGTCTTGACCATCGCGACCATCATTTTGGCCACTCGCTATAGCTGTGGGTGGTCACCCACAGCTATGCAAGCGGCCAGGAGGCCGCTCTTAAATTCAGAGGGACGGCCCTGATTCAGAGCGAGCGCTCTGTCAGAGCGTTCGGCTCTGAATCAGGGCCTCAGTACACGTCTGGACCCACAGTGCACTCAATACACTAAATTGTGCCTGGATTCACAGAGCACTAGTATACTAAATTGCGTCTGGATTCACAGTGCACACAGGGCCTGATTCAGACCCGTACGCGAGTGCATAGTGCTCGCAAGCGGGTTGATGGTCGGCCAGTGCGCACGCGAGCCCCGTAGCGAGTGAGAACTTCACTTGCTCCGGGGCTCGCTACAAAACGGGGCGGCTGTCGATGTTGATCGACAGCTCGCCCCGTTTTGTAGGCAGGGAGGGGGGGTGGCTGGACAAACGGAGGCGTTCCCAAAGGAACGCCTGACGTTTGTGGGCGGCCCTACTGACAAAATTTGTGATGTCAGTAGTGAACTTCCTGCTCTATTAGAGCAGGAAGTTCACTCGGGCTTGCAGGAACCGAGACCGTACCACAAGACCCTACCACAAAAGCTGTGGGTGGTCACCCATAGCTATGCAAGTTGCCTGGAGACGGATTTATTTATTTATTTTAAATCCGCCCTGATTCAGAGTGAGCGCACGCAAATAGCAAGTGCCTCTGAATCAGGCCCTCATTACTCTATTTGTGTTTGGATTCACAGCGCACTCAGGGCCTGATTCAGCAAGAGCCGCAATTGCAAAGCTGCATACAGACAGCTTTGCATTACGTATCCGAGCTGCGTTGTCCAACGCAGCATCGGATACTCTGCGGACCATCGGCTGGCTCTGTGACCCATGGGGTCCCACAGCCGCCCGCCGCAGATTAGAGAAAGAGGCCAGAAAATCTCTGTCAGCCGACGGAGATCCTGGCCTCTTCCCTCCCCCCCAACAGTGGCGACACACCTCCATTTCGGGAAACGGAGGCCATCGATGCCCCCTCCCCGCCCACAAACACAAGCAGACTGTCAATCTCTGACAGTTTGCGTGCGGAATCACAGACCTGTCCTGCACATGCACAAAACGGGTCATGCGTCTGCACAGATTCCCGATCATTGGGAATCTGCGTTCAGCAGTGCACGCTGAATTAGGCCCTCAGTACTCAATCCTAAGTCTGGATCCACTGTGTACTTACCCATCTTCAGGAGACTGGATTTACAGTGTAACTATTTCACCACCTAGCGCCTGGATCCCCGTTGCCCTTTTTGCTCCAGTCTATGGCCCGTATTAAATATTGAAGTGAAAAGTCCGTGCTGGGGGATCACTGTGGGCACCCCCGTTTAGCCCTGCAGAATGTGTCCTGCATTGTTACATAGCCACGACAGGTGTTTTTTCCCCACATTGAAGAAGTGATGCAGAAGAGCACTTAGGTTTTTTTTTACATTTTTAAAAGTGGTGTTATCAAATTTGGGGTACATGAAAATGGGTACTAGTATATTTTTAAATCCCTAAACTAATGTTTAAAAAATTCAGCAAAAATGCACATGCCGGTAATAGCCTATTCTAGAAAACACCTGCCACATATCTACAGAATACCCCTAAACCTATTTTGCTATTTTTAAACACTGTTCCCCATTTTCCTTTTTTTTCCCCAAACCTAAAATAATTTTTTTGGGGTGCCCCTATTTTTTTTTTAAACTTTTTTTTATACAGTTCATTTTTAGGGGCTAATCCCAGGGATGCAGGCTGTTTTTTTAAGCCTGCACCCTAAAACCCCAATTCTGCACTTTTTTTCGCCATGTAAAACATAGTGAAAAGTTATCCCTGTTTTTTTCAAAGACTTTTCGAATCTGCGAAAAGTCTTTGAAATTGAATATGGGGATAATTGAAATAGGCGAAAATTACGTCATCGGCGATAAATTGCCGACTTTTTGCAGCCTAATTGAATACCCCCCTGTGTCTGGATTCCCAGAGCACCATTCTAAGTTCAGCTTCATTGCACCTCCGTACACTATCTGTCAGAGTTCAGCCGGGGATCGGCCGTCCCTTACCGTCCGCCGGCTTCCTCTGACTTCCTGGGCAGTCGGGCGGCGACGTGGGAGGTGCTGAGCATTCTCCCTGATGCTGGTGTCTCGGGCGGCCTGGTGCGCGGGGATCGGAGTCCCTGTCATGGGCGCCGCCATGACGCTTCCTTTTCAGACTGTCCTTCCTTCCCTGACAGTCTGGACGGTCAGCTGACGCTGTGGACCAATCAGTGGGCTTCCAGGGATATATATCCGTCTCCTGTGTATCAGGTAGTTGCCTGAACAACCATTGTCACTGCTAGTGTTACTAGTGGTCTCTCGTTCCAGGTTCCTTTTCTTCCAGTGATCTATTCCTGTGTACAGCTATATCGTTTATCTCACCAGTGCTTTACCACCTCAGCCTGTGTGCAGCTATATCATCCATCTCACCAGTGCTTTACTACCTCAGCCTGTGTGCAGCTATATCGTCCATTTCACCAGTGCTTAACCACCTCAGCCTGTGTGCAGCTATATCATCAGTGTTTAACCACCTCAGCCTGTGTGCAGCTATATCATCAGTGCTTTACCACCTCAGCCTGTGTGCAGCTATATCATTCATCTCACCAGTGCTTTACCACCCCAGCCTGTGTGCAGTATACCTCCATTCCACCAGTGTGTTACCACCGCCGCCTGTGTGCAGTATACTATCCATTTCGCCAGTGCTTTACCGTCACAGCCTGAGTGTAGTTATACGTACCAAAATCTCCAGCGTTATAATCTCTGGCTGGCTCCAGTACTACTACCCACCTCGTTACTGGACTCTGTGGTCCCTACCTACGTGTTACAGTATTGCACCGTGGTGCACTCTTTCTGACCGGCAACCCAGTAGAGTGTGTCCGCAGTACACACTTCCTTGTACCTCAAGTACAGTGTCCCTACGTGCCCCTTACTGGCACCGACCCTTTGGGCCACGAGTGTTCGTCTCTCCTTTTTCCCGCAGGCTTTGGTCACCTAGTCAAAGGACCGCGACCTGCTTACGAGGTGCAGCTCAAGCCCATATCCAGATTGGTGGGGTCACTGGTGAACACCATCTCGTGGGTTAGATTCCGCACCTTTGACTAGGTCTCGCCAACGACCAAGACCCGTGGATGCGGAGGTCGTACATTCAGGCCCCTCGCCTCCGTTTCCTCCCGCAGCCTCAGGCCTCAGCTTCCAGAAAACCGCCCCCCAGCGTGACACTATCCTGCATCTAGGTTTCCACCTGTGTATTGGTTACTGATATACTTCTAGTGCCTCTCTGGTGTTTTACTGAGTTTGTGTTCTTCTGTTTTTTTCCCACTAGTGCCGGATACCTGACCAAAGGGCTGCAACCTGCTTACCGGGTGCAGGTTAAACCCAAATCCCACCTGGAGGGGTCACTGGTGAACACCTCCAGTTAAGTTAGACTCCGCACCTTTGGTCATGTCTCGTCAACATCCGGTACCAGTGGACGAGGAAGGCATATACTGTACACAGGTCCTTCACCTACCATACTCTGCAATCCCCTGGTCTGTGACTCCTACCCCCGGCTTTTGTCCTCCATCTGAGGAATCCCAGTATCCGAATCGTGACAGACATCACATAATAAAACTTTATAACTTGAAGATTTAAACCCGGGCAATGTCGGGTACTTCAACTAGTGACGTTTCAAAATAAACAGGGCCGGATTAAGGCTTCTGGGGGCACTGGGGCAACTAAGTTGTGGGGGCCCCCTCCAAGCCACATGGCGCCTGTGCCTACCCTACTGCCCCACCCCCATCCCCCGCAGCCACAAGGCATCTGTGACTTTCTGGTCCCGCACCCCCCCCCTCCAGCCCCATATGGAGCCTCTCTTACCTTAAGTGTCCTGGCCAGAAGAGCTGCTCCTCAGCGTCACGGACATGTGTCACAAGACGCTGATGAGGGGACTCTGAGCCGCTCTGAGTCTGTGCTGCATACAGCAACACTCTGCATACAATAGAACAGCCGCGGCTTCTGAGCCCGGCCACCATCCGGGAACAGGTGCCGCTGGACACCTGTTCTCAGCAGGGTCACATCGACCCTGTGCGGGGGTCCCTCTATGTGTGGGCGCCCAGGGACGACCACCCCTGTCGCCCCACCCCCCTTAATCCGGCCCTGAAAATAAATGACAGAAATCATCTGGTATAAAGAAACTTTATATGTGTATCCCAACCATTGTTCATGTGAGTTGGGTACGCTCTATTACAAATTTATTTTGGGTATTACATGTGATGTATATACAGTAAAAGAAACCTTTATGTGTATTTCCCACACACTCCTTAAGTGAGTTTTCGGGACGCCTACCCATATATCTAGTGATGGCGAGGCTCTATTCTTTAATATGCGTCTAACCATATGAGCACCATTCCCACTTTTTTTGTACACTAGGGGGACATTCTTATTTTAAAATTAACATTACTTCACATTGGTTCCCTGTTTTCATTTTTATGTTTCATACTTCTACTCTCGTCCTGGAGTAACCTGGAATAAGTGGAAGGAGTTATGTGAAGGTATCGGGAATACAACAAGCGTTAATGTCTGGATTGGTTTTGGTTTGAATCATTTATTTGGCATTTAAGTGTCTGTATCGCCTTTGATCCTCTCCTTTATCATTGTAACGGTAAAGAGAACAATAAAAACAACTAAATAATTATGCATCAATTTAAAGTACAATTGAATCTGTGTTTGGATGTTCAAATTAGCAATGTCAGGTTCATTGTAAAAGAAAATGTGTTACTGAAAAAGACTCTTAAGAGGAAGTTATGAGATTTGTCTAGATCTGGGACTAAAGTTTGGTCATAAAAGTTATAGGAAGTGAAAATGATTAATGCACAGCAAGCATCACAATCTAGTACCACAAAAACTACATAATATAAGGAAAGATGCTATATTTTATAGAGGTATGCATTTATTTTAGACAGATATTCTTAAGGTTTGATACATTTATAGTATACATATTTTGTATTGTTTTAATTTCCTCCAGAAGTCCGGGGGGTAGATAGTGTTCCTTGTTCAGTGTTTTATGCTACTAAACTATTGATGAGCTATGCAACTGTCTAGGTTCACCTAAAAGTGATAGCTGATGGTTACCCTTCCTAATCCTGAACATAGAGCAGGAAATATTTGAATGATATGATATGTTCATGCACATCATGGCACCTTACGTATACGAATGCATATGCCTATTAAATGTATTAATTGATATGTATAACTGATAATCTGTCCCCAGGTAGTCCAGTGGGGATCAGGGAGTGTCCAGTGATGACAGAATGCAGTAGGATTATTTAAAGGATTGGGGGCTGGTTTACCTTCCTGGAGCCCATTGTGTAAAAATTTTATAAAACAAGGGGCTCTATTTACTACAATCCGCATTTTGAATGCAGGTTGGGAGTGTGATATTACCAACTGAATTCGCACTGCAAATTCAGGCAATATCACAGGGATTTACTAAAAAATCCCTTGCAGGGACAGAACTTACGATAAAGCTCTGTCCCTGCGAATCCCCTCCGCACACTAATCACGGTATTTTTGCAAAAAATACCGTGACAAGTGCCCCTGTCGCTAAGCCCTGCCACCCGCGATCGCGACCCCCCTTAATTGCACTTACCTGCAGTGATCGGGGCTCCGGTGATGTCCTCCATGGCTCCGGTCAGCTGACATCCCAACCTGCACTGGGACCCGGTCACCTGATGACCGGGTCCCAGTGCATGATGGGAGACCAGCTGACTGGAGGGAGGACATCACCAGAGCCATGATCTCCGGTCCCTGAACTCAGGTAAGTTTTTTTTCTTTTTCACTATATATATTTTTTTTTAGCAGTGATCAGCGTGTGGTCTGTTTAGACCACACAGCCGATCACTGGGGCCGGCTCCAGGTTCTGCTCTGCCTGTTAGAACAGAGCAGGAGTCTGGTAACCAGGGGAGACCCTCCAGGTGGCATTATTATCACAGGTCTTCCCCCGGTATTTTTTTCACAAATTATTTTTAGTAACTTTGGCCAGATCACATTTCCCATTTCCCCTATATGGGCCAATGAATAGCATTAGTAATATAAGGGATGTAGTGACACTACCCCTGCCCAGAATGTAGTGACATTACCGCTGCCCGGAAAGCCGGCCGTTGGAATCCCATCAGTGGAAGGATGACCCAGGTGTATAAATAGGCGTCGAAATCCTGATGCCTATCTTTAGCCCAACGACGATATCTCGACATCCAGCAATCCGAATGAAGGTAAGCGGGGATAGATAGCTCTTAGCTGCGGGGGGGGAGAGGGTTAGGTTTAGGCATCCCTGGGGGGACTTAGGGTTAGGCACCCCCTCAGAGGGTTAGGGTTAAACTAGGGGGAGAGGAGGTTGGGGTTTGGCATCCCCAGGGGGGGTTAGGTTCAGGCACCCCCCTGGAGGGTTAGGATTAGGCTGCGGGAAGGGTAGATTAGGGTTAGACACCACCGGGGGGGGAGGTTAGGGTTAGGCACCACTAAGGGAGGGATAGGGTGAGGGGGGGAGAGGGGAGGGATAGGGTGCCCCTGCCAGGATATGTTGTCATCGGGCTTCCGGCGTCAGTACGAGAACCGGTGGCTATTCAGCCATCGTTCGGTATTTCATACCGATTCCCTAATATAATCCTGCTGGTTCTTGTAAAATCTCTTGGCTCTTTGCGCTCCTGTGAAATACCTGTCACTGCTGTGTTCATATGACCAAAAGATCAAAGCACATGCTGGAATCCTTCTCCTAGCTGTCCTGTGTTGAGCCTAGTATCATGTCAGCGGAATTGGTATGTATGACCGCCGTACCTCAGCCCAGCGGATGAAATCCCGACACCGGAAGGCCGGCAGCTGAAGATCCTGACTGAGGTGAGTAACTACCTTAACCTTCCCCCCTAACCCTCCTTTAGGGGTGCCTCCCCCCTAGTGCCTAACCTCCCCCCAGGGGTGCCTAAACCTAACCCCCCCATCCCCGCACCCTAAACCTAACCCTTCCGGGGGGTGCCTAGCCCTAACCTCCCCCCAGGGGTGCCTGACCCTAACCCCCATTCCCCTAGCCTAACCCTCCTGGGGGGGTGCCTAACCCTAAGTCCCCCCAGGGGACCCTAACCCCCCACCCCTCCCATGGCTATTTGCTCCCGACACCCGCCTTACCTATGATCAGTATGCCGGGCGTCAGGATTTTGGCATGGGGCTAATGATTGGCGTTGGTATTTAGACGCCTATAATTAGTCTTGTGCCGGGATTTCACTGTTGGGAAGCTGGCAGTCAGCATTTTGACCGCCAGCTTCCTGACTACATACAGTGTCAGCATTCTGTCAGCTATCCAGCAATCCTGATCCAAAATAAGTAGTCAGGAAAAGTTCAGCCACAGTAACGTAAAGTAAAGAGTTGCTTCAGCAGTTGCATATTGCCCAAGAAGCTGAAGTTGTGTCACATACCCATGAAGGCTTCTGGTGGTGGCAGTTATACTCTCCTTTAACAGATACCTCATTCATGTGCAGTTTACACTAGCCGTCAGTCCCCTGCCTGTTCCTGGTAGATGAGAGAACAGGTGAACTGTACCAGTTGTCCTGTTAATAGCGTTTAGCAGAATTCCTCAGTGGGATTCTAATCAATTGTGGGAGAGGTTCATTCTGACTTTTAAGCAGAGGAGAATGGAAGCATATCCATACCTCCTGTTTGCTTATTTGCTGCTATCTGCATTTTTTTTATCTATAATATGCTATATAACCACAGGGTACAGGGACCTGTTATGTGATCATGGGACACATCAGTGACGTGTGGTGAGGTCAATGGCTGGGGAGGCACACATATCTTTTTTGTATTATTCTAATCGTTTTTATATCAAAACTCTGGAGCATGACAGGGAGTATGGTAGGGGAGGGAGTATGACAGGTGAGGCTCTGCCTCCGCTGACCGCACATCCCTGGAACACATGTAGCCTAACCTCAAAACTTAACATAGAACCTTGACTAGGCAAAAGACTTGGTATGATCAGTGTGCCCATGCTAGAGTAGGCTACTTTTAGTGAACAATGGACCTGATTCAGAGAGATGGACACAATGCCAATGTTGGAGAGGGGGAAATCATCATCTCATGCTTTGAAAATGGGTTTATTGACATCATGATGCTGTCACAGTTATGCACAAGGCACAGCGTTGTTGGCAGCCAGGAACGGCAAGAGTAGAGAACTGGGGAAATGTATTGGTCCTTGGATGTGCCATTCAGCTGCCAGCACAATACAAGAGCTCTGTGATACTGGTACAAGAGGTAAGATATTAAATACTGCATTGTGGTGTCTTGTGTTACTCCATACTGTTAGGGGCAATGAAAAAATGCAAATGTTTCCGGACATTGTAAACAGTAACATGGGCTCCGGTAATATGTTTGTATTCCACAAAGAAAGAAAAGAAAACTCTTTTTGTTGGGGGCACAAACTTGTTACATCTGTTAAAAAATGGTATTTTAATATTATATATCAACAAATATCAATGACATTATAACAACAAAACACAAATGGACGGAGACAACGCAGAACATATAAAATAATGTATCACACTGAGTGGTCCTCTAATCCTCACTCAAAGGTAGCGTAATGGTAACCTGCTACAAATGTTTCATACACTAAATAAGCTAGTAGATGTAATAGAGTGCCTAATTGGAACTCAACATTCATTTGCTAGTATTATGTTACATATGCATATATGTTACTTTGAATGTTGATTTCCAATTAGGTACTCTATTACATGTAATAGCTTATTTAGTGTATGAAACAATTGTAACAGGTTACCATTACGCTACCTTTGAGTGCTGAGTTCAAATCAGGCACTCTATTATATCCACTAGCAAATTAAGTATATTAAATATTAAACAAGTGTGGGATTTCTCCCTGTTACTTATGATCCGATTGTCATCTACTGTATGCATAGTATACTGTGGGATACTGTCTAATTAATTACCAAACCTGGTGTGTTAATACATAGAAGCTGTCAATTAAGTACTTGAGATCACTTGATCTATTATTTTTTTTATATTGATTATACTATGGTGGATGATTTCAGACTTTAGGTGGATTCTTTTGACTTTTTTTCACGCTCTCATCGGCACAGATTGACCGACAGCAGAAGCACTACAAGGGAATTGGTATCTGTCCTTATATGTACTCTCATCAAGTCTCCTCTGCACGACGTCTGAGAGGCAATGAGAATTGACAGCAGATGCGTGACATTACTGATTCCCTCTTTTCATAACATCTGCAATCTATCTTTATAAGAACTATTTTTCCTACTATTATAACTACTACTGAGGAGGGGAACACTCATCGAGATCTTTTGATGCATAATAGCAGATGACTTAACAGCAGTATCTTGTTCCTCAGACTTAGCAGTTCTTTTAAACCACACTTATCTTTTTTCTGTTCTATTTCTATAAATGTACACCACCCAATGAATAAAGTCTGTAAGATTCCCTAAATGTACTTTACTTATGTATAACAGTTATATACTTTTCATCATCTATCCATCGGTTAATCACACGATCTCAATATCCTCAGGGTCTTAAATTTACATATGATGAAATTTATTCATGACCATCTAATGTGAGGATTAGTGGACCACTCGGTGTGATACATTATTTTATATGTTCTAAGTTGTATCTGTCCATTTGTGTTTTGTTGTTATAATGTCATTGATATTTGTTGATATATAATATTAAAATACCATTTTTTAACAGATGTAACAAGTTTGTGCCCCCAACAAAAAGAGTTTTCTTTTCTTTCTTTGTGGTATATTGATATTTTACTCTAGGGGAGCACCGCCAACTTTATTTACTGATGGCATATATTTAACTGATATTTGCATACTGATGAAAAATATTTTTGATCTTTTGCCTCATGATTTGAGATTATGGCTAATAATATGACAGTGTAAAGCCTGTGCGGAGACACTATCTCTTTTCTGACTAATATGTTTGTATTGTAAAATGTTATTTAATATGGAAGTTACATTTTGTTTACTTGTACTGTATTTCATAATACCAGATAAACCACTGTGGGAAGCAAGTACAGTATGTTTTCTTAACACACAGTGTTTTCAATAGACCCACTGCTGAACTAAAACAATTTCGATACACCGTGGTCACTGAAGTGCTGAGAAGAGAAACCCTAGAATGAACACAACATGTGATGCAGCCTTATTCATGTCCTATAGAACTGGGTCATGTAGACCCTGAACATGCAGCAGTGAAACAAAAGGCCAGTAAAGAATGTGTGCAGAATGGCAGACACAAGGCAGTAAGAGGGGCGCTCTGGAATATTTATAGTGACCTATATGACTGGAAAAGCCCATTCAGATATCAGTAGGATTTGCAAACAACCAAGTGGCCAAATTGCATAGATGAGTCAGTTAAGCAAAGTGTTTTACTTCCCTCCAGCTCCAGCACAACCAATGGCATGATCAATGCCAGGGGAGGTCATTAGTTGACAGATGAGTTCTCCAATTCTTCAAAAATGTTATATTGTTATGAATGTAAAAGCCTAGGTCCTTAGTCAGAATTGCATGCAACCATGTAATGTGGACAGACCAATTTTTCACACTGCATATACATCCAAGCTAATCATGCGCAACTTTACTACGGGTAAATTAGAGTCATATGCATCTCAGCCTAATGTCCACTTGCATATGAAAGGGTGAAATTGGGCGGCAGCTAGGCGTTCCCATGTAAGATACGTGTTCTGAGGGCATGTAGGCAGAATTGTGTTATATTCAGAGGTGAGCGTACATCTGTTCTCTTGTACCAGATACAGAGCTGATGAAAATACGGTGCAGATCAGGGGCGGATTCAGGGGGTGGGGTCAGTATGATGACTCCCCCCCCTGCCCCAGTAAAGCTGGGCATCCACTATACAATTTTATGTCAGATATCTGTCCAATCTGGCTGGTTGGAATGAAAACCTGGTAATGTATGGGAGCAAATGACAATTGTCTATTTGCTCACAAACACTGGAAAATAGTTCAAAATGGTTGTTCAGACAAATTGGTTAAAACACACAAATTTAACCAATTTGAACAATTTTTTTGTCCTTTTTTTCATATGATCGACTGTCATATGCTCCCATACACAGGCCCGTCAAGAGCCAAGGCGGGCCCCAGTAATAGGGGGTGTGGCCTAATCTCGGGAGGCGTGGCCACGCCCCCTTGCCGGAAAAAAATTAAATAAAAAAGATTTGCAGCGCCGCTGCGCGCCGGGGTGGGGGCGCTCTGAGCCCCCTCAGCCCGGCACAAACCCGGGGGGGCGCGATCAGTGTGATCGCTCCCCCGCACAGGCATAGGAGACTGCTGTGGCTACTGCTCAGCAGCCACCAGCAGTCTCCAACTGCAGCTCAGCACACGTTGTGTGCTGGGCTGCTGTGAGGGAGGGGGGGGGGCGGTGCAGGACCCGGGCCCCCGCCGGGCCCCTCAGGAAGCCCAGGCCCGGGTAATCTGTACCCACTCCCCCCCCTCTCGGCACCCCTGCCCATACATTACCAGGTTTTCATTCCAACCAGCCAGATTGGACAGATATCTGACAGAAAATTGTATAGTGGATGCCCAGCTTAATGCTTCTTACCTGTCCAGTACTGCTGGCCGCTGTATAGCAGTGCAGCCGCAGCAGTCTCTTCTCTCCTAGTGGCCATGGATAGTGGATAGGTAAAGTGTTATGGGGTGTAGAGGGTGAGCGATTGTGATCACACTGATGACTTCCCTGCAAGACCCCCCACCACTGAATTTGCCTCTGGTGCAGATAGTGATGAATGCTCCTATCACAAGCAGATGGATAGGGGTGGTGCAGTAGCATAAATGCAGCAAACTGCGAACAGAAAGATCTGGGTTTATTTCTGTGCACGCAATGCGGGTGTAACTGCAGCCGACTTGCGAGCAAATCAGACCCCAATTCTGTATGTATGAGACAAACTTCAGTCCCACCATCAAGACTCATTGTAAATATACCAAAATGTTCAATGGGTATACGAAAAATATCAATGGGTCTAAAAATTCTAAATACTTTTGCAATCCAGTATGCATACTTGAGAATTTAACTTAGCTTTCCATGACCAGCAGAAAAATGGCATGAAAAAAAAATAACGGCGTACGTTGTGACACAGGAATTGGACAAAAGCCATATATAAGGTTTATGAAAGATAATGAAACATTATCTGCTGTTGGAATAGGATTACCTATTGAAGTGTAATCAGGTGTTGACGGATCACTTATATGTGCTTTATTATCAGTATGTTTACAAGCTATCTGCCCTCTTTTAAAAAAAAAAAACAAAAGCTATTACTTAATTTACGTTGTTATGTAAAAGTTTTATTCATCTTTAATTAGATGGCGGAAGAAGATATAAAAAAAACATAATAAGGGAATATTTTCTGTTGATGAACTTTATTGTCTCATCATATCCTTATTTCTAGAGACATAACAAACATATTTAATGAAGGAGGTGACTGTGTGAGCTTGGAGAAAGTAGTGTTCCTTCCTGTAGTGTTGTGTTACATTGGAACTGTCACACACAATTGCAGTCATTATTATAGTGTAGACGAGAGGTTCCCAAACTCGGTCCTCAAGGTACCTTAACGGTCCAGGTTTTAAAGATATCCATGGTTGAGCACAGATGGTTAAATCAAATTGTTGGAGGTACTAATTAAGTCACCTGTCCTCAATATGGTTATGCTTAAAACCTGTACCATTAGGGTGCTTTGAGGAACGAGTTTGGAAATCTCTGGGGTAGACATTATGTTAATTACCATAATTGCTATGAAACAGTTGCAAATCAAATGACTGTAATAATCAGTAGCAAAAAGGAAGAAAGAGGGGAAGAATTGGAAAAACAATTGCACAGGAGTAAAAGTATCAGAAAATGACGTCTACTCAGTTAGGGTCTCTACTTCAAGGAAAAGATGGGGGTGCTCCCTAGTGTGTATGTTCATAGGGCCTGATTCAGAGCTGGACGCTATTTGCGCTCGCTCGTTCAGAGAAAAGGGGTGGCTATTCAAATGAACCGTTCGCTCTTTGCAGTCTGTTCACGCCTCTAGGTCTGAACGAGCGTACAAAACATGCGGTAGTTTTTTGGAAAACTACGCCCCCTGGCCGCTCGCATCCTACGTCATGTCCGCTATTTATTACATTAATCGAGTACATCGACCAGCGTATGAACTGCTCGCTATTCTTGTGGTTGGTTTTTCCTACCACAATCTTGCGAGCAGTTCTGACTATAAAATAACCCAGTGACGTGGTCAATGACGCTGCTGTATTAATTATGCACACCCATAAAACACCCGTTTTGACCTTTAAGCACGCCTGCGTTCTGATCTCCACTCCCCGTTTTCAAGAACCTTCCCCTGTAACCACCCACATACGCCTCCTCCTGTCACTCAAAATAGCAGGCATACGCTATTTAGCGAACAAACGATTTTCGGCCGCACTGACTTGTTCGCGCATGCGTATTACGATCCATACGCATGTGCAGTTGTGCAAACATCGCTCGGAACGAACGAGCGGCCGCTTACGAGTGGCTCTGTATCAGGCCCATATGCAGCAAGAGAGGGTAAAGAAAAAGACTCCTTTGCAAGGCACACCCCACAATTTCATAATCACAAGAAATAGAATAGTAGTTAAAACATACCTTTTATTAAATACTCAATAAAAAGAGAAAATCACTAGAATAACTATCTATAACCATATTACGGAGATAAATTAATGATCAAAGCACTAATATCACACACAGACAAAATAAATAAATTTAAAAAAATATATAATAAAAATTGACGAAAAGTAACAATAGTGCCACAGGATAGTTATGTGTATAATCTCAGACACTGTTGTCATGTATCCCTTAAGGTGCATACACACACAATGATTTTTTGAAAGATTATCGTTAACAATATTGTTTATCGTTCAATCGTTGAAAAAATCGTTCACTTTCTAAGTTAAAACGATGAACGATTTGTAGTTCAGTCAGACTGACCAACTCAACGAATTTCATTAAGGGAATATGCAAAAATCGTTTGTAGTTCAAAAAAATCGTTCATTACATTTAGTAAATGAACGATTTTAGTAAACAACTGTCGTTCATTTTCCCTTGAAAAAATGAAAGAAAATCGTTTACTAAAATCGTTCATTTACAAAATCGTTGTGTGTGTATGCAGCTTTAGCAATAAGTAGATCACAGATGTATGTAGTCTGTATCCACTGTGATGATTATGGTTAGATCTAAGCAGTAACAGATATAATGTATGTGTTAGGTATGGTACCTTGCTGTAATTGCCGCACATATATATACAGGATCTAAACGTTTTGCAAGCTGAGCTAGCAATGCCGCCCACATGTCTTCAGAAACCAAAATATTATTCTACATATAGTGGAAGAAACTTAAATTTATACAAATGACGGTGTATTGTTGTCATCAATATGTATAGCTTGCTGCAGTTGCTGCACACATGTATATACAGGGAATCTAGACCTTCTGCATGCAGCGGTGAAATAATAAAAATGGAGATCGTATATTTTCAATGTGACACCTCACTGTGATAGTCACACACCCATATGTGGATGTTGATGTAGACTGACGATGGGCAATATAGCCCGAAACGTTGCTTAACAATGTGATGTGAGTTTTCTCTTTAACAAGTCCGCTGTGTGCAGCAAGTTGGAGCATGACATAAATTATTTGATGCTGGCACTGCGGATAGTTGGAATTAAGGGAAGGAGTGTGCCGCACCATGGGACATTTATATATATATACCAATTCAAGGCTCTTACACTCACTTACAAAGCCCTCACCCATTCCTCTCCCATTTACATCTCTGATCTCATCTCCCTTCACTCTTCTGTCCGCCCTCTTCGTTCACTTAATACACGCCGCCTTTCATGCCAACTGATTACTTCCTCCCACTCCCGCCTCCAAGACTTTGCCCGTGCTGCTCCTCACCTTTGGAACTCCCTCCCTCTCCCTATCAGACTCTGCACCTCTCTACCATCTTTCAAACGAGCTCTTAAGACCCACTACTTCATTAAAGCCTTCCAGCTCTCATCCTAACTTGCTGCTACATCTTCCTTTCTCCCCGCCCACCCCATTCTGTATCACTCCTGTTTGTCTTCCCCTCCCTTAAAGAATGTAAGCTCTTTCGAGCAGGGCCCTCTACCCTCTTGTGCTTCTCCCTACTGTAATTTAATTTATCTCTTACTAGCCACTAGGGCAACGAACACTTGGCTGCTTATGCGGGCATTAATGTCACTAATATAGCAATGTTTATCCATGTCCTGCATTGTATTGTATTGTATTGTAAGTCAATGGTTACTTTTTTGTCTATGTACTGTGTAAGGCGTTGCGGAACACTTGTGGCGCCATATAAATAAATGATAATAATAATAATATATATATGTGTACATAGCGTGGGTGGAGCGGGTGCTCCAGGTCCTGGATGCAAGTGGGTACAACACTTGCATCCAGGACCACCATCAGGGGGGACTGGAGTACTGGGCCCGGACAGAGAAGAGGATCCATCCGCAATCCTGAGTCCCCGACCTGCAGCCCACCTGCTGCCCGATTCGACCCACTAACACCGCCGACCGCCGTGTAATACAGATTTGTTTTTTTTGCAGACAGCGCATGAAGAGTAGGACTTGGACGGAGCACCAAGAAGGTAAGTGTGGCGGCTGGGACACGAAAGGGGTCTGGGCTGGAGACACAGAAAGGGGCTGGGCTGGAGACACAGAAGGGATCTGGGATGGAGACATAGAAGGGGGGCTGGGCTTGAGACACTGAAGGAGGGCTCGTCTTTTATGGAAAAAATACAGGGAGAATGTGTCTGTGCATGTGCCACCACCAGCTATCGCAACCCCTCCCTTCTCAGATTCCGCTTATCTTTGGTGCTCCTGTGATGTCCTCTGTAGCTCCGGCTCCTGCACTGTGACCCCGGTCAGCTGTCCTATCGGGTTCCGATGTCCATCCCTACCCTAAACCTGCAGGTGGACTCTGTCCAACACTCCTCCACCATGAAGTGCACCCTCTTCAGTGTGATGTTCCCACTCAGCCACACACCCTCTGTGAACAGGAGACACCTCCCATGGAAGTCAGCACTGTTCTTGGACAGAAGCTCAACAGGAAACCCAGGAAATGTGGGGTACATTGTGCAAAGAGGACATTGCTTATCACCATGTTTGGCAGCCAGGGAGGGTTGCGCATGGAGGCTGCAGGAAATATGCAAAGGTGCCCCACCCCTGGGACAAGCTGCTGATAATGCTTACAATAGCTGCAATACAAATCTGTCATCCTTGATCCTCCTGCCCTTCCCAGCACATCCCAGTGGCTGGCCCCAGTCAGCTGCAGGGCAGCAGCAGTGGGGGTAATGGTGACACTGGTGAGATGCAGGGGGCAGGAGTGAGAAGCAGGGAGCAGTATAGAGAAGCATGGGGTTGTGAGATGCAGGGGGCTGTGGTGGGATGCAGGGGGGTGTGGTAAGATGCAGGGGGCTGTGGTTAAATGCAGGGAGCAGTAAAGAGAAGCAGGAGGTTGTAGCGAGATGCAGGGGGCTGTGGTGAGATGTAGGGGGCTGTGGTGAAATACAGGGCGCATGAGTGATAAGCAGGGTGTTGTGGTGAGATGCAGGAGGCTGTTGTGAGAAAAAGGTGCAAAGAGCCCATATATGAAGAGGGGAGAGGCAGCCATGAAAAGGGCCATGAACCCAGTTATGGAGAGGAGTGTCAGTATGAGCCCCACATTATGACTAAAGAGTGGGAGAGTCCACACATACAAACACCCCATACTTGCTTACCCTCCCGATTTGGCCGGGAGCCTCCCAAAAATCGGGTGCCGCTCCTGGCCCCCCGGAAAGGTAGGCAAGCCTCCCAGCTTTCGCCAACCCTCCTGCCCCCCCCATGATTGTATGAGAATCCCCCGCAGCGGGGGGTTGATGAACGATGAATCAGCGTAATTTTAGCCCCGCCCCCGGAAATCTTGGCATTGAGTAGCGGGTTGGGGCAAAAATTACGCAATCGCGTGGTCACGCACCCCGATCTGCCCACAAACACCGGCCACGCCCCCGATTTTGCCGATCTGGCTGCCTCCTCCTGGAAGGAGCTGCCAGAATGTCGGCATCTATGAAACACCCCCAGCAGCCAGTACAGAGAGGGGTCACTGCAGAGGCAGTGTGGCTAAATTAAATAGGAAGTTGGAAGCCCTGTAATAGAGGAAAAGAGGTGGTAAAGCCCTAAGGGGCATATTTATCAACATTTTTTTCTACTAAAAAAATAAAAAAAAACATTATTTTTACACCCTTTTCACATTATTTTAGTATCACCTAACTGTATCAATGGGCAATTGGATAAGAAATTGCAAATTTCTCCTCCAAGCCCATTATTTTAGTAAGCAGATTACATTTCATATGTAATGGGAAATTTGATGTGCTCTAATTCACTAAAATGTGGAAAGGCCTGCAATAATAGTGCCACCTAGAGATGGCATTATTAGGACTTTCCCCCAATTCACCTAATCCTGACCTACACCTACCTGTATACCGTATACCTGACAGGCAGAGCAGAGTTGGGAGCCGGTGCCTGTGATCAGACACAGGCAGATGTCCAGTATTCCCTGTACCCTTCTGGTGAAGACTCTGCGCCTGATTCTGTAAGGATTGTAATTGCATAGCTGCATGCAGGCAGCTTTGCAATTGCGATCCTTTGCAGATATGCTAATGCACAGGAGGCACTGCTGAATCAGGCCCTCTGTCTGTTGACCATTGTTGAAAGAGTGCACTACCGCACTCTTGTCCCTCCAGGGAGGCTTCATGCCCTGATTCAAGATGGCCACTGAGATCACTACAGAGCATGTGCAGGGGCATCTTGTCTTTACTGTGTACTGTGAAGAGTGAGACGGTGGGAAACAAAAGTGTACTACTTATCTCCAAAAGAAGAACCTGGTTAATACGTGCATTTAACGCAGTTCCAGCTTCAGTGCACCATTACCCGCAAGCAACATACACTCACCAGCTGTTGAGCTTTATAGAACCCCGCTCTGCTCCATGGCTGATATGCATTGAACAGTGAGTACTGTACTTGATATCTATCAATAAATCAACACCACTGGTTAAATAACTAGGCTGTTCATAGTTTGATTCATCCGCTGGTGTGTACCTAGATATAGTAACTCTGCAATTTCAGCACCCGCGAACACATAATTTTTAACAGCCATAACAATAACAAATGAATGATCAGTGGACCTTAGTTATAGTGCAAATTTTTCTACTAAGGAGGATACATTATTTACACCTCAACATACCTGTACCACATAATTTACACCTCCACATACTTGTCCCACATAATTTACACCTCCACACACGTCCCACAACATTTACACCTCCACACACGTCCCACATCATTTAGACCTCCACACACATGCCCCACATCATTTAGACCTCCACACACATGTCCCACATCATTTACACTTCTACATACCTGTCCCACATCATTTACACCTCCACATAGATGCCTAACATAATTTTCACCTACACATACATATCCCACATCATTTACACCTCCACATACCTGTCCCACATCATTTACACCTCCACATACCTGTCCCACATCATTTACACCTCCACATACCTGTCCCACATCATTTACACCTCCACATACCGGTTTCACATCATTTACACCTCCACATACCTGTCTCACATCATCTACACCTCCACATACCTGTTTCACATCATTTACACCTCCACACACATGTCCCACATCATTTAGACCTACACACACATGCAGCACATCATTTAGACAGACACACACATGTCCCACATCATTTACACCTCTACGTACCTGTCCCACATCATTAACACCTCCACATACCTGTCTCACATCCTTTACACCTCCACATACCTGTCCCACATAATTTACACCTCCACACACTTCCAACATTTAGACCTCCACACACGTCTCACATCATTTACACCTCCACAAACATGTCCCACATCATTTAGACCTCCACACACATGTCCCACATCATTTATACCTCGACACACATTTCCCACGACATTTAGACCTCCACACACATGTCCCACATCATTTAGACCTCCACACACATGTCCCACATCATTTAGACCTCCACAAACATGTCCCACATCATTTACACCTCTACATACCTGTCCCACATAATTTACACCTCCACATACCTGCCTAACATCATTTTCACCTCCACATACCTATCCCACGTCATTTACACCTCCACATACCTTTCCCACATCATTTACACCTACACATACCTGTACCACATCATTTACACCTCCATATACCTGTCCCACATCATATACACCTCCACATACCTGTCCCACATCATTTACACCTCCAAATACCTGTCTCACATAATTTATACCTCCGCATACCTGTCCCACATCATTTACACCTCCACATACCTGTCTCACATCATTTACACCTCCACATACCTGTCTCATATCATTTACACCTCCACATACCTGTCCCACATCATTTACACCTCCACACATGCCCCACGACATTTAGACCTCCACACACATGTCCCACATCATTTAGACCTCCACACACATGCCCCACATCATTTATACCTCCACACACATGTCCCACATCATTTAGACCTACACACACATGCCGCACATCATTTAGACATACACACACATGTCCCACGTCATTTACACCTCCACATACCTGCCCCATATAATTTACTCCTATTTAAACCACTTCATATGTGTGACTGTTAATTTTTAGAGGTGTACCTGGTAATCTGCACTGCATGCTGAAATTTTTACCTCAAAATATACATTTTCCCTATAAGGAAGATGAAAATTATGCCCTTATAAGAACATGGGTGTGGTCTATGACATTGGAGTGATGCTGGGCAGTGATGCTATAATGCCTGTCTGCCCTATATATAGGCAGGCTAGCCAGGGATAGCCATATCTGGTGACAGCTGTGCATTAACAATCAGTTTCAGCCAAGGCGCAACAGAATTCTTCTCAATTACTTTTAATTTTGGGGGTAGTTCTTTTTATTATTTATGTATATTTATTATTTAGTCTTTATTTACATATATTCATAGTTATCTAGTTATATTTTTTTAGAATTATTTATATTATTTATTTTCATACATAATGGGTTGCTGCTTCTCATGTTGCTATGGGGTTCGTAGGATCAGTGGTCGTGGGTTTTTCACTGTGAATTGTCAGGAGCTGCTCAGAATTTTGAGTGGTTGTTAAGAGTGCTACAACTTTTTTGAGTGTATGCTGTAACTTGGAAGTGTGTGGGAATTTCTAATGAGGTCCAGGAGCAGATATAAATAAAAAGGATTCTTTATTTATTAAAATATTAAAAGTAGCTGCTCGTCCACCATCATCCTTCTGTGCTGGTGCAAGAGCTCTGGTCATCGTGTGTGTTCAAACGCCAGTCCCTGCTTCCTCCTTCCGGATCACGTGATGCACCACAGTAGTGGAATGGTGGTGGGATTCTAGCGAAATAGAGAAAAGAACTCATGTTGTGGCAAGGATGAGAAAGAAGTGTTAGAGCCAAGAAGAAACAACTTGAAGCTGACCCAAAGGTGATTGTGTAATTGTTCCTCTCCAAAGGTAGAGCAAGGTGAGGAAAAAAAGAAACTTGTTAGTTATCCTTTTGAATCAAATTGACATTTATTTTAAGTAGATGGAAGCTGAAGAGATGGAAGAAGAGAATTAAATGGAGGAGGAGGGGTAGGAAATTGAGGAGGAGGAAGTGGATGTAGAAGATACTAAGGAGCAGAAAAGAATTATGGAGGTGAATGTGTCGGTGGAAGATGAGCAAGGATGGAGAAGAAGGGAAATGCTTATTTTAAAAAATATTTTTAACAGATATAACCAGAGCTCAAAGAGATACAGATATTAATATCTGGTGAGGATTCCTTCACAGCAAGACAAAGGGAAAGACAAATTGATATATCTATTTTATCCAGTTATGCAAATGTATATATATTTATCCATTAATCATTTTATACATTATTTATTTAGAAAATTGTATTTTTGTACTACACTACATCATTCCATAAATACAAAGGCATCCTCCACCAAGAGACCAGACCTCAAGACCATTGTCCTAATAAAAGCTGCCTCCTAATGCCCAGAGGTACAGGCAGTCCTTCAAGCCACGGGCCCCCGGTGGACTCCTCCACAACAGTTTTTCCTCTCCTGAGAAAAAAACATTAAAAAAAAGAAAAGATAATAACCTTTCTCCTTGATTTTCTGTGTGAAAACATAGATATAGCTGTGGTTACTTCTTCACTCCAGCTACATAGTCAGGGGCCAACCCTCTATATAAACTATTCAGGGAGTTTATCCTCTCCACTTAACATGTCGCTCAGGAGGCTTGCACAGATGAAAGTAATAAAAAGCGTAGGGCTTGATTAGATGTACTTAAGCAAGGACAAGCAGTCCCTATGCTTTATTTTTTTTTTTGGTCTGCTCAAAGTGTGTGTATAATCCACTTCTTTATAATACTAATACATTTTGTATATGTTTAAAATCTCTATCGTTCTAGGGTCTGCTTAAATTTATTGCACTATAATCATAATAAATTAAAACAGACAACCAGATTGCCAATTCAAATTGTCAACTTTTATTTATCATAATACAGGAGTATGGTGGCAAAGGACAGCCTAGGAGAAAGAGTCAGTGTATGTATGATCATTTCAAAATAATACTCAGCATAAGAGGATGGGCCCAAGATCCAGCCCAACCTCACCACCAACTCAAGATGGTGGAAAGGTGGTCAACTGCCACCCCCTCTCGGTACTACATCCAGGAAGGATGGTAGCCAACTGCCCACCTCACCCATCCCCAACTTGAGGTTCCCTGTCAACCTGTCACCTTGTGAGATCAAGGAGCCCACCTGGATTGGTGATGCCCCAATCACCCTACGCTCACATTGACAGTCCCCTGAATACCTAAGGGCACTTAAAAACCGACCACACGCCAACCAGGCCATCCTACCCGCAAAGTTAGCACCAAATCTGGGGGCGGGAGGGAGGGTCAATGTCTTTAAGCAAAAGGATCCGCCCAACTCAGAGACCTGAAATAAGATGAGCAAGGACCGCCCATCATACCATAATCCTTTACACCTCATTGGCTCATGCCAGAAAATGAGTTATAGACACCTCCACCTTTACCTCAGTGCTCAATCCACACAGACCCATGCCCTATGGTAATTGCACAAGTAAATTTGGTAGGCGGGTAAGATAATTAAAAAAAAATACATTTGTCACAGGGTAGGAGGAGGGGGGGCATGCAAAAAAACAGGGGCTTTTTACAGAGGGGGGGGGTGTTGGTTTATAAATCTGATTTATTTATTTTTTACTACCAAAGGGGTGTGGAAGGGTAGGGATGTGTGGAGGGGTACTACTATTATTAGGATTTATGATCACTGGGGGGGGGTCTGTTGCCAAAGGGGTGTGGGAATTTATTTTATAATGGGGACCTATGGACACAGGGGGATGGGGGAATGCAAAACAACCCCAAGATATTTTTTTTAAATAAAATATTTAAATGTATTATTAAAAATACTTTTTATTGGGAAAAAAATTGTCAGTTACGTGGTTAATTTATGGATTGCCCCTGATAACTCAGCTGGAACCAAAGGGGCAATGTAATTGGAGCTTCTCTTTGTACAAAATAACATATGGCATTGTGATGTCTCTGCAGGTGCATCATTAATATTCTGCTCCCACTCACACTCCAAATATATGGTCAAGAAATGGGATCACTGTGTGGCATAATGTGAACTGGGGGCACTGTGTGATATGTGAACTGGTGTACGGTTTGGCATAATGTGAACTAGGGCTTTTTTATGGGGCTTACAATGAACGTGGACACTACTATGGGAGGAGTCTCTCTAGATGGATTTATGGTCCCTTTAAAATGTTGCTATGGGACCCACACAATTTTAGTTAGGCTTATGTGTTAATGCAGCTTGACACTATACACCGAGCCCCAGAGAAGTTTAGACACAATGCACTGTGGTCAAAACTGTTAGACTGAAGGTAAGATGGTTGATGGGGAGGTGGAGAATGTACACCTCATTGTCTGTTTCACTAAGCACTGTTGGTCTATGCCCAGGACTAGAGACATGCGCAGTAGCTAAACAGCACAAACATCGGCATTGCGTCCACCTCTGAATCAGGCCCAACATATCTTGTGCACAAAATAATATCTTTATACATATATTGCAAAACAGGCATCTGTTTCACAGGGATGCATACAGGATGCCGACGTTCAGGATCGCAGCAGTCAGAATTCCAATGCCAGCATCCCGACAAGGCTAGAATCCCGATACTTTGTTGGTAGGTATGCTAACCCTCCCCCTCTCCCTATCCCTTCCTCCCCGGTGCCTAAAACTAACCACCCCCCTAGTGCCTAAACCTAACCTCCCCCTTCCCATACATTAAACCTAACCCTTCCCCTAAGTGCCTAACCCTCCCCCTAGTGCCTAACCCTATTGTGAACCCTCTCCCTAACCCTGCTACTTACTATGAGTCTGGCAGTTGGTATGCCAATGCCGGGACTCTGACAGACAGGGCCAGCAACAGAAATCTTGGGGCCCGGTACTACTGGGCCCCAAGATTTCTGTTGCCGGTACACTCATGTTTTTGGGGCCCCCTATACCCTCTTCTAGTCCTTATCCAAGCCCATCACACACACCCTTCTTCCCAGCCCCTGTGTCAGTCATACACCCCTCTTCCCTAGCCCCTGTGTCACACACCATCTTCCCCAGCCCTGTGTCACAAACCTCTCTTCCCCAGCCCTGTGTCTGTCACACACCCCTCTTCCCCAGCCCCTGTGTCCCACACCCCTCTTCCCCAGCCCCTGTGTCACACACCCCTCTTCCCCAGCCCCTGTGTCACACACCCCTTTTCCCCAGCCCTATATCTGTCACACACCCCTCTTCCCCAGCCCCTGTGTCACACACCCCTCTTCCCCAGCCCCTGTGTCACACACCCCTCTTCCCCAGCCCGTGTCTGTCACACACCCCTCTTCCCCAGCCCCTGTGTCACCCCCCCTTCCCCAGCCCCTGTGTCTGTCACACATCCCTCTTCCCCAGCCCATGTGTGTCACACAACCCTCTTCCCCAGCCCGTGTCCATCACACACTCTTCTTCCCCAACCCCTGTGTCCGTCACACACTCCTCTTCCCCAGCCCCTGTGTCCGTCACACACTCCTCTTCCCCAGCCCCTGTGTCACACAACCCTCTTCCCCAGCCCCTGTGTCCGTCACACACTCCTCTTCCCCAGCCCGTGTCCGTCACACACTCCTCTTCCCCAGCAGCTGTGTCACACAACCCTCTTCCCCAGCCCCTGTGTCCGTCACACACTCCTCTTCCCCAGACCCTGTGTCCGTCACACACTCCTCTTCCCCAGCCCCTCTGCCTGTCACCCCTCTCTTCCCAGCCCCTGTGTCTCACACCCCTCTTCTCAAAACCCTGTGTCACACAACCCTTTTCTCCAGCCCCTGTGTCTGTCACACACTCTTCTTCCCCAGCCCCTGTGTCTGTCACGTACCCTTCTTCCCAAGCCCCTGTGTCTATCACACACTCTTCTTCCCCAGCCCCTGTGTCTGTCACATACCCCTCTTTCCCAGCCCCTGTGTCTGTCACCCCCGTCTTCCCATCCCCTGTGTCTGTCACCCCCCTCTTCCCAAAACCCTGTGTCACACACCACTCTTCCCCAGTCCATCACACACAGCCCCTGCCTCTGTCATATCTCCTCCTCTTCCCCAGCCCCTGTCACATGTCCCCCTCTTCCCCAGGCTTCAAGAATAGTTATTTTTCTCCCAACTAACGAGGACTCGAGGATTTCATTCAGCCTCACTGATTGACCGCCGCTTGCTGCTAGAATGTTAATCTGTCTAAACCTATTCACCTCAAGTTGATCAGCAAGTTAATTACCCAAAGTTTGGATTTCAAAGCAAAGCTGTATGATGTAGTCACAACAAATAAGGGAATTCAGCACAGGTCCTCCAAATAAAGTACTGCAATCAGAGGAAAAGTACATTGTATGCCATATCAGATTTATTGATATACTAGTTGAAGTACTCGCCATTGCCCGGGGTTTAAATCTACAAGTTACTGAGTTTTTAAGTGATGTCGTCCAAATCCATCCATTGGAAAGGCCCAGAACAAGCTGCCTGTGTCAAAGCTCTGCCATGAGGTCTCACTGGGACCCCAACCATCCCAAACCTATTGCCACCCCTCTGTGATGTTTTCATCCAAATCCATCCAGTGGAAGGGCCAGTACAGGCTCCAAGGGTCAAAGTTTTGCCCAGAGTACACCAACGGGAGGTCCGATCGGGACCTCAACCCGCCTAAACTCTGGCCAGGATTCAGCTGGACCACCTCACGTTGGTTTCACCCTGATCAGTGCAGGGGTGTCCGACTGCATAAACGGACAGACAAACAAACAGACCAATTAATTTTGTCTTGAGAGCTGTGAAAGATATTCGCTTCGCCAACATACAAAAAACTTCCCTTATACACATATACATATATATATATAGTAATACAATCGGGATAGGAGGTCCCTCTCCTGGGGTAGTGGGACACCTCCTTACACACAGCAGCCAGGAAATAGAACACAGTCCAGAGTTTTCGGCCAGGGTTTTCGTGCAAGCTAGGCGGAGCTAGTTGTAAAATTTTATTGTGCAGTCATAAAATGAAAATCATAAACATAACTCCTAGCCTGTCTGGGCACTAACTAAACAAACAGGTTCCCTCTCTCAACATGGCGGGGCCTACTGCCCTCACCATAGGCATATGCACAGTACTTACAAAGGGTATATCACAATATCTCTTGAACAAGCCGGACTGCTTGATCTCCCCAGGTAATGAGACACTGAGCCATATCCCTAATACAGCATATATGAGCCTCTTCCAGGTGCCATCACTAATCAGCCTTTTCTCAGGCTGAATGGCCCAAATACCTGAAACGACCCTGTGGATGGAGCCCTCCCTTCTCTCTCACACCCACACCCCCAAGACACATCATCTGGCTTTTACTCAAAGCCCAACTCTCTTAAGTACAAGCACAGACATTTCCTGGGGGTTTTAAACATATATGTCAGAAATTGGAACACTGATATAGCCAAATATCTAGATCAGGCGCAAACATGTATATATATTAATAATCAATTTTTATCCATATTGCAGCTCCCAAAAAGGTTCTGGAAGCACTAAATACACAGCAGAAAAAAAATGCACACAAGGGAACACTATAATAAAAATGTAATTTAATATAGCATAATTGTTAGAATATATTTTACACCTTACATGTAATAAAACCACTTAATATATGCAAAAATAATTTAAATAAATAAAAAACTAGTATAGAATAGGGCAAAATAGCCTCAAGAAGAACAAATATAGAGTCCACTATGCCTTTAGAAACAAACAAACAAAAACCCACAAATTCTGACAAACTCCAAGCATTGATTAAGCAAGAATGGGTGGCCATCGGTCAGTATGTGGCCCAGAAGTTGATTGACAGGATGCCAGGGCGAATTGCAGAGGTCTTGAAAAAGAAGGGTCAGCACTGCAAATATTGACTCTTCGCATAAACTTAATGTAATTGTCAATAAAAGCCTTTGACACTTATGAAATGCTTGTAATTTTACCTCACTATACCATAGTAACATCTGACAAAAAGGCCTAAAAACAGTGAAGTAGCAAACTTTGTGATGACGTGTCATTCTCAAAACTTTTGGCCATGGCTGTATATATATATATATATATATATATATATGTGTATATATATATATATATGTAATGATATACCTCTGTTGTGACAAAACAGTTCTACATGGAGATGATTTAAAAAAAAAATTCTGTCAGAAATGTGTATTTCTGTCAGTGAGGCAGTGATGTGCTGCTTTTCTGTGAGCAGTGTCTTTGTGAGAGATATTATTACTTACACTTGTGGAGTGATACAGCTGTGGCTTTGTGATGAGGTTTTGGTCAGGGTGGGAAGTAGATCAGGTATGAGGTATGCGGCTGTTGGGAAATAACGTAGGGTCATGTGATCCAGCGTGTCCAAACATGTTGGTGGTATTTCTCTCAATATATCACCCAATTTTCTAAATATATGTATAAAGTTATGAGCGGTTCGGATTTTAAAAAATCTGTACCCGCCCAAACTTAGGGGATCAGAGTGAATCCGAGTCGCGTCTCGGATCCGAAAACGAGCCAAAACACTGAGAACCCAGCGTCGGATCTCAGTGTTTTGGTTCAGAAAGCTGGCTACTCGGATCCAATCAGCGGCCGCTACCATTATTAACAGGCCACTGGTTGGCTGAGAATGGCTGTCTAAGTTGCATCTCAATCGCTACTGCGACTCTGTGTGCACATACAGTGGGATGCAAGTGCTGTGTGACTTTTTAGCTACTTAGATGCATGCGCAGATGAAATCATCAACCATTTGCATGACTATTGGCATTGCGTCTGACTCAGAATCAGGCCCCTTTTGTATTAGTAAGAGTCCTGTTTTTCCATCTCCTTCCCTTTCTTCTCTACCATTCCTTCTTATGTATCTATCTAAGGGTCTATTTATTAAACAACACTAACTACAAATCTGTATTGCTGCTTATCGCGGAGAAAACACTGCTCCTCCGTGGCGGTTTCCTCTACTTTACCTGCAGTCCAGCTCTGCCGGCATACTGTAAGGTCATTGCCGGGTATGCCATATCAAGATTGCCCTATCCAGCAAAGCTTGTTGGCAGGGATGTGCAGTCAGGGTAGGCAGATAGGGCCTCCCCTGTCATGCTCCTGAGATTTGATATAAAAATGATTGGAGTAATACAAAGAAGATCTTTATTACTTATAAACATCTTCTCTATTGTAATAATTTTTATAGTTAACACTCACCAGCTTTGTGGTGCTCCCTTGGACTGCAGGCAGATGAGAGATGAGGTAGCAACAGCTCAGCCTCACTTCTGTATAGTCAGACACTGCTTGCAGAGCTGGAGGCGGGTCCACACCATGGGAAGTAAGCTGCGCAGAAAGAAAGCTAAGAGAGGCATGCCTCTGAGTATGGGGGCGTGCCTTGAGCACTGTTGGACAACTTGGATGTGTCATGTAACCAGGAAGTGCACTGCAATGTAAAGAGTTGGGACCTCAGTCAGCAGCAGCAAGAGAAGTTACAGTGATTCAGGTAGGAGAATCAATGGACACTGAAGCTTAGTGTAATGAGGGGAGAGTTACAGTGAGTCAGTGAGTAGGGGGTGAGACAGGCTCCCAGCACTCAGACCCATCTCCATGTGTGCCTTCCCAGCCATTGACCACATCACTGTTTTTTGGGGCACACTTAATAAATAAACACCTAAAAAAAGTATATATATATTTAGAAAAAGTTATTTCCGTATATTAATATGTACATCATATGTATGACACATTTTATCATGGCTTTAGATAAATAAAATAGTTTATAGTAAATAATACATCTGTGAGCAAAAATTCTTCTTGCACATATAGGAGAGTCTGCAAGAACAGCAGCATTGTGGGAGTATAGTGTAATACACCTGCCGGAGCTCTGTGAGATCTCAGTGCAGCACAGAGATGACTGGAGCTAACATTACAGGTAGATTCAATCACATTTGTACACGTCTACTACAGACCGTTCCACTAAGCTGGCCTGTGGAAGGAGTGGCTTTATGTGAAGCATGCAGGTATTTTTTTGTTCTTCCTTAAATCATCACCTTTTCTAAATAAACAGGGAACTCGTGACGGGCTCTAGTTGGCAGCAAGCAGCAATTTGTGAACATGGCATAGTAAATAAAACAATGTTTACCCTTTGAATGTCCTCTAGATGTTTTTAAACAGTTTTTACACTGTTCAAAGTAGTCAAAACAAAAAAAATGTCACAATGTTTCTGGGCCTAATTCAGAGACGGAAAGTAAAGCATACGCAGCTGTATACTGTCATGGTTCGCAGTTGCTAAAATATGCTAATGCTTTCCAAAACACATCCGGGCATAGGGACGCCCATTGCTATCTTCTCATATCCGTACGACAACGCACAGCATAAATATCGATACCATCTATGCACAGAAGGCAGCTCTGCTCCATCTGCGGCAGGTCTGACCAGCCGCAGACTCGGCAGCTCTCCTGACACGCAGTGAGCTCTCGTGCTGCTAAATAGATGGCACTGCCTAATATATGCACACCCATGAAGTGGCATTTAAATCGTCAGACAGGCCTGCGTTTTTCTAGCCCCCCGTTACCGCCCCCAAACTCTGACTACCTGTCACTCACTTTGTGAGTGGGTACTTTGTGAGTGCGTAATCACAGTGCGCAGTACGGCGTTCATGCATGCGTGTTAGCAAGCAATCGCTCAATTTGCGCAAAAGTCGCCATCGCGTTCGTCTCTGAATCAGGCCCCATGTATTTTCTCACACACGGGTCTGAAATTGAGCTAAAAGAAAATGTACCTTATTTGGATGCTATATGACTCTAATCAGTTAGAGGCGAAAAGCCGCGATTTTTCGCCTGTTTTCAAAGTATCTCCGTATTCAATTCCAGGACGCTTTCGCCTAGGCGAAAACTCCATAGGCAAAAACAGGTGAAAAACTTTCTCCAGCAGAAGGCAGATGAAAAGAAGTACAAAATCTATATTTTGGGGTACAAATGTGGGGACTTCAGAACCCTTTGGACGCCCCCCTAATGACTAATTGGCCAAAAAAATTTTTTGATTATCTTTATTCACCCCAAAAAAGACATGTAAGTTTTTGGGCAAAATTTAAAAAGTGTTGGAAAATGGGTAAAAAGTGGGGGACCTGATATTTTGGGGGGCTATAAGGTTGAGACAGGTGTTTGTGGGATTGCAAGAGGCTGCAGCAGGTGTATTTTTTAGAGACACCAAATTATACGAGTTCCCATGTACCCCAAATTTAACTGCGGTACTTATTCTTCTCAAAAACATTGCTTTCTATAATTTTTCAACACTTACGCAAATATGCATATAACAGCCCTTTGACTCAATACAAGGGCCCTCATTCAGAGCCGTACGCTCTGAGCAGAGCGCACGCTCTGAATGAGGGCCGGGCTCCATTTTCATGGAGCGTCCTCCTGGACGCTCGTATAGCTGTGGGTCACCACCCACAGGCTATACGAGCGTGCTTTGTGATGGCCGCGATGGTCGAGACCATCGCGACCATCGAAATTGCGAGCCGGAGCCTGCGGTTGAGGTTTTCAACCGCAAGCTCCGGAGTGATTTTGGCTCTATCAGAGCCAAAATCACTCCCACTGACATCACTAGTGATGTCAGTGGGCCGGCTTCTGACGGGAGGCGTTCCCGTGGGAACGCCCCCGTCAGGGAGGCACGCCCCCGGCACGCCCACCAAAGGGGGCGTGCTGTCAATCAACATTGACAGCACGCCCCCTTTGGTCGGACACAACGAGCGAAGGACTTTCCTTCGCTCGTCGCGTCTGGCGCATGCGCACGACGGAGCTCCCTCCAACGTGCGCATGCTCAGTGCATAACATCGACCCACTTGCGAGCGGACAGCCGCTCGCGAGTGGGTCTGAATCAGGCCCAAGATCACTAAATACTTTTATTAGGGCTATTCATACTAAAAAGAGATTAAAGGAGATTTAGGGCCGGATTCAATCAGACGCAAAATGCTGTAATCCGCAATAAAGTTTCGCCTATTGTCACTTTTCGCCTGTTTGCGTCTTATCTCCAAATTCAATTCCAGGACGTTTTCGCGTGCGCGGAAACTCAATGCACTGTAACAGGCGGAAAAGTATGTCCAATGAATGTCAGGTGGAAAAAAGTGCAAAATCTCTATTTTGGGGTGCAAATGTGGGGAAATGTTTCAGAACCCTTTGGACACCCTCCCCCAAAGGACAAATTAGACAAAAAAAACAATTACCTCAGAAAACCCCAAAAACGACAAAATGAAAAAAGTGGGGGTACAAGGATAAAAACTAGCAGAATAGTTTCTTGGGGGGCTGTTTGGATGGGACAGGTGTTTTTAGGATTGCAGGTGCATGCAGCAGGTGGATTTTTCACTTTTTTAAAGTGCACTTTAGAGACACAAAAATATGCTAGCACCCATTTTCAAGTACCCCAAATTTGACTGCACTATTTATTTTCACCAAAAAATACTGTTTTCATCATTCTTCACCACTTTTACAAAAAAGCTTCTAGAAAGCTTTTAACACAACTTAAGGACACAAAGTACATTTATTAGGGCTAATAGTACACATCTGTAATGATTTCCTGTGTCAGAGCGTCTTATTTTGGGGTACAGACTGATTCCCCCATTCTATTCAATACTTTCTGCCTGTTATGCATTTGTCGATTTGCGTTTTCGCCTGTTCTGCAATTGAATAGGGTGAAACACGGGGGGCGCATGCCGCGAATTCGCGTCCCAAGCAGGCGAAGGCGACGGAAATCCAATTCAATTACAATATTTTGCTGATGCCAATATAACACCCATTATTACAACTCTGTGTATCATAAGTTCCATTTATCATACCCAAATTATCTCTTAGTTCAAAGAAAATGAAAACCCCCATTAAAGCTGACGTTAAACTCAGGACATTCTGCGAACATGGGAAATACAAGAGGGCGTGGCCCAAACTGGGAGGCATGGTCATGATACCTCATAAACAGTGATAGCAATGGGCGCATACTCTCTATGCGCCCATTGCAACGTTCCTCCTCAGTTGCTGACAGGGCACGAGTACCCCTCGTGCCCCATCCTGGCACCCCTGGCTAGACTGCTCACTGCTGTGAGAAATATATATTTGTCTAATAATAAAATCTGTTATGTTTTTTTAATAGAACATATATCTTAATTATGGATTAAAGTGAGATTAAACCACATTTGCACATATTTTGTAGGTACAGTGGTTGCTTTGATCGCCTAACTTGCACTGGACAGAGAAAATCTAATTGCTGATGTGGTTTAAGGCACCTACAGTATATAGAGGCTTACTATACTATCCCTTTAAATCAGGACACTAATGAATTACACAGGTTCAGCCACAGAACCAGTCAGTAATATACCTAAAAAATACTGTGCTGGAAAAGGCCTAGATATCTGGGTCTGGGACACCCAGCCCCCCTCACTGTCTACTCTTCTGAAACTTAGCCTAAACAATTTTAGGTTACTGGTGCTTGCCTAACCTCCTGGTTTCTGCGGGAGCCTCCCTAATTAAGATGGGAGCTCCCGCTACCCCACAAGGTATATGCAATCCCGTTTTCCCCACTGCCCTGCAGAAAATCCTACCTGCGCATGTGCGATGGGGCCTGGACTTGAATACAGGAAGACCCAGGGGCAGGGAGTCCGTTTGCTATGAAGCCCGGAGATGCCTCCCAAGTCTGCCCCCTGCACAGAGCAGACAGTCACATGGGCCACACACTGACTGCTGGGAGAGACTGATGCTCCCAGCATTGCCTGGCCAGCCCAGGCTGCCCAGCCATATTGGAGGACATCTGGAGGAGGAGCCGACGCAGAACTGACTGAGGAGTTGTGTGAGTGGTCAGAGCTAGGGATGGGCAGATCGATTCACTGTACTGAGTTGAGCCTCATGGCTCAACTCAGTGAAGTGTCTCGAGACACGCCTCTTTAGATAGAGCAAGTGCTGGAGCCAGCAGGGGAGCCAGCGACTCAGAGTGAGTCACTGACAGCTCCGCCCCCCCGCAGCCCAGCACTACAGCTCAGGGTTCTCACTGACTCTCTTAAGTCACTGAACTCCCCTGAGTCCTGGCTGTAACTGTGCAGCTCCGCCCCCCCAGGCCAGCTCAAGCCTCTTCATTGACTCAGGAGAGTCAGTGCACTGCCCTGAGCCCTCGGCAATAGCTGCACGACTCAGAGTGAGTCGCTGACAGCTCCGCCCCCCCGCAGCCCAGCACTACAGCTCAGGGTTCTCACTGACTCTCTTGAGTCAGTGAACTCCCCTGAGTCCTGGCTGTAGCTGTGCGACTCAGGGAGTCGCTGACAGCTCCGCCCCCCCAGGCCAGCTCAAGCCTCTTCACTGATTCAGGAGAGTCAGTGCACTGCCCTGAGCCCTTGGCAATAGCTGCACGACTCAGAGTGAGTCGCTGACAGCTCCGCCCCCTACACTGCTGATCTGACACACTGGAGAAGTATGATAAGGTCGGATCAGCAGTGTAGGGGGCGGAGATGCCATTCACTAGCTACCACTGACAGAGAGGCTAGGGGAGGTGGGTGTCTCGACTCACCAAACACTGAGTGACTCGAATCATTAGCTCATCTGAATGATTCGAGTCAGTGTGTTGAGACACTCACTCACTAGCCATCTTTAGTCAGAGCTCAGTGTAGCTCTAGCGAGAACCATTGGTGTCAGTGCTGCAGGAGAGGAGAGGTGAGAGAGAGAGAGAGAGTATCTGTGTGTGTGTGGAGTTCTATTAATGTGAATGTGTGTGTGTGTGTGTGTGTGTGTGTGTGTGTGCTCTTGCAATTCTATCTTTCTGGGGACTTGGGGTGGACAGCACACCAACACCGGTGGGACATCTAGCACAGTGGGGACCTAAAATGAAGTCCCCACGAGTCAAACCATTGGAGACAAAAGAGGAGGCATGTACCTGTTACCCCACATAGCAATTGGGCATGTCCCTGAAAATCACGTTTCCAAGAGTTTTATGGGTGTCGGTGTGTATGCCGTGCTGAGGGTGTGTGTTTAAGAGATCTCTGACAGAAAAAAAATAAAATAAAATTGGGGTGCAATGGTGCCACTTGGCCACCGGGGGGGCGCGTGTCCCCACCTTACGCTCTCCC
The DNA here is from genome assembly GCA_031769625.1 of Taudactylus pleione. NCBI lineage: Eukaryota > Metazoa > Chordata > Amphibia > Anura > Myobatrachidae > Taudactylus > Taudactylus pleione. The sequence continues at coordinate 555,424 of JAUIMM010000518.1, forward strand.
CATGTTTTAAATTCATTTCTGGCTATTTAGAGGGAAAAAATAAATTGGGGTGCAATAGCGCCACTTGTCCACCGGGGGGGGCGCGTGTCCCCCCATGTTTTAATTTCATGGGTGGCTATTTAGAAAAAGAAAAAAAAAATTGGGGTGCAATGGCGCCACTTGTCCACCGGGGGGGGCGCGTGTCCCCCCATGTTTTAATTTCAGGGGTGGCTATTTAGGAAAAGAAAAAAAAAATTGGGGTGCAATGGCGCCACTTGTCCACCGGGGGGGGGGGCGCGTGTCCCCCCATGTTTTAATTTCAGGGGTGGCTATTTAGAAAAAGAAAAGAAAAAATTGGGGTGCAATGGCGCCACTTGGCCACCGGGGGGGCGCGTGTCCCCCCATGTTTTAATTTCATGGGTGGCTATTTAGAAAAAAAAAAAAAAAAATTGGGGTGCAATGGCGCCACTTGGCCACCGGGGGGGCGCGTGTCCCCCCATGTTTTAATTTCATGGGTGGCTATTTAGAAAAAGAAAAAAAAAATTGGGGTGCAATGGCGCTACTTGTCCACCGGGGGTGGGGGGGGGGGTGGGTTTGGGGGGGCGCGTTTCCCGACCTTACACTCTCCCCATGTTTTCATTTCATGGGGGGGGTGTCTATTTTTTCCCCCAAAAAATATTTTTTTGGAGTGCAATGGCGCCACGTGTCCACCAGGGTGGGAGGGGGTGCCTGGGGTTTCCCCCCCCCCCCCCACCTTACAGTCTCCCCATGTTTTTACTTCATGGGCGGCCTCTGTTTTATTTTTATTTTTTTTCCCAAAAATTTTCTCGGGGTGCTGCTGCACCGGCGCCAGGCGTCCGCCGGGGGGCGCCACCGTGCCGGTCGAGCCCGAGCCCCCTCCCCAGCCACCCATTGGCCCCTCAGGCCTCGGGGCGGCGGTCCCGGGAGGCCGACTCCCCTCTGCGGAGGCCCCAATGAGGTCGGATCTGGGTGCCCGCGTCCGTCCGGCGCTTCCAAGGCCTCGGGGAAGAGAGGGGGAAGTCGCCGCTGAAGGTGGCGCGCAGCGCCGATGGCGAGACCCACGGGGGAATTCCTCCCCCGGATTGTTAGGAGCGGGCAAGAGAGAAGGACGGGGCGGGGTCTTATCCCACCCGACGAGGCCCAGGCCGTGCTCCATGAGACCCATGGGGACTCTGCGAGCGAGGTGGCCCGGAGAGGGAACCAGGAGTGCAAGGGAGGTTCTGTGTCTGAGGTTGCCCGGGCAGGGCTCCAGGCGTAAAAGGGCAGAGAGGCCCCTCTGCTATCTTGGAAGCCTGCGTGGGCTGAACAGGGCGAATCTTCTCCCTCCCTTTACCAGGAGCGTGAGGGAGTTGCCGTGACGGAGCTTGCCCGAGCAGGGAACCGGAGGGTGACCGGGGTGAGAGCCCCATCCACCAGTGCGGGAGCCCCGTGGGTCTTGCGTTGAGGCTTAATGAGGACGACCCTTCCGTGCGGTGCACTGCCACCTGGTGGCAGACAGGGGAACTGCAACCTCTGGAAGTCCCAATGAGGTCGGGAAAAAGGGCCCGATGCCGGGACCCGGTTCCAGGAGGTCGGGTAAAATCTGCCGGCGCCCCGCAAAAGGTGGCGCGCAGCAGCGACGCCGTGACGTCCGAGGGAATTCCTCGGGCGGATTGATAGGTGGTGAAGAGATGCGAGAGAGAGAGCCAGGAAGAGATCCGTGGGGCACAGCGCGAGTTTTCCCAGTTTCACCCGAGTTACCCTTCCAATCGATGGGGGCACTCTTTGTCCCAGGTTGATTCTGCTGAAAGTGCATGGCTCCAAGAGTGCAAGGGAGGTTCTGTGTCTGAGGTTACCCGGGCAGGGCTCCAGGTGTAAAAGGGCAGAGAGGCCCCTCTGCTATCATGGAAGCCTGTGTGGGCTGAACAGGGTGAATCTTCTCCCTCCCTTTACCAGGAGCATGAGGGAGTTGCCGTGACGGAGCTTGCCCGAGCAGGGAACCGGAGGGTGACCGGGGTGAGAGCCCCATCCACCAGTGCGGGAGCCCCGTGGGTCTTGCGTTGAGGCTTAATGAGGACGACCCTTCCGTGCGGTGCAC
>JAUIMM010000518.1:567500-575000 GCA_031769625.1 Taudactylus pleione
TTTTTTTTATTTGGAGGGGTTCAGTCTACCCGGCGGTAGGTGTCGGCAATTTTTTTGTTTTTTTGTTTGTTTGTTTTATTGGAAGGGGGGGCAGTCCTCCCGGGCTTAGGTGTCGGCATTTTTTTTTTATTTGGAGGGGTTCAGTCTACCCGGCGGTAGGTGTCGGCAATTTTTTTGTTTTTTTGTTTGTTTGTTTTATTGGAAGGGGGGGCAGTCCTCCCGGGCTTAGGTGTCGGCATTTTTTTTTTATTTGGAGGGGTTCAGTCTACCCGGCGGTAGGTGTCGGCAATTTTTTTGTTTTTTTGTTTGTTTGTTTTATTGGAAGGGGGGGCAGTCCACCCGGGCTTAGGTGTCGGCATTTTTTTTTATTGGGAGGGGTTCAGTCTACCCGGCGGTAGGTGTCGGCAATTTTTTTGTTTGTTTGTTTTATTGGAAGGGGGGGGGGGCAGTCCACCCGGGCTTAGGTGTCGGCATTTTTTTTTATTGGGAGGGGTTCAGTCTACCCGGCGGTAGGTGTCGGCAATTTTTTTGTTTTTTTGTTTGTTTGTTTTATTGGAAGGGGGGGGGGGCAGTCCACCCGGGCTTAGGTGTCGGCATTTTTTTTATTGGGAGGGGTTAGTCTACCAGGCGGTAGGTGTCGGCAATTTTGTTTTTTTGTTTGTTTTATTTGAAGGGGGGGGGGCAGTCCACCCGGGCTTAGGTGTCGGCATCTTTTTTTATTGGGAGGGGTTAGGTCTACCCGGCGGTAGGTGTCGGCAAATTTTTTTTATTGTTTATTTTTTTTATATTTTTTCTTGTTTTGTTTCATTGGAAGGGGGGGAAGTCTACCCTGCTTAGTTGTCAGCATCTTTTTTTATTGTGAGGGGTTCAGTCTACCCAGGTTTAGGTGTCATCATATTTTTCAAAGGTGGTGAGAGAGCCGCCGGGTTCCCCTCCCTGGGATTAAGGGTTGACAGGCGGGCACATGCTGGGACTCGAGGCCTGATTGGTTCTTTCAAAAAGGCGCGCTGCGTCACACACAGAACCAGGCAGCTTCGGGTTTTTTCTGCGTCACACACAGAACCAGGAAGCTTCAGGTTTTCGTGCCACTGTGGGGAGGTTTCTCCAGCTGTGCCGGTAGGTGTCGGCCTTTTGCTTCGTTTACCATGCATATTTTATCACGGGTGGGCTGACCCTTATTTTTCTGGTTTATTTTAAAGGTGGAAAATATGGAGCTAAGCGGTGCACCCGGTGACATCACTGACAGCAGCACTGACGGCAGTGACAAAGACTATTTCCCTGACTCCTCTGAGGCGGACAGTTTGGAAGACAGCAGCGGGGATGAGCGGGCCCGTCATGGGACACATATGCTGGCTGAGGGTCACTCTGCTATCAAAGATTCTCCAATTTCTGGCCCAGGTTTCTGCTCCTCAAAAAAAAACCACGCTGTGACAGTCCAGGTACTTACCAAAAAATGTGATGGCTCAAAGGTGTATAAAAAAAAGAACTATTGTCTATGGTGCGAGAAGCCATTCTCAAAAATTGCAAGGCACGTGGAGGCCATCCACCACGATGAGCCTGAGGCAGCCCGGGCACTGAGCTACCCAAAGTGTTCAAGGGAAAGGCGGCTACAGCTTAACCTGATTCGCAACCGGGGGAACTTTGCCCATAATGCCGGGGTTCTACGTGAGGGCTGCGGTGTCCTACTTCCATGCAAGCAGCCTGGTGAAGCTGTGGCTCCCCAAGACTTCATGCATTGTGCATATTGCCAGGGCCTTTTCTCAAGGCAACACCTTTGGCGTCATGTGAAAAGGTGCCCGCTGAAAAAAGGTCCTGCCAACACCAAACCAGGCAGGACCAGAGTGCAATCCCTCTGTGCTTACGCCACTCCCGTTCCACCGGGTGTTGGGAAGGGCCTCTGGAAGGTGCTGTGTGATATGATTCACGATGATGTGGTACAGGTAATAAAGGGTGACCCTTGCATCATGCAGTTTGGTCTCCACCTCTTTAACCGGCATGGTTCGGATGTCAGTAAGCATGATTATATACGGCAGAAGCTCAGAGAGGTGGGGCGACTGTTACTGCATGCCAGGATGGTTAGTCCTCTGAGGAGCATGGCAGAGTTCATCTGCCCTGCAAACTTCCTGCAGGTCATAACTGCCGTAAGGAGCCTGGCCGGCTATGCTGAATTGACGAATACCTATAAGGTTCCCTCACTGGCCCTGAAAGTGGGCCATAGCCTCCAAAAAATATCTACCATGGTTGAGTGCCAGGCACTTATGGAGGGCCATGCCCCGACCGTGGAGAGCGCACGGAGCTTCCAAAAACTATACAAGGCAAGGTGGAGCGACATGATCTCGGCTGCTGCCCTCAAAACCCTAGAGGAGCAAAAATGGAACACCCCCCCCTTCTACCTTTCACTGATGATGTAAAACAGTTGCACCTTTATCTCACTGACAGACAGCGGGAATACCTAGAGGATTTGTCCACTCACCCGACCACAAAGAAGTGGTTGCTGCTGGCCAAGGTAACCCTCACACAACTAATCCTATTCAACCGACGTAGGGAAGGTGAGGTCTCAAAGATGAAGCTTTGCTCTTTTGCATCTCGGCACACAGCTGATTTACAGGGTGATGTGGCGCTGGCCCTGTCAGAGCCAGAAAAGAGGCTATGTCAGCACTTCACACGCATTGAGATTCCTGGTAAGAGAGGCAGGAAAGTCCCTGTCCTCCTGTCCCCTTGCATGCAGAGGGCATTGGAGCACCTCACAGAGAAAAGGGTAGAGTGTGGTGTCAGTCCTGACAATGTATATATGTTTGCAAGACCCTCCGCCTTGTCACACCTCAGAGGATCCGACTGCATTCGACTCTATGCACGGGCATGTGGAGCCAAGCATCCAGAAGCTCTCTCCTCTACCAGGCTTCGGAAACATGTGGCCACCCTTTCGAGGGTGCTGAACATGAGTGACACGGAGATGGATCAGCTGGCCGATTTCCTAGGGCACGATATCCGGGTGCACCGCCAGTACTACCGCCTCCCTGAAGGTACCCTGCAATTGGCAAAAATTAGCAAACTCTTTGTGGCACTCCAGCAAGGTCGATTGGCTGACTTTAAGGGACAAAGCCTGGAAGAAATCTCCATTGATCCCAATGGTAAGTAGCATGGTCCCTCACCCGACTGGTTGTTCCATGGGCTGACAGTCTAAGGGGGAAACTGTGACCGGGGATCTCTGTTTATCTTTGTATTTCCAGAACCAATCCCGCTAGCCAGTGATGAGTCTGATGATGAGCCAGAGGTGGAAGCTGGAGCAGTGCATGTGGAGGAGGGAGATGCCAGTGCACTGAAAGTGATGGAGAGGCATGCACCCATGGCTACTAAAGGTGTGTGTCCATCAAATTCATTGGGTGGCTTGGGCTGGCGGTGAGTTTTTGGTTGACTGATCTCTTCCCTGTCTTGCATAGGTGATTGCATGGGCTCTAAAAAGAAACCGTGGAGCAGAAAAGAAGTAGCAGCAGTTGAGAGACACCTGATGAGATTCATCCTCTCCTGCAAGGTCCCCGGCAAAAAGGATTGTAACGCCTGCCTCGGCGCTGAGGAGCAGGCTCTGAAGGCTAGGAACTGGCTGTCAGTCAAGTACTACATAAAAAACCGAATAACTGCTATCAAGCGACAGTGTACAGCCTGAATAAAATTTATGTTGGTCCAACCAAGGCGTCTTTTTTATTTACTGTGGTGAAACCATTTAGTGGTCATAGCAAAGGGTGTACCCACATGGTTAGGAATACCTGAGTAGGTCCCAGTGAGGCATAGGGAGTACCCACATGGTTAGGAAAAACTGACTAGGTCCCGGTGAGGTATAATGGTGTCCGGTTTCTGTCACCAAGCTATACGGCACATGCGCGCCGGGTGATATGATATAGATACCCACCAGCAGGCACGGTTTGCTGATCAAGCTGTTTGGGCAATGGGAAGCAGGCGTCCCCATGATGGACAAACCAGTCATGGGTCCTGAAAAGGTCACAAAAACAAGTATGCATGCGTGTGTGCGTGTGTGCGTGTGTGCATGCTCTTGCAATTCTATCTTTCTGGGGACTTGGGGTGGACAGCACACCAACACCGGTGGGACATCTAGCACAGTGGGGACCTAAAATGAAGTCCCCACGAGTCAAACCATTGGAGACAAAAGAGGAGGCATGTACCTGTTACCCCACATAGCAATTGGGCATGTCCCTGAAAATCACGTTTCCAAGAGTTTTATGGGTGTCGGTGTGTATGCCGTGCTGAGGGTGTGTGTTTAAGAGATCTCTGACAGAAAAAAAATAAAATAAAATTGGGGTGCAATGGCGCCACTTGGCCACCGGGGGGGCGCGTGTCCCCACCTTACGCTCTCCCCATGTTTTAAATTCATTTCTGGCTATTTAGAGGGAAAAAATAAATTGGGGTGCAATAGCGCCACTTGTCCACCGGGGGGGGCGCGTGTCCCCCCATGTTTTAATTTCATGGGTGGCTATTTAGAAAAAGAAAAAAAAAATTGGGGTGCAATGGCGCCACTTGTCCACCGGGGGGGGCGCGTGTCCCCCCATGTTTTAATTTCAGGGGTGGCTATTTAGGAAAAGAAAAAAAAAATTGGGGTGCAATGGCGCCACTTGTCCACCGGGGGGGGGGGGGGCGCGTGTCCCCCCATGTTTTAATTTCAGGGGTGGCTATTTAGAAAAAGAAAAAAAAAATTGGGGTGCAATGGCGCCACTTGGCCACCGGGGGGGCGCGTGTCCCCCCATGTTTTAATTTCATGGGTGGCTATTTAGAAAAAAAAAAAAAAAATTGGGGTGCAATGGCGCCACTTGGCCACCGGGGGGGCGCGTGTCCCCCCATGTTTTAATTTCATGGGTGGCTATTTAGAAAAAGAAAAAAAAAAATTGGGGTGCAATGGCGCTACTTGTCCACCGGGGGTGGGGGGGGGGGTGGGTTTGGGGGGGCGCGTTTCCCGACCTTACACTCTCCCCATGTTTTCATTTCATGGGGGGGGTGTCTATTTTTTCCCCAAAAAAATATTTTTTTGGAGTGCAATGGCGCCACGTGTCCACCAGGGTGGGAGGGGGTGCCTGGGGTTTTCCCCCCCCCCCCACCTTACAGTCTCCCCATGTTTTTACTTCATGGGCGGCCTCTGTTTTATTTTTATTTTTTTTCCCAAAAATTTTCTCGGGGTGCTGCTGCACCGGCGCCAGGCGTCCGCCGGGGGGCGCCACCGTGCCGGTCGAGCCCGAGCCCCCTCCCCAGCCACCCATTGGCCCCTCAGGCCTCGGGGCGGCGGTCCCGGGAGGCCGACTCCCCTCTGCGGAGGCCCCAATGAGGTCGGATCTGGGTGCCCGCGTCCGTCCGGCGCTTCCAAGGCCTCGGGGAAGAGAGGGGGAAGTCGCCGCTGAAGGTGGCGCGCAGCGCCGATGGCGAGACCCATGGGGGAATTCCTCCCCCGGATTGTTAGGAGCGGGCAAGAGAGAAGGACGGGGCGGGGTCTTATCCCACCCGACGAGGCCCAGGCCGTGCTCCATGAGACCCATGGGGACTCTGCGAGCGAGGTGGCCCGGAGAGGGAACCAGGAGTGCAAGGGAGGTTCTGTGTCTGAGGTTGCCCGGGCAGGGCTCCAGGCGTAAAAGGGCAGAGAGGCCCCTCTGCTATCTTGGAAGCCTGCGTGGGCTGAACAGGGCGAATCTTCTCCCTCCCTTTACCAGGAGCGTGAGGGAGTTGCCGTGACGGAGCTTGCCCGAGCAGGGAACCGGAGGGTGACCGGGGTGAGAGCCCCATCCACCAGTGCGGGAGCCCCGTGGGTCTTGCGTTGAGGCTTAATGAGGACGACCCTTCCGTGCGGTGCACTGCCACCTGGTGGCAGACAGGGGAACTGCAACCTCTGGAAGTCCCAATGAGGTCGGGAAAAAGGGCCCGATGCCGGGACCCGGTTCCAGGAGGTCGGGTAAAATCTGCCGGCGCCCCGCAAAAGGTGGCGCGCAGCAGCGACGCCGTGACGTCCGAGGGAATTCCTCGGGCGGATTGATAGGTGGTGAAGAGATGCGAGAGAGAGAGCCAGGAAGAGATCCGTGGGGCACAGCGCGAGTTTTCCCAGTTTCACCCGAGTTACCCTTCCAATCGATGGGGGCACTCTTTGTCCCAGGTTGATTCTGCTGAAAGTGCATGGCTCCAAGAGTGCAAGGGAGGTTCTGTGTCTGAGGTTACCCGGGCAGGGCTCCAGGTGTAAAAGGGCAGAGAGGCCCCTCTGCTATCATGGAAGCCTGTGTGGGCTGAACAGGGTGAATCTTCTCCCTCCCTTTACCAGGAGCATGAGGGAGTTGCCGTGACGGAGCTTGCCCGAGCAGGGAACCGGAGGGTGACCGGGGTGAGAGCCCCATCCACCAGTGCGGGAGCCCCGTGGGTCTTGCGTTGAGGCTTAATGAGGACGACCCTTCCGTGCGGTGCACTGCCACCTGGTGGCAGACAGGGGAACTGCAACCTCTGGAAGTCCCAATGAGGTCGGGAAAAAGGGCCCGATGCCGGGACCCGGTTCCAGGAGGTCGGGTAAAATCTGCCGGCGCCCCGCAAAAGGTGGCGCGCAGCAGCGACGCCGTGACGTCCGAGGGAATTCCTCGGGCGGATTCATAGGTGGCGAAGAGATGCGAGAGAGAGAGCCAGGAAGAGATCCGTGGGGCACAGCGCTAGAAGGCTCGAGGTGCCCCTGAGCCACCCTTCCGATCGATGAGGCACCCCGCGTCCCGGCGGGGAGGGACGATCGCTCGGCCGGAACCCAGGGGTCCCGGCTGGTTTCATGGGCGAACCTGACCCTCCCTCAGCCCACGGCGCGCCCGGCACCCCTCCGCCACGAGGGCGTCCGGTCCACCAGGTGTCCGCCTTGCGCTCCGACCCCCTTTCACCGGGGGGGACTGGGAGGGCAGGCGGGCCCCGTCTGACTCCAGGCGGTCGTGGTCTGCTCTGTCTGTCAGCCCCAGCTCAGGCATCCGACACTGCCAGGGGCTTCCGGGGAGGCTGTCCTCGTTCCCGGGCGAGGCGCTCACCCCCGGGCCCCGGCGGAGCACACGATTTCTCCGGAACCGCTCGAGCGTCGACCTGCGAAACAGACCCTTTCCCAGAGAAGGGCCCGGTGCGCCGCCCGTTGCCCCGACGGTGTAGCGCCCGCACGCAGAGGGCCGTGGCCCGGCCTGCGGAGAGAAAGGCAGAGAGAGATGGGGCGGCCCCCCCGTGAGAGCGACAGAGAGAGAGCCGGGGTGAGTCCCCGCGGCTGTGGGGCGTGAGAGAAATTGACCGAGCCGCGGAGACAAAGAGCGAGGGCGGCCGAGATGGAAACACGGCAGGAGGAGAGGGGAGTCCTTTTCGGAGGGAGCCGGTCGGAAGCTGCGCGCCGAGCGGGCCTGGGCCAGTCCCGGGCCCGGGTCGGGTGGGCGACCGCGCTCCGCACTTCTACACCCTTTCACCCCCCCGGGACAAGTTGAAACCGGTCAGGCGTAGAACGGGATG